>CM075754.1:18940781-19430781 GCA_037974335.1 Prionace glauca
TCACGTGCTCACTGTGTCCATGGACCAGTATGCGGTTCTGTCAGATCCACACAACGCGCCCATCGTAACCTGCAGGGTGCAGTCCTGAGGAGGTACACCCTCCTGATCCTGAACCCCAGTGGCCTTCATCAGCAGATTCAGGTCCCACACAATTGCCCTGTGTCTCTGCAGCCAGTCCCAACTCCTGTGCTGCAGGGACACAGCATAATATCCAGCAAGCGACTGCCCAGTGGTTAGGCTGGCAGGAACCCGGGCACTGTGATGTGCTGTCTGGCACACCGACACGGTCCAATCAGTGTTAGGCTCGGACATGTGATGCATGTCGGGGGGTTTGGGTGCGTATTGCCCCTTTAAGATTAGTCACGTGACCCTTGGCTTTATTATTGTCACGATGTATTAGGATACAGTGAAAAGTATTGTTTCTTGTGCACTACACAGATAAAGCATACAGTTCATAGAACATAGAACATTACAGCGCAGAACAGGCCCTTCGGCCCACGATGTTGCGCCGACCAGATTACAAAACAATGACCCACTAGCCTAAACCAATCCCTTTTCGTCCATAAACCTATCCACAGATCTCTTAAACGCCCCCAAACTAGGCGCATTTACAACCGCAGCTGGCAGGGCATTCCAGTCCCTCACCACCCTCTGGGTAAAGAACCTACCCCCTGACATCAGTCCTATAACTACCCCCCCTTATTTAAAGTCGTGCCCCCTCGTGCTAGCTTTCTCCATCCGAGGAAAAAGGCTATCACTATCCACCCTGTCTAAACCTCTAATCATCTTATATGTTTCAATGAGATCCCCTCTTAGCCGCCTTCTTTCCAGCGAAAACAACCCCCAAATCTCTCAGTCTCTCCTCAATAGGATCTCCCCTCCATACCAGGCAACATCCTGGTAAACCTCCTCTGCACCCTCTCCAAAGCCTCTACATCCTTCTTGTAATGTGGGGACCAGAACTGCACACAAAACTCCAAGTGCGGGCCGCACCAGAGTTGTGTACAGTTGCATCATGACGCTCATAGAGTACATGGGGAGAAGGAAAGAGAGGGTGCAGAATGTAGTGTTACAGTCACAGCGAGGGTGTAGAGAAAGATCAACTTAATGCGAGGTGGGTCCATTCAAAAGTCTGACAGCAGCAGGGAAGAAGCTGTTCTTGAGTCGGTCGGTACGGGACCTCAGACTTTTGTATCTTTTTCCCATGGAAGAAGGTGGAAGAGAGAATGTCCGGGGTGCGTGGGATTATGCCGGCTGCTTTCCCCGAGGCAGCGGGAAGTGTAGACAGAGTCAATGGATGGGAGTCTGGTTTGTGTGATGGACTGGGCTACATTCACGACCTTTTGTAGTTCCTTGCGGTCTTGGGTAGAGCAGGAGCCCCATACCAAACTGTGATACAACCAGAAAGAATGCTTTCTATGGGGCATCTGTAAAAGTTGGTGGGAGTCATAGCGGACATGCCAAATTTCCTTAGCCTCCTCGGTAGGAAGATGCGTTGGTGGGCTTTCTTAACTGTAGCATCCGTGTACAGAATATTGTTGCCAGTTTTGGTCTCCTTTCCTGAGGAAGGATGTTCTTGCTCTTGAGGGAGTGCAGTGAAGGTTTCCCAGGCTGATTCCGGGGATGACGGGATTGATGTATGAGGAGAGATTGACTCGGTTCGGATCCCAACTCCTGGCCTGCAGAGAGACAGCATAATATCTAGAGTAATATTTTCGCTGGAGTTCAGACAAATGACGGGGAGGATCTCATAGAGACTTATAAAATTCTAACAGGGCTAGACAGGGTAGATGCAGGGAGGATGTTCCCGATGGTGTGGGGAGTCCAGAAGCAGGGGGTCACGGTCTCAGGATTCAGGATAGACCATTTAGGACGGAGGTGAGGACATATTTCTTCACCTGGTGAGGCTGTGGAATTCATTCCCACCGGAAATAGTTGATGCCAAAACATTGAATGCATTCAAAAGGCGGCTGGGTATAATACTTGGGATCAAAGGTTATGGGGAGAAAGCAGGATTAGGCTGTTGAGTTGGACGATGGCGGAGCAGGTTCGAAGGGCTGAATGGCCTCCTCCTGCTCCTATCTTCTATGTTTCTAACCCACTCAATCTCTCCACATGCATAGTCCTGCCATCCCCAGGAATCAGTTTGGTAAGCCTTCTCTGCACTCCCTCTAGAGCAATAATATCCTTCCTTTTATTGGACCTACGCTACACCAGATACCGAAACACTGGAACCTGCCTTAAATCCCGTTCCTAGTGCCCACGCAGAACTCAATGAGTGCAAAAAGATATCAAGATATTGTGTATTCCGCAAGGAACTGTGAGTTATTGATTGATGCCTGGGGGAGGTGGGAACGTGGGGGGAGGGGAGGGTAAGTTGGGCAGTCTGATCCTAACTGTGAGTGTTGATGTCCTGTCACTCCAGGCATCTGTAATCACTCCCCGTGGATCCATTGGTTTTCTGTCCAATCCTGTCTGTTGTTGCTGCTGTTCTTGAGCTCCCACATCCTCCACAGGATGTTCCGTTGAATTGAGATCTTTAGCCTGGCGAAGGAGCTTTGGTCAGTTGTGTTACTCACTCCCCTGTTTTCAATTTGATTCAGCAAAATTCCACAGAAAGTTTATTAAAAAGTCCCAATACAAAAAGCTGATACAATATGAGCCTCTCCTACCTGCACACACACAGCCATGCTTCTGTAACTGGCCTAATGCCCTCGCTCACACTCTCTCTCTCTCTCTCTCTTTCCAATTGATAGACAAGCTCTCGAACAAATGATCTCCCGCTCGTTCTCTGTCTGTGAGTGTGTCTCTCTCTATGTCTGTGAGTGTGTGTGTCTCTTTCTCTATGTCTGTGAGTGTGTATGTGTGTCTCTCTCAATGTCTGTGAGTGTCTATGTGTCTCTTTCAATGTCTGTGAGTGTGTGTGTCTCTCTCTCTATGTCTGTGAGTGTGTATGTGTGTCTCTCAATGTCTGTGAGTGTCTATGTGTCTCTTTCAATGTCTGTGAGTGTGTGTGTCTCTCTCTCTATGTCTGTGAGTGTGTGTGTGTCTCTCTCTATGTCTGTGAGTGTGTATGTGTGTCTCTCTCAATGTCTGTGAGTGTGTGTGTCTCTCTCTCTATGTCTGTGAGTGTGTATGTGTGTCTCTCAATGTCTGTGAGTGTCTATGTGTCTCTTTCAATGTCTGTGAGTGTGTGTGTCTCTCTCTCTCTATGTCTGTGAGTGTGTGTGTGTCTCTCTCTATGTCTGTGAGTGTGTATGTGTGTCTCTCTCAATGTCTGTGAGTGTCTATGTGTCTCTTTCAATGTCTGTGAGTGTGTATGTGTGTCTCTCTCTATGTCTGTGAGTGTGTGTGTCTCTTTCTCTATGTCCGTGAGTGTCTGTGTGTGTCTCTCTCACTGTCTGTGAGTGTGTGTGTCTCTCTCTCTATGTCTGTGAGTGTGTATGTGTGTCTCTCTCAATGTCTGTGAGTGTCTATGTGTCTCTTTCAATGTCTGTGAGTGTGTGTGTCTCTCTCAATGTCTGTGAGTGTGTGTGTCTCTCTCTCTATGTCTGTGAGTGTGTGTGTGTGTCTCTCTCAATGTCTGTGAGTGTGTATGTGTGTCTCTCTCAATGTCTGTGAGTGTGTGTGTGTCTCTCTCAATGTCTGTGAGTATGTGTGTCTCTCTCTCTATGTCTGTGAGTGTGTGTGTGTGTCTCTCTCTATGTCTGTGAGTGTGTGTGTGTGTCTCTCTCTATGTCTGTGAGTGTGTGTGTGTGTCTCTCTCTATGTCTGTGAGTGTGTGTGTGTGTCTCTATGTCTGTGAGTGTGTGTGTCTCTCTCTATGTCTGTGAGTGTGTGTGTGTGTCTCTCTCTATGTCTGTGAGTGTGTGTGTGTGTCTCTATGTCTGTGAGTGTGTGTGTCTCTCTCTATGTCTGTGAGTGTGTGTGTGTCTCTCAATGTCTGTGAGTGTGTGTGTCTCCCTTGATGTCTGTGTGTGTCTCTCTCTATGTCTGTGAGTCTGTATCTCTATGTCTGTGAGTGTGTGAGTCTGTACCTCTATGTCTGTGAGTGTGTGTGTCTCTCTCTATATCTGTGTGTGTGTGTGTGTGTGTGTGTGTGTGTGTGTCTGTCTCTCTCTCTCTGTCTCTCTAACACCGATGTAGCTCCTGGCCAAATTATCCAGGAATATAATGTTTCAAATCTGACTCCATTCAAGCTGACACGTGACACATTATAAAAGTGACCGGGTTTGAGACACTCCTCCTGAGTCAGTAATGGTGACCAGGAGCCTCCTGGGTGACCCTGAAAACCCAGTGTTGTATCCTTCAGTGACCCACACCAATGTCTGGTGGACCCACACCAATGTCATGACATTTAACAGCCCCCAATGTAGCTGAGTTAGCCGTCCAGTTGTATTGGAGGAGGTTCCATTCAGAATCTTCTATGTTCTATTCGGAATCTTTTTCCCAGAGTTGAAACGTCTAAAACTAGAGCTTAAGGTGAGAGCGGGAAAGTTCAAGGGAGGAGTGAGGGGCAAGCTTTTGACACGGAGAGTGGTGGGTGTCTGGAATGCGCTGCCAGGGATGGTGGTGGAGGCAGGTACAATAGGGGCGTTGAAGGGGCTTTTAGATAAGCAATGAACCATAGAACCCTACAGTGCAGAAACAGGCCCTTCGGCCCATCGAGTCTGCACCGAACACAATCCCACCCAGACCCTATCCCCATATCCCTACACATTTACCTGCTAATCCCTCTAACCTACACATCCCAGGACACTAAGGGACAATTTTAGCATAGCCAATGAACCTAACCCGCATATCTTTGGACTGTGGGAGGAAACCGGAGCACCCGGAGAAAACCCACGCAGACATGAGTATGCAAGGAGTGGAGGGATAGGGAACAAGGGCAGGCAGAAGAGATGAGTTTAATTTGGAGTCATGTTCATCACAACATAATGGGCTGAAAGGCCTGTTGGCGTGCTGGACTGTTCCATGAGGTGGTTCATCATCACTTCCTGAGGAGCAGTTTGGAGTGGGTGATAAATCCTGGCCTTGCGTTTATCTTCACGTTGAAGTGAAAGTTGGTGAGGACAGTGAGGAAAAACACCATTGCTGTTGTTGCCAGTTGAGGCCTTGGGACCTTCCACATCCTCCAAGAATTAACGTGGCTTGTATCTAGTCCAAAAGCTGAAAGCTCACACTGCACAGCACTCTCTCACCACCACACAAGAGTGTCCAGACATCTTTGGAATATTCCCAGCAGATCAGTGGTCATCCATGCTCCTTTTGCATCCTTTCTGGTTGGATCGCAGCTTGGTACGGGGCTCCTGCTCTGACCAAGATGCGGGCGGCACGGTAGCACAGTGGTTAGCACTGCTGCTTCACAGCTCCAGGGTCCTGGGTTCGATTCCCGGCTCGGGTCACTGCCTGTGTGGAGTTTGCACATTCTCCTCGTGTCTGCGTGGGTTTTCTCCGGGTGCTCCGGTTTCCTCCCACAGTCCAAAGATGTGCGGGTTAGGTTCATTGGCTATGCTAAAATTGTCCCTTAGTATCCTGGGATGTGTAGGTTAGAGGGATTAGCAGGTAAAATGTGTAGGGATATGGGGATAGGGTCTGGGTGGGATTGTGTTCGGTGCAGACTCGATGGGCCGAAGGGCCTGTTTCTGCACTGTAGAGTTCTATATCTATATCTAAGAAACTACAAAAGGTCGTGAATGTAGCCAATCCATCACGCAAACCAGCCTCCCATCCATTGACTCTTGCCCGTTGTCTTGGGAAAGCAGCCAACATAATTAAGGACCCCACACACCCCGGACATTCTCTCTTCCACCTTCTTCTATGGGGGAAAAAGATACAAAAGTCTGAGGTCCCGTACCGACTGACTCAAGAACAGCTTCTTCCCTGCTGCCGTCAGACTTTTGAATGGACCCACCATATATTAAGTTGATCTTTCTCTACACACGAGCTATGACCGTAATACGACATTCTGCGCCCTCTCTTGTCCTTCTCCCCCGATGTACTCTATGAATGGTATGCTTTGTATAGTGTGCAAGAAACAATACTTTATGCTGGATCCCAATACATGTGACAATCATAAATCACCCCATGACCCACCTCACCAGACCTCTACCTGTGACCCTTCGTATCCCCAATGGGAAGTAGGCCAGGAACTGATGCCCAGTGAGGGAACCTTGTTCGGGGCCCAGACGACACGTCTATTTCTTTGGTTTCAAGTACCACAAGCCGCGGTTAATCTAAACTTAACATTGCGAATCCTGCCAGCCCCATGAATAAATTCATGTTCTGACATTTCAGCTGATCTTTTAATTCCCTCTCTCCCACTATGCAAACGTTCTATAACCCTGGATTTCTTCACCTTTTCTATATATTTACACCATTTCTCTAAAACCCCCCTTTTCTCTCTCAAACAAATCGAGCAACTTGGACCCCCACGAGGCTTTTCCGTACATAAATAAATCGCTGTTGATCTATCTCGGAAATCCATTTAGCCGCCATCACCTCCGCGTGTCTCATTGATCCAACCCAATATCTATCAGTCGCTGTCCATAAATATTCATGTGATGGGTTCCCCCCTCCCAATCCCCCCCACCCTCCGCCAAGCATCTGCACAGTATGTTGGGTGGGGAAGGGCGGGGGGGGAGTATTTGGTAGCCAATTTGCATAGCAAGATCCCACAAACAGCAATCTGAGAATCTCCGGCACCTTTTCAAAATAATAGCCAAGCAATCATCCAGATCCCCCTGACAGAACAGCTCGATGTTTCATCTCAGGGAGTGCTCCCGAACTGTCCCTTTGACAGTGCGGCACTCCCTCAGCACTGACCCTCTGACAGTGCGGCACTCCCTCAGCACTGACCCTCTGACAGTGGGGCACTCCCTCAGCACTGACCCTCTGACAGTGCGGCACTCCCTCAGCACTGACCCTCTGACAGTGCGGCACTCCCTCAGCACTGACCCTCTGACAGTGCGGCACTCCCTCAGCACTGACCCTCTGACAGTGCGGCACTCCTTCAGCACTGACCCTCTGACAGTGCGGCACTCCCTCAGCACTGACCCTCTGACAGTGCGGCGCTCCCTCGGCACTGACCCTCTGACAGTGCGGCACTCCCTCAGCACTAACCCTCTGACAGTGCGGCACTCCTTCAGCACTGACCCTCTGACAGTGCGGCACTCCCTCAGCACTGACCCTCTGACAGTGCGGCACTCCCTCGGCACTGACCCTCTGACAGTGCGGCACTCCCTCAGTACTGACCCTCTGACAGTGCGGCACTCCCTCAGCACTGACCCTCTGACAGTGCGGCACTCCTTCAGCACTGACCCTCTGACAGTGTGGCGCTCCCTCGGCGCTGACCCTCTGACAGTGCGGCACTCCCTCAGCACTGACCCTCTGACAGTGCGGTACTCCCTCAGCACTGACCCTCTGACAGTGCGGCACTCCCTCAGCACTGACCCTCTGACACTGAGGCACTCCCTCAGCACTGACCCTCTGACAGTGCGGCACTCCCTCAGCACTGACCCTCTGACAGTGCGGCGCTCCCTCAGCACTGACCCTCTGACAGTGCGGCACTCCCTCAGCACTGACCCTCTGACAGTGCGGCACTCCCTCAGCACTGACCCTCTGATAGTGCAGCACTCCCTCAGCGCCGACCCTCTGACAGTGCGGCACTCCCTCAGCGCTGACCCTCTGACAGTGCGGCATTCCCTCAGCACTGACCCTCTGACAGTGCGGCACTCCCTCAGCGCTGCAGTCTGAGAGTTAGTGTGGATTCTGTGCTGGAATCTCTGGATTGAGATCTTTGACAGTCTTGCTGTGGGGTGAGGGGATTCTCCGCCCTGAGTCACAGCTTCCCCCAAGGATAACACTGAGCCCATTCCCCCGGCATCTCAATCCTCCTCTCTTAATCTCAGAGCCTGAGAAATGTTTGACTTCACTCTGATACTTTGTTCCAATCTGCTCTTAGTCAATTTCCTCTTATCAGAAGAACTAGGAGCAGGAGTAGGCCATTCAGCCCCTCGAGCCTGCTCCACTATTCCGTACGATTGTGGCTGATCTCATCTTGGCTTCATCTCCACTTTCCTGCCCATTCTCCATCACCATAGAATCCCACAGTGCAGAAGGAGGCCATTCAGCCCATCGCATCGGCACCAACAACAATCCCACCCAGGCCCTATCCCCTTAACCCCATGTATCTACCCTAGCTAGTCCCCTTGACCCTACGGGGCAATTTAGCATGGCCAATCCACCCTAACCCGCAGATCTTTGGACTATGGGAGCGCCTGGAAGAAATCCATGCAGACACGGGGAGAATGTGCAGACTCCACATACACAGTGACTCAAGCCAGGAGTCAAACCCGGCTCCCTGGCACTGTGAGGCAGCAGTGCTTGCCACCGTGCTGCCCAAATCCACCTGACATTCCCCCTAACACCAAGGAGTAATTTATCACGGCCAATCAACCTAACCCACACATTTTTTGGAATAAGAACATAAGAACATAAGAAATAGGAGCAGGAGTAGGCCATCGAGCCCTTCGAGCCTGCCCCGCCATTCAATAAGATCATGGCTGATCTGTCGTGGCTCAGTTCCACCTTCCCGCCCTCTCCCCATAACCCTTAATCCCCTCTCTTATCAAAAACCCATGTCAGAGGAAACCCATGCAGACACGGGGAGAACATGCACACTCCACAGAGAGAGTGACCCAAGCTGGGAATCGAACTTAGATCCGTGGTGCTGTGCCTGCCCCCTAGTAGTGATAGTCCTACGTTCCTCCCTCTCAACAATCTCTTTACGTTCACAACACTTGTACTCCGTGGTCCTGAAGTGCCTGATATGTGGGTTCTCCACGGTCAATCTGCAATCAAAGCCTCTTGAGACTGCAATCTGGGCCGATCTCTCACAGGGCCAAGGCTGCTGCTTGTCACTGGGATTCAGGGGAGTGAAGATGGGGTGGGATTCTCTCCTGGTAAAGATCAGCTTGTTCTCAGTGAGGCTGCAGGGCCACAGGATGGATCCTGAAAAGTACTTGCCAGCTCCAGGTTAATATTTATTGCCTCCGTTATTAGTCTGGATGTCTTCTGCTCTGTGTTTGATAGTTATCGCTGACTCCAGCCTTCCCTAATGGGAATTAACAATCGACCAAAATAGGCAGCACACAGACATTGACACATGGGCCAATTTTGATTGGTATGTGTTTTATTGTCCTGTGAGTGTTTGATGGGGACAGTGTAGAGGAAGCTTTACTCTGTATCTAACCCCGTGCTGTACCTGTCCTGGGAGTGTTTGATGGGGGGACAGTGTAGAGGGAGCTTTACTCTGTATCTAACCCCGTGCTGTACCTGTCCTGGGAGTGTTTGATGGGGGGGACAGTGTAGAGGGAGCTTTACTCTGTATCTAATCCCGTGTTGTACCTGTCCTGGGAGTGTTTGATGGCGGACAGTGTAGAGGGAGCTTTACTCTGTATCTAACCCCGTGCTGTACCTGTCCTGGGAGTGTTTGATGGGGACAGTGTAGAGGGAGCTTTACTCTGTATCTAACCCTGTGCTGTACCTGTCCTGGGAGTGTTTGATGGGGGGGACAGTGTAGAGGGAGCTTTACTCTGTATCTAACCCTGTGCTGTACCTGTCCTGGGAGTGTTTGATGGGGGGACAGTGTAGAGGGAGCATTACTCTGTATCTAACCCTGTGCTGTACCTGTCCTGGGAGTGTTTGATGGGGGGGACAGTGTAGAGGGAGCTTTACTCTGTATCTAACCCCGTGCTGTACCTGTCCTGGGAATGTTTGATGGGGGACAGTGTAGAGGAAGCTTTACTCTGTATCTAACCCCGTGCTGTACCTGTCCTGGGAGTGTTTGATGGGGGACAGTGTAGAGGGAGCTTTACTCTGTATCTAACCCCATGCTGTACCTGTCCTGGGAGTGTTTGATGGGGGACAG
Organism: Prionace glauca; assembly: GCA_037974335.1. Classification (NCBI taxonomy): domain Eukaryota; kingdom Metazoa; phylum Chordata; class Chondrichthyes; order Carcharhiniformes; family Carcharhinidae; genus Prionace; species Prionace glauca. Next base: position 18,950,713 of record CM075754.1, read on the forward strand.
TGTAGAGGAAGCTTTACTCTGTATCTAACCCCGTGCTGTACCTGTCCTGGGAGTGTTTGATGGGGGGACAGTGTAGAGGGAGCTTTACTCTGTATCTAACCCCGTGCTGTACCTGTCCTGGGAGTGTTTGATGGGGGACAGTGTAGAGGAAGCTTTACTCTGTATCTAACCCCGTGCTGTACCTGTCCTGGGAGTGTTTGATGGGGGACAGTGTAGAGGGAGCTTTACTCTGTATCTAACCCCATGCTGTACCTGTCCTGGGAGTGTTTGATGGGGGACAGTGTAAAGGAAGCTTTACTCTGTATCTAACCCCGTGCTGTACCTGTCCTGGGAGTGTTTGATGGGGGACAGTGTAGAGGGAGCTTTACTCTGTATCTAACCCCGTGCTGTACCTGTCCTGGGAGTGTTTGATGGGAGACAGTGTAGAGGGAGCTTTACTCTGTATCTAACCCCGTGCTGTACCTGTCCTGGGAGTGTTTGATGGAGGGACAGTGTAGAGGGAGCTTTACTCTGTATCTAACCCTGTGCTGTACCTGTCCTGGGAGTGTTTGATGGGGACAGTGTAGAGGGAGCTTTACTCTGTATCTAACCCCGTGCTGTACCTGTCCTGGGAGTGTTTGATGGGGGGACAGTGTAGAGGGAGCTTTACTCTGTATCTAACCCCGTGCTGTACCTGTCCTGGGAGTGTTTGATGGGGGGACAGTGTAGAGGGAGCTTTACTCTGTGCCTAACCCCGTGCTGTACCTGTCCTGGGAGTGTTTGATGGGGGAGACAGTGTAGAGGGAGCTTTACTCTGTATCTAACCCTGTGCCTTACCTGTCCTGGGAGTGTTTGATGGGGGACAGTGTAGAGGGAGCTTTACTCTGTATCTAACCCCATGCTGTACCTGTCGTGGGAGTGTTTGATGGGGGGACAGTGTAGAGGGAGCTTTACTCTGTATCTAACCCCATGCTGTACCTGTCGTGGGAGTGTTTGATGGGGGGACAGTGTAGAGGGAGCTTTACTCTGTTACTAACCCCGTGCTGTACCTGTCCTGGGAGTGTTTGATGGGGGGACAGTGTAGAGGGAGCTTTACTCTGCATCTAACCCCGTGCTGTACCTGTCCTGGGAGTGTTTGATGGGGACAGTGTAGAGGAAGCTTTACTCTGTATCTAACCCTGTGCTGTACCTGTCCTGGGAGTGTTTGATGGGGACAGTGTAGAGGGAGCTTTACTCTGTATCTAACCCTGTGCTGTACCTGTCCTGGGAGTGTTTGATGGGGGGACAGTGTAGAGGGAGCTTTACTCTGTATCTAACCCCGTGCTGTACCTGTCCTGGGAGTGTTTGATGGGGGGACAGTGTAGAGGGAGCTTTACTCTGTATCTAACCCCGTGCTGTACCTGTCCTGGGAGTGTTTGATGGTGGGACAGTGTAGAGGGAGCTTTATTCTGTATCTAACCCCATGCTGCACCTGTCCTGGGAGTGTTTGATGGGGAAGAGTGTCGAGGGAGCTTCACTCTGAATCTGATCCATAACATACGCAGTGCACTGGGTGAAAGCGGGGCATTAACCGTTCTTTAACTCATCATCACGAGGAGCCCAAACTTCAGATGGTTCCACAAAATAGAGAAGTGAATTGATATTATTTTGGTGTCTGCCGGGGGTGAAAATGAGTTCAGGGTCTCACAGCTGGGAAGCTGGCAATCTTTGCCTGCCAATCAGAATTATTTGCCATGTCCTTAATCAGAATCTCGTCTCCTGCTCTGGCTCTCGGTGACCTGAGAGTTTCTGACTGTGGTGGTATCTTTTCTACATGTGTTTTTATATTGCTGTCAGGGAGGGAGATGTTTTTGTGAAAAGTTAATATTCCCTGTGGGGATAAACGTAAGTCAGGGTCGTTTTATTATGTGAGTAACCGGATTAATTTGGGATTTGCGAGAGAATTTGTTGAGTATATAAGTCAAAGTCGATTTCTGTTGCAATATATGGGGCACCGTAATCGCAACAGTTCTGTATAATTAGTGGTTCCAGGGTGTAATTCCGCACCAAGAACTCCCCCAGCAAACCCAGGACGTTGACGGCACAGCGGGTTCGCACAGCTGCCTCACAGCACCAGGGACCCGAGTTCAATTCTGGCCTCGGGGTTACTGTCTGTGTGGAGCCTGCACATTCTCCCCGTGTCTGCGTGGGTTTCCTCCGGGTGCTGTGGTTTCCTCCCATGGTCTGAAAGATGTGCCGGGGTAAGTGGCCGTGTTAAATTCTCTGTCTGTGCACCCGAACCGGCGCCGGCAACTGGGGGATTGTCACAGTAACTTCATTGCGGTGTTAGTGTAAGCTTTACTTGTGACACTAACAAATAAACTTTTAAACTTTAAAGGCCCAAGTTCAATCCCAGCCTCGGGGTCACTGTCTGTGTGGAGTCTGCACGTTCTGCCCCGTGTCTGCGGGTGTTTCCTCCGGGGGCTCCGGTTTCCTCCCATTACCTAAATGGAAAGCAGAGGGATCTGGGCGTCTGTGTTCATGAATGGCAGCAAGATTGTATGCAGGTATAGCACATTGTGTGGGGTGTTGGTGAGACCACATCTGGAGTATTGGGTCCAGTTTTGGTCTCCTGATTTGAGGAATGATGTGGTGGGATTGGAAGCAATCAGAGGAGGTTCACCGGATTGATTCCGGGAGTGAAAGGGTTGAGGAGAGATTAAAGAGTTTGGGCTTTTACTCGCTGGAGTTTAGAAGGATGAGGGGGGGGATCTGATCGAGGGATATAAAATACTAAAAGGGATTGATAGAGTAAATGTAGACCAAATGTTTTCCCCTGTGGGCCAATCCCGAGCAAGAGGTCACAAGTATAGGTTGAGAGGTGGTAGATTTAAAACTGAGCTGAGGAGGAACTACTTAACATAAGAACATAAGAAATAGGAGCAGGAGTAGGCCATCTAGCCCTTCGAGCCTGCCCCGCCATTCAATAAGATCATGGCTGATCTGTCGTGGCTCAGTTCCACCTTCCCGCCCTCTCCCCATAACCCTTAATCCCCTCTCTTATCAAAAACCCATCAACCCGCTTCTTAAAAATATTTAGCGAGGCAGCCTCCACCACTTCAACGGGCAGAGAATTCCAGAGATTCACCACCCTTTGAGTGAAGAAGTTCCTCCTCAACTCTGTTCTAAACCGCCCCCCCTTTATCTTGAGGCTGTGCCCCCTAGTCTTACTGTCTTTTTTGAGCAGGAAGAGTCTCTCCACCTCTATCCTATCCATCCCATTCATCATCTTATACGTCTCAATGAGATCTCCCCTCATTCTTCTAAACTCTAACGAGTACAAGCCTAGTTCATTCAGCCTCTCCTTCTCACAGAGGAGGGGTGAATTTGTGGAACTCGCTGCCCCAGAGCGCGGTGGAATCTGAATCATTGAGTGGTTTCAAGGAGGAGACGGATATATTTCTGATAAGAGGATTTGGGGAACAAGTGGGGAGGTGGATTTGAGACCAGGGAGAGATCAGCCATGATCTGACTGAGCCTGCTCTGCCATTCAAAAGGCTGAACTTGCCGACTTCTGCTCCTAGTTCCTATGTTCCTGTATGTTTTGGGTTTAGTGCGTTTCACTCCAGGCACAATTACGTTGATAGACTGGGGAGCTTTTATAAAACATTTTTTTTAAACAATACAGTTTAACTACAACAAATTAATTGGCTTAACTTTCAACAGTTGAACAATGCTTAAGATGAGATACTTAACCTATCACTGAGAGTACCAATTCAAACAATGTTCTTCTTATATACTTAACCATCTCTTTACATTAGTCCACAAAACACAGACTTATGCCTTTTCAGAGAGAAAGAGAGAGATGCTGCTTTTTTTTTCAAACAGTTCAGGCAATAACTGTTTGTCTTTTAAAAATGAAACTGAAACAGTATTTCTTCCCTGCAAGCTTAGCTCCTCACAATAAGCATATAACTCTGTTCCTTACAATCAACCTGATCAAAATTCTATTCTGAAACCTAAGGAAACTCAAATCCATTAACTTCACTGAAAACAAGCACTTCAGGTCTAAAATGAATACTTACCCTGTGCCCCCCCCCAGCTATCAAGTTGAAAGATTTCTTCGATAAACTGGCACTTTGCAAAACAGACCTGAATTCCAAACTCGTCCTTTACAAGAAACGGGTTGTAAATGTATTTCTGAAGGCACAGTATCATCCTTCTGACACCAAGATGAGAGTGTTATCACTCAATAGAATTCTCCAAAATCCCACAGTGGATTTGATGAGTTGGAGAATCTGGTGGGAGCCGAAAACTTACGGGGTTAAAACCCTACGGCAATTCTCCCAGTTGCGGATTGGCTGTCTCACTGGCCAATGGCGTGAACATCTTGGACTTCTTGAATGCTCATTGGCTTCTAGAAAGCCCTCAGACTGTCCGATCTTGCAGTGGGAAATCATGCTGGGGCACATGGCGATTAATACTGCTGTCTCACAGCGCCAGGGACCTGGGTTCAATTCCGCTCGGGTCTATTGGATGTTTCGAGAGTAGCCAAGCACTTTGCGTCTTTTGTGTAAAACTGGACCAGCAGATAGGCACCCACAACAGCTCAGTGACTATCACTGCTCGCTGTGCAGATACGTGGATTTGGGCCAGTGTCCGTGGGAGTTAATAAAGATCCGAAGCTAAACCAGGGTCGCCAACACTCTGGCACTTGTTCGGGTCAATGCACCGTAACCAGCACATCTTTCAGACTGTGGGAGGAAACAGGAGCACCCGGAGGAAACCCATGCAGACATGGGGAAAATGTACAGCCTCCACACAGGCCATGACCCAAGCCGGGAATTGAACCCGGGTCCCTGTGAGGCAGCAGAGCTAACCACCGTGCCGTCCATTTACAGTGTATGTGTGAGTCCGTGTGCATGCACACGTGTGTGTATACGTGCCTGTCTAAGTGTGTGCATGGGTATGTCTGCACAATGAAAGAAAATCCGTGGAATTCTCCAGGGCAGGCCGGTCAGAGAGGTAGCTGTGTCTCTGTCAGAGTCCCATAGCTCCATTACTCAGGAACTATAGTCAAAGGATAAAAGTCTCCTTCTGAATGAAAGGGGGAAAGATCCTTTTAAAGGAATGAAGGACTGGGGGATTGAATAAAAATGGAATTGATGAGGACCCTGCACATGTTTCAGCTCTACTGTGCTCAATCACTCAGACTAAAGAAACAGTAAATGCTCAGACAAAAAGTCTGCCAGAGAGAATCCCACTCACTGAACAGAATAATAGATACCCGCAGTGACAGGTCCCACTGGGCAAGTGTCAGCCAAAGATTTTGTTGTGTGTGTGTGTGTATTGACTTAACTCTTCGAACGCAGCAAGAAACAGAACATTGGAGATATTTTGGTGTCAGCCGCGAGCCAGCAGGGAGCCCTGAGAAATGTGGGTTTTTGTGTTCCACCCCCCCCCCTGGAGACCGGAGCACAAAAATCCAGACCGGCGCTCCCACTGCAGCACCCTCTGAACACGTCCTGCTCTCTCGAGACGCAGGAATTAGGAGCAGAAGTCGGCAGTTCACATCTGTCGCATCAGATGTTCGACCGACCGAAATGCAGAAGGTCTTTGCCACAGCTTTGTCGGCGCGCCCCGGCCAGCCCTGGAATCAGGGTGGGGTGGGGGGGGTCACGGAACGACATTCTCCACTGGCCTCGGGCACGATCTTGTGAGCCCTCGGGGCGGGCAAGGCGGTACAATCCTGGCCCTTGTATCTGAGCAGCAGAGAAGTTCACCCAGCTCAGGGTAATCACACAACTGGAAACCCCACCAAGGTCATTTTCTGAAAGTGTGCACATGTGTGTACGTGTACATCTGGCATGTAGGCTTGTGCACTTTTTTGCGTGTCTGTTTATTTGTACACGCATGTCTGCCCGTGTGTGTGTGAATGATGTGGAGGTGCCGGCGTTGGACTGGGGGTAAACACAGTAAGTCTCACAACAGGTTTATTTGGTAGCAAACACCACCAGCTTTCGGGCTTTGCCCCTTTGTCAGAAGACAGTGACCCAAGACTCCCCACTCACCTGGCGAAGGGGCAAAGCCCCAAAAGCTAGTGGCATTTGGTACCAGATAAACCTGTTGGACTTTAACTGGGTGTGAAACTTCTTACTGTGTGCGCACACACAGTGTTTGTGCGTGTCTGTGTGTGCGCGCAGGCATTTCGAGTCTTTGTGCGTATTTGCGTGTGTGTATGCACGTGTGGGCATGTGTCTGTCCATCTGTGTGCTGGTGCACATGTTTATGTCCATGCGTGCCTGCTTGTGCGTGAATGTGTGGCACAGTGGGTTAGCGCTGCTGCCTCACAGTGCCAGGGACTCGGGTCTTCGATTCCGCCTTCGGGTCACTGTCTGTGCAGAGTCTGCACTTTCTCCCCGTGTCTGGGTGGGTTTCCTCCGGGAGCTTCACTTTCCACAGTTTGAAAGACGTGGGCTTGGTGGATTGGCCATGCTAAATGGCATCTTAGTGTCAGGGTAAATATGTGGTGTTATGGTGTTAGAGCCTGGGTGAATGGTTGTCAGTACGTGCTTGATGGGCTGAATGACCTCTTTCTGCACTGTAGGGATCCTATGATTGGATGTGTTTGAATGTATTGCTTCACTGGCAATGCCCTACGAAGTCTAAAATTCTGCTGACACTCCCTGCCCCGATCTCTAAGGTGAAGAAGTGGTGCTGGTGTGACTGCTATAGGCACCCGGCTGTTGTAGAACAGAACCCAGCAATGCTTTGTAATTCTGAGCCGGGGAAGGGCTATGATGTGGCCAATTCTGTGTGCAGCAAGATGTGTTGGATAGGAACAGGTTCTGCTCTGGGAGCAGAGGGATTGGGAGCGGAAGTGGGCAAATTCAGCCCTTCGAGCCTGCTCCGCCATTCGATCAGATAGAACATAGAACATAGAACATTACAGCGCAGAACAGGCCCTTCGGCCCACGATGTTGCGCCGACCAGGTACAAAACAATGACCCACTAGCCTATACCAATCCCTTTTCATCCATAAACCTATCCACAGATCTCTTAAACGCCCCCAAACTAGGTGCATTTACAACTGCAGCTGGCAGGGCATTCCAGTCCCTCACCACCCTCTGGGTAAAGAACCTACCCCTGACATCTGTCCTATAACTACCCCCCCTTAATTTAAAATCGTGCCCCCTCGTGCTAGCTTTCTCCATCCTAGGAAAAAGGCTATCACTATCTACCCTGTCTAAACCTCTAATCATCTTATATGTTTCAATGAGATCCCCTCTTAGCCGCCTTCTTTCCAGCGAAAACAACCCCAAATCTCTCAGTCTCTCCTCATAGGATCTCCCCTCCATACCAGGCAACATCCTGGTAAACCTCCTCTGCACCCTCTCCAAAGCCTCTACATCCTTCCTGTAATGTGGGGACCAGAACTGCACACAAAACTCCAAGTGCGGCCGCACCAGAGATGAGTACAGTTGCATCATGACGCTGCGACTCCTAAATTCAATCCCCCTACCAATAAACGCCAAAACTCCGTATGCCTTCTTAACAACCTTATCTACTTGATTCCCAACTTTCAGGGATCTATGTACACATACACCTAGATCACGGCTGATCTCTCCCTGGTCTCAAATCCACCTGTTCCCCGTATCCCCTTATCCCTGTTTGTTTTGGGCCAGCGTCCTCTGTCCTTCCACCAGTGGGCTGGTAACTACAGGTTGCAGGTTTAAAATAATTGGCAGATAAAGTGGAGGGAAGGTCAGGATAAAGTTCCGGACACAGTTGCGACCTGGAACGTAAAGTAGGAATTTGCAAAAGGTAATCGCGCTGGAAGGGGTTTGCCTTTCAGGCAGTAGGGAGAAGGTTTGGGGTGCTGCTAAATGAGATTGATCTATCAGAGTTGGAAGGTGTAGGACGGAGAGTCTGGCTCTTGCTGTTGGATTCTATGTTTAATCTCTCTAGGAACTGACAGCGTGTATGTTCTTGCTAATGAGCCACCTCTTGTATTTATAGCTCCCAGCAAGAAACCTGTGTTTGTTATGCCACATGGAGTGACTGAGTGGGTGGTAGGTTCGTATCCTGTCACAGGTAGAATGACGGAGGCAGTGCCCCCAGGAGGTTAAATCTTCTGCGTGGAAACCCAGCATCTTTCTGCCATCACTGAGGGGCGATTTTCCTCCGTCTGAGCGAGGCACTGACATTTCCCCCCCCCCCCCTCCCCTATCTCACCCCCGTCACTGACCTCCCCTCCACTGCTGCGGAAATACCTTCTTTCCCAGGGAACCATGAGGTGGAGATGGACAGGGGTGGGCGCAGCGAGAAGTTTCACATCAACAGGTTAAAGTCCGAGAGGTTTATTTGGAACCACGAGCTTTCGGAGCGCTGCTCCTTCGTCAGGTCTATACAGGCAAAGCATACCGTTCGTAGAGAAGGAAAGGAGAGAGGGCAGAATGTAGTGTTACAGTCTTAGCTAGGGTGCAGAGAAAGGTCAACTTTGTGTAAGGTGCGTCCATTTCAAAAGTCTGACAGCAGCAGGGAAGAAGCTGTTCTTGAGTCAGTTAGTAGGTCACCTCAGACTTTTGTATCTTCTTCCCAACGGAAGAAGGTGGAAGAGAGAATACGTGGGGTCCTTAATTATGCTGGCTGCTTTGCCGAGGCAGCGGGAAGTGTAGACAGAGTCAATGGGTGGGAGGCTGGTTTGATTGATGGGACTGAGCTTTGTTCGCAACACTTATTAATTCCTTGCAATCTTGGGCAGAGCAGGAGCCCAGACCGAGCTGTGATACAACCGGAAAGAACGCTTTCTATGGTGCATCTGTAAAAGTTGGTGAGAGTCGTAGCGGACATGCCAAATTTCCTTAGTCTCAGCTTCACTTGTAGTTTCTTGTGGTCTTGGCCAGAGTTGTAACAAATGTTGATTTGAACAAATGGGAGTTGGAGGAATTATATCGGGAATGGAAGATCCGGAACTTCAGAAATGCAAAGCTCTGGCGGACAATGTGACAATTCGAGTGGATGTAACCAAGATGGAACCAAGGGGTGAAAGAATCATAGAATCCCTACAGTGCAGAAGGAGGACATTTGGCCCATTGAGTCTGCACTGAGCACAATCCCAACTAGGACCTATTTGCATAACCACATGCATTTACCCTAGCTAATTCTCCTGACCTTCAGGGGCAATTTAGCATGGCCAATCCACCTAACCTATACATCTTTGGACACTATGGGACAATTTAGCATGGCCAATCCACCTAACCTACACATCTTTGGACACTAAGGGGCAATTTAGCATGGCCAATCCACCTAACCTATACATCTTTGGACACTAAGGGGCAATTTAGCATAGCCAATCCACCTAACCTGCACATCTTTGGACACTAAGGGACAATTTAGCATGGCCAATCCATCTAACCTGCACATCTTTGGACACTAAGGGGCAATTTAGCATAGCCAATCCACCTAACCTGCACATCTTTGGACACTAAGGGGCAATTTAGCATGGCCAATCCCCCTAACCTACACATCTTTGGACACTAAGGGGCAATTTAGCATGGCCAATCCACCTAACCTGCACATCTTTGGACACTAAGGGGCAATTTAGCATGGCCAATCCACCTAACCTGCACATCTTTGGACACTAAGGGGCAATTTAGCATAGCCAATCCATCTAACCTGCACATCTTTGGACACTAAGGGGCAATTTAGCATAGCCAATCCACCTAACCCGCACATCGTTGGATACTAAGGGGCAATTTAGCCTGGCTAATCCACCCTAACTGCATGTCTTTCAGACTGTGGGAGGAAACTGGAACACCCGGACGTGAAGAGAATGTGCAAACTCCATACAGTGAACCCCCCCTGCCCCCTGAAGCCGGGAATCAAACCCAGGTCCCTGGCGCTACACGGCAACGGTGTTAACCACTGTGCCTGCCCGAGGACGGTTAGTCACGTCAATGTAATAAATAGGAGGAAAGCTGGAATGACCTGCAGGAAAGAGGCTAACCGGGCGACAGTGTGGAAACAGGAGTGTGCGCTGGGTACGGTACCGGAATAATAACTACGGGTACAGGAGCAGAATTTATATTCTGAACAGACTGGAGATTGGTCGAACGCTTGGTGCTGCTGGGTGGAAAACTAGAGCAATTGCACTGGAGATTCATCCTTTTTGTCTTAGCTTTATAATATTCCGCACGACAAGTGTGGTCTGTTTATATGGGCAGAGTTGATTGAACAGCAGGTGAGCAATGGCACTACTGCTGAATTGGGCACAGTTGGGGTTCCAGCATTTCTGTAAACATTTGTTGCGTGCTGCTAATCATAACGCTGTCCTACTTTACTCATTTCACTCAGTGAACACTTTCCAGCAGATTCTGCATTACGTAAAAAAGACACAGAAACAGTCCATTCGGCCCCCTGATCTGTGCTGGCTCAGAGAATGTTTACCAAGATTGCGATAGCAAAGGGACGCAGCGTACAGACAAACACACTAAACACCAGAAAGTAAGGTCAGAATCTGGGCAAGAAAGAACAGAATTACAGCCTCTTTATCTGAATGCGCACAGCACTCACGACACAGTGGATGGATTTATAGGTTCCAAGGGGTTACTGACAGGGTGGATGTGGAGAGGATGTTTTCTCTTAATCGTAGGATCCCTACAGTGCAGAAGGAGGCCATTTGGCCCATCAAGCCAATGGCAATCCCACCCAGGCCCTAACCCCACAACTGCATGCATTTACCCCAACTAGCCCCCCTGACACTAAGGGGCAATTTAGCACAGTCGATCCGCCTAATCTACATGTCTTTGGACACTAAGGGGCAATTTAACATGGCCAATCCCCCTAACCTGCACATCTTTGGACATTAAAGGGCAATTTAGCATGGCCAATCCACCCTAACCTGCACATCTTTGGACACTAAGGGGCAATTTAGCATGGCCAATCACCCTAACCTACACATCTTTGGACACTAAGGGGCAATTTAGCATGGCCAATCCCCCTAACCTACACATCTTTGGACACTAAGGGGCAATTTAGCATGGCCAATCCACCTAACCTACACATCTTTGGACACTAAGGGGCAATTTAGCATGGCCAATCCACCCTAACCTGCACATCTTTGGACACTAAGGGGCAATTTAGCATAGCCAATCACCCTAACCTGCACATCTTTGGACACTGAGGGGCAATTTAGCACGGCCAATCCACCTAACCTGAACATCTTTGGACACTAAGGGGCAATTTAGCATGGCCAATCCATCTAACCTACACATCTTTGAACACTAAGGGGCAATTTAGCATGGCCAATCCACCTAACCTGCACGTCTTTGGACATTAAAGGGCAATTTAGCAGTCAGCCCATCGAGTCTGCACTGACCACAGTCCCACCCGGACCCTATCCCTGTATAACCCCATGCATTTACCTTTCTTGTCCCCCTGACACTAAGGGGCAATTTAGCATGGAGGTGGGATGAGACGGGGTTGGGGGGGGGAGGATACAATTTTAAAATGAGGCATTGCCCGATTGAAACAGAGATGAGGCAAAAGTCTTTCTCCCAGAGTGCTGTGAATCTCTGGGATTCTTCCTGAAACGACAGTGGAAGCAGAATTGTTGGGGCTATGGGTCTGGGTGGGGGGAGGGACCTGGGTAAGATAGCCTGTCAATGCTAATATGATGGGCTGAATGGCCTCTTTCTGCACTGTAGGGTTTTTTATGAATATTTTTAAGGCAGAAGAGGGTGGACTCTTGATTTAACATTGGCCCCATCGAAGCAGTCCTTGTTTCTGGCTCTCTGAACAATCCGATCCCTCTCGTCTCTCCGCTCCAGCCCCCGTGACCTTCTGCAGTTCAATTCCCTCGGGTGTTCCTGTTCCCCACGAGCCTCCTCCCACCGTCTCTCCATCTCAGCCTCTCCCTGTCACCCTTCGATTCCTTTCTCCCTTACGCCTTTATCCCCTTAAATGCATCTCTGCTGTTTGCCTCCCAGTGGGAGCGAGTTCCAGATTCCTACCACCTTCTTGAGTTTCTCCTGAATTCCATATTGATGAGGAGGTTCTGTTTAATGAATATCGAATTGTTTGTGTTTGTATCCATTCGTGGGACATGGGCATAGCTGGCTGGCCAGTATTTATTGCCCATCTCTAAGTATCTTGCTCGGCACTTCAGAAGGCAGATGAGAATCACTCACATTGTTGTGTGGCTCTGGAGTCACATTGTAGGCCAGGCCAGGTAAGGATGGCAGATTTCCTTCCCCAAAGGGACATTAGGAGCAGCACGGTGGCACAGTGGTTAGCGCTGCTGTCTCACATGACCTGGGTTTGATTCCTGGCTTGGGCCACTGTCTGTGTGGAGTCTGCACATTCTCCCCGTGTCTGCGTGGGTTTCCTCCGGGTGCTCCAGTTTCCTCCCACACTCCAAAGATGTGCGGGTTAGGTGGATTGGCCATGTTAAATTGCCCCTTAGTGTCAGGGGATCAGTGGGGTAAATACGTGTGGTTATGGGAATAGGGCCTGGATGGGATTGTGATTGGTGCAGACTTGATGGGCCGAATGGCCTCCTTCCGCACTGTCGGAATTCTAGTGAATCAGATGGGTTTTCCCGACAATTGACAATGGTTTCATGGCCATCAGTAGATTCTTAATTCCGGATTTTTTAATGAATATTGAATTCAAATTCCACCATCTGCTGTGGCAGGATTTGAACCCTGGTCCCCCGAACGTTAGTTGAGTTTCTGGATTAATAGTCCAGCGATAATACCACTGGGCCATCGCCTGCCCATGTGACTGTGCTCTGGGGGAAAAAAGCGGGGGCTGGGGTGTCTCTCGATCCTGCGACACAGCTTAGTTACTAATTGATGCTATGGAGCATTGCTCCAATACTTCATCACTCCTTTTGGAACAGTGTCACATCAGTAACTGCGTACTCGAACCCTGCAGCTTATGAGATTCTGAGCTCTGCCTTGTTAATATGATGTACGGTAACAGTTCATTGAGTGCTCATTACACCCTCATTACACATTTAAAATCCAGCTGCACTTCCAGCTACAAGAGTAAGATATTAAATGAGGTTTCATTTTCTGCAGAATCCTTTCTCTCATATTTGCTTCGGGTAGTTTTCAATCCATTGACGGTCTGGATTTCTATAGATATACGTGTGGTCCGCAGGGTTGGATTAGTTAGTTGACTGGACGGCTGGTTCACAGAATCCCTATGCTGCAGAACAAGACCATTTGGCCCATTGAGTCTGCACCTATCCACCCCCCACAACCCCAGGCATTTACCCTGCTAATCCCTCTAACACAAATTTACATGACCAATCCATCTAACCTGTACATCTTGACACCCTGACACGGTGGCACTGTGGTTAGCACTGCGGCCTCACAGCACCGGGGACCTGGGTTCGATTCCTGGCCTTGGATCACTGTCTGTGTGGAGTTTCCACGTTCTTCCCGCGTCTGTGCGGGTTTCCTCCGGGTGCTGTGGTTTCCTGCAACAGTCTAAAGATGTTTAGGTTAGGTGGACTGGCCATGCTAAATTCCCGTTAGTGTCAGGGGATTAGGAGGGTAAATATGTGGGGTTACAGGGAAAAGGCGAAGGTGGGATTGTTATTGGTGCAGGCTCGATGGGCTGAATGGCCTCCTGTACTGTAGGGTCTTTGAACTTTGGACACTAAGAGGCAATTTTTAGCCTGACCCTCTGACAGTGCGGCACTCCCTCGGCGCTGACCCTCTGGCAGTGCAGTGCTCCCTCGATGCTGACCATCTGACAGTGTGGCACTCCCTCTGCGCTGACCCTCTGGCAATGCGGCGCTCCTCGACGCTGACCATCTGACAGTGTGGCACTCCCTCTGTGCTGACCCTCTGGCAGTGCGGCGCTCCCTCAGCACTGACCCTCTGACAGTGTGGCACTCCCTCTGTGCTGACCCTCTGACAGTGTGGCACTCCCTCTGTGCTGACCCTCTGGCAGTGCGGTGCTCCCTCGACGCTGACCATCTGACAGTGAGGCACTCCCTCTGCGCTGACCCTCTGACAGTGCGGCACTCCCTCAGCACTGACCCTCTGACAGTGCGGCACTCCCTCAGCACTGACCCTCTGACAGTGCGGCACTCCCTCAGTACTGACCCTCTGACAGTGCGGCACTCCCTCTGCGCTGACCCTCTGACAGTGTGGCACTCCCTCAGTACTGACCCTCTGACAGTGTGGCACTCCCTCAGCACTGACCCTCTGACAGTGCGGCACTCCCTCTGCGCTGACCCTCTGACAGTGCGGCACTCCCTCAGCACTGACCCTCTGACAGTGCGGCACTCCCTCAGCACTGACCCTCTGACAGTGCGGCACTCCCTCAGCACTGACCCTCTGACAGTGCGGCATTCCCTCTGCGCTGACCCTCTGACAGTGTGGCAATGTGGCACTGGAGTATCAGGCTGGATTTTGTGATTGTGCCTCTGCCTCCCGCACTCCAAAGCTGAGCAGGTTAGGTAAATTGGTAATGCTTAGTTGCCCCTTAGTGTCAGGGTGATTAGCGAAGAAAACATCACCATCCCCAGTCACATGACCAGGTCTGTCAATTATCCCATCATATATATAGAACCCTTACATAGAACCCTACAGTGCAGAAACAGGCCCTTCGGCCCATCGAGTCTGCACCGAACACAATCCCACCCAGACCCTATCCCCATATCCCTACACATTTTACCTGCTAATCCCTCTAACCTACACATCCCAGGACACTAAGGGGCAATTTTAGCATAGCCAATGAACCTAACCCGCACATCTTTGGACTGTGGGTCACGTGCTCACTGTGTCCCACGCAGACACGAGGAGAATGTGCAAACTCCACACAGGCAGTGACCCGAGCCGGGAATCGAACCCAGGACCCTGGAGCTGTGAAGCAGCAGTGCTAACCCACTGTGCTACCGTGCCGCCCATGTTTTACTCTGGCAGGCCAGAGTATTGGTAAAACAACAGAACACTGCATTAGTTCAGGTTAAAACAAACATGATGTCAATTATACTGCTTCAGTGACAATAGAGGATACCAGCTGCAGACAACAGGGTGCCAACAAAATGCCAGGGACTGTTGGAAACATCCTGCAGAGAAACGGATTCAGACACATTTCTTAAAGGCTCATTATCATCACAAGTCTTACACTTGGGACGTGTCCTCTGCAGGCACAAGGAACGTGTGCGATCTTTTTTGAATTGAACAAAAACATTGGAGGGGGCGATAAATCCCTCGTCCCTTGTCATGGCCCCGGCTCAACCAATCAGAGTCGATTTGCCAGCCAATTGGCACGCTTCTCTCAGGCAGTATGACTCGCTGCTCCCTCACAAATTTGGGGCGGCACGGTAGCACAGTGGGTCAGCACTGCTGCTTCACAGCTCCAGGGTCCTGGGTTCGATTCCCGGCTCGGGTCACTGCCTGTGTGGAGTTTGCACATTCTCCTCGTGTCTGCGTGGGTTTTCTCCGGGTGCTCCGGTTTCCTCCCACAGTCCAAAGATGTGCGGGTTAGGTTCATTGGCTATGCTAAAATTGCCCCTTAGTGTCCTGGGATGTGTAGGTTAGAGGGATTAGCAGGTAAAATGTGTAGGGATATGGGGATAGGGTCTGGGTGGGATTGTGTTCGGTGCAGACTCGATGGGCCGAAGGGCCTGTTTCTGCACTGTAGGGTTCTATGTAAATTTGACATTCTTGTATCTGTAATTCCAACATTGACAGCTCGGGATCAAAGCAGATCGAGCGAGGCTCCTGTCCCGAGACTTCCCTTTTGTAACCAAGGCTTAGTAATTGTGAACCATCGCGGAGAGAGGGTCCCCCCCCCCCCCCCCACCCCGAGGATGGGCTGCGTGATCTGACAGCTCGCTCGATGTTCTCTCAACCGACTAGGATTGCTCTGAGGAGGAGGTGTGAAAGGAGCTTGAGGATATTCTGTACCATTGGCCAACTTCCATGTCCCCAGAAGTGCTTTGCAGTCAATAAATGGCCTTTTGAAGACACTCTTTGCTGGAATATGCGGGTATCATCCACGGATCAGCGAGTATTGTTCTCACCACTGTGTTTCCGAGCCGTGTCTTCAAGTCCCTTTGGTGGAGACTTGAGCACAATAAGCCAGCCTGATGCTCCAGTGTCCGTCCGACAGAGAGAGTGCCACACTGCACCCACCCCCCCCCCCCCCCCCCCCCCCATCCCCCCACTGTCTTTTGATGGAGACATTTAACTGAGACCCTGTCCACTTCCTGAGGTAAACTGAAACCACCCCATTTTCAAGAAGGGCTGAGGTGGCACAGTGGCTGGCACTGCTCCCTCACAGTGCCAGGAACCCGGGTTGGGTCACTGTCTGTGCGGAGTCTGCATGTTCTCCCCGTGTCTGCGTGGGTTTCCTCTGGGTGCTCTCTGCCTTCCTCCCACAGTCTGAAAGATATGCTGGATAGGGGGCATTGGCCATGCTAAATTCTCCCTCGGTGTAACCCGAACAGGCGCCGGAGTGTGGCAAGTAGGGGATTTGTACAGTAACTTCATTGCAGTGTTAATGTAAACCTACTTGTGATACGAATAAATAAAGTATAAACTGTATATCTTTTCCTCTTTTCCCATCCCGTGGAGCTCAGGTTCTCCACTTTAAATGGGAGGGTGGGGGATTTCACACCATTTTCATCTCGTGATGCGAGGTTTGGAAAGCTGTATAAAAACACAGCTAGAGTCTGGGAACATTCCAAATGGTAGGTGTAAAAATTCCAACACCTTCCGCTGTCACTGTTAGATGCCCTACATATCTTTTGCCGCAGTGCCTCATCAAGAGGATTTGACCTGCAAAGGGCTGCTGGCCCTTGCAATGACCAGCATTGTATAATTGTTTAAATGCATGACAGCACTTTTCCAATGGAGAAAATGCCATACTGCAGTGAAAAATATTATAACATGTCCTGTCATCCTCTGCTGTTGTGTTTTCAGCTATGATTTAAATGGAGTGGTAGCTCTGGCTTATATTGAGAACAAGCCGGCTTTTGGCATTAGAAAATAACCAACCACGTTCTCAGTCTATTGATCGATAGGCATGCTGCTCTGAGCATCTACTGTTCTTTCTATTTCTAAGAGTACTCAATTGTTTGCACTGCTATGGCTATTATGAATGTGTGGCTGAGCCTCAATCGCTAATGGGCGCTCTGTGACGCTGTAGCCCCCTCAATACCGTACTGGACAAACACAAAGATGTGATTCCACCGTGAGATTTGAGCTCACAGCCGTCCGAGCCAAAGGTGAGCGCGGTGCCAAGTCAGCAGCGTCATTACTCAGACTGAAGCAGAAAATCTCAGCAGTGTGACGCCTGCAAGTTCCACCTCTGCGATTATCTCCACTCGAGCAGAGGAGACAAAAGAGGGGAACTGTGAAATCGTAAGGACTTTTAATCTGGCACTGTTTTATTGGGTCGGGGAGTCACGTTACGCCGTGTCACCAATTCCGAAACCCACCAGAGGAGAGGAGTTAAGAGATATGATGTGAGGCGGGGTGTGATTGAGCGATACTGTTGTATTTTCAAAGGACAAGCTTAAACATTTGGACTAGAGACAGACAGAGATTTATGAGTGGTGTGTAGGGTAGTGAAATTAACTTCAGCTTTCTCGAGGGTTCGAAGGCCAATACGTGAACTCCTGCACTGTAAACTTCCCGATGTCTGTGCTCCAGAATGCAGCACGTGGTTACATTTAGCTGTCAAAAGGACTGCAGACTGTCAACAAATATGCCCCGGCAAGAAAGGTAGAAAAAGCTGGAAACTCTCAGCAGCTTTGGTAGAGAAAGAGTTTCAGGGCCTGCCTGTACTCACTGGTTTCAGAGGAGGGATTGGGGCATCACGGAGTTTTAACTCCTTGGACAGGTTATTTTCAAAAAGGGCGTGTTCCCTCCTGTGAGCCCTGGCAAGCTTAACTGCTTGATGGTCAAGGAACATTCTAGTAAAGACCACAGCTCAGGAGAAGGTGGATGGAGGCTGCTGGGGTGAGTATTTTTCTTATTTCATAGAATCATAGAACCCTACAGTGCAGAAACAGGCCCTTCGGCCCATCGAGTCTGCACCGAACACAATCCCACCCAGACCCTATCCCCATATCCCTACACATTTTACCTGCTAATCCCTCTAACCTACACATCCCAGGACACTAAGGGGCAATTTTAGCATAGCCAATGAACCTAACCCGCACATCTTTGGACTGTGGGAGGAAACCGGAGCACCCGGAGAAAACCCACGCAGACACGAGGAGAATGTGCAAACTCCACACAGGCAGTGACCTGAGCCGGGAATCGAACCCAGGACCCTGGAGCTGTGAAGCAGCAGTGCTAACCCACTGTGCTACCGTGCCGTCATGGGACACGGGTGTCTCTGGCTGGGCCAGCATTTATTACCCATCCCTAGTTGCCCTTGGAGGGCAGTTGAGAGTCAGCCACATTGCTGTGGCTCTGGAGTCACATGTAGGCCAGACCGGGGTAAGGACGGCAGATTTCCTTCCCTAAATGGAACCAGATGGGTTTTTCCGACAATGGTTTCATGGTCATCAGTAGATTCTTAATTCCAGATATTTTTTTAATTGAATTCAAATTCCAACATCTGCCGTGGCGGGTTTCGAACCCGAGTCCCCCAGAACATTCGCTGAGTTTCTGGATTAATAGTCTAGCAATAGGGCGGCACAGTGGGTTAGCACCGCTGCCTCTCAGCGCCAGGGATTCGGGTTCGATTCCTGGCCTTGGGTCATTGTCTGTGTGAAGTTTGCACGTTCTCCCCGTGTCTGCGTGGGTTTCCTCCGGTGCTCCAGTTTCTTCCCACAGTCTGAAAGATGTGCAGGTTAGATGGATTGGCCGTGCTAAATTCTCCCTTAGTGTCCAAAGATGTGTAGGTTAGGTGGATTGGTCATGCTAAATTGCATCTTAATGTTGGTGGGATTAGTAGGGCGAGTAGATGGGGTTATGGGATAAGGCCTGGGTGAGATTGTGGTCAATGTGGACAATATGGGCCAAATGGCCTCCTTCTGTACCGTAGGATTCTATGATTCTACCCTGAGGCCACCTCCTCCCTTCTACCTTGAAGGGAATATTGAAATGAAAGTTGTTGTGACAGAGAGACAAATAATTAAGTGAAAGCCCATACACATGCCCCCCCCAACCCCCGCGGTGTGACTGTGATGCCCTCCCCTCCTCCCCCAAAGGGTTAATGTCGGAAGTGTGGCATTGAATACCGTTGGTCCCAGACTAGAACAGACAGCGTTTGGAATGGAATTGGCAGATGTAGCTTATTTGCAGAGCTTAAATAAACATTTGAGAAGCTATTTGGGTAAGTGGATAATTCAGGTGACAGATCAGGAACTAATTCCAGGGCTGTGTTGGGTAATACTGCCAGAAACCAGATGTTTTCAATGATGGAATTATATACACAGCTGCTCTGTGTACAAGCAGTTTGGACTGGGTAAGATCCAAATGTTAATGGTTTCAGTCTGAAACTCCTCTTCATTGCTTTTCATTAGTAAGTATCTATTCAATTCCTTCTTCAACCACTGACCTAATAACGATCTCTTATCTCCTGTTCAGCCCAAGTAAAACAGTTAAGTTCTATCTATTCTCCTGTCCTCCTGAGATTTCCGTTTAATTAAAAGTAGATCATTTGATCACCAAAGATCCTCACACAGCACCTTCCAAACCCCTGGTTGAGAATAGATGGAATTTAACTATTTTACTTGAGCTGAGTAAGAGATAAGAGATCTTATTAGGTCAATGGGTTGAAGAAGGAATTGAATAGATACTTACTAATGAAAAGCATTGAAGAGGAGTGTCAGTCTGAAGCAGATACATGGGGACACCATCACTAGCAAGTTCCCCTCCAAGTCTCTCACCATCCTGGTTTTGAAAATAACTCCCCGTTCCTTCACTGGGTCAAAATCCTGGAGCTCCCTCCCTAACAGCGTTGTGGATGTGCCTACACTTCATGGACTCTAGCAGTCAACAAATCACCTCATTGTCACTTCCTCGAGGGTAAATCGTTGAATCATACAGTGCAGCCTTCGGCCCACATTAGAAATACCTCAACTCCCACCTAATCCCATCTGCCAGCACTCAACCCATAGCCCTGAATGTGATGATGGGCCAAGTGCTCATCCGGGTACTCTTTAAAGGATGTGAGGTATCCCACCTCCACCACCCTCCCAGGCAGCGCATTCCAGACCCTCACTATCCTCTGGGTAAAAAAAGTTTTTCCTCACATCCCCCCCTAAACCTCCTTCCCCTCACCTTGAAACTGTGTCCCCTCGTAACTGGCCCTTCAACTAAGGGGAACAGTTGCTCCTTATCCATTCTGTCTGTGTCCCTCATAATCTTGTACACCTCGATCGGGTCGCCCCTCAGTCTTGTCTGTTCCAACAAAAACAACCCAAGCCTGTCCAACCTCTCTTCATAACTTCAATGTTCCATCCCAGGCAGCATCCTGGTGAATCCTCTCCGCACATCCGTCCTGTAAAGTGGGATCAGAACTGCACTCAGTGCTCCAGCTGGGGCCTCAGCAAAGTTCTGTATAAATCCAACATGGACCTCCCTGCTTTTATAATCGATGCCTCGATTGTTAAAGGCCAATGTCCCATATATCTTTTTAACCACTTTACTAACATGCTCTTTCGACTTCAGAGATCCATGGACAGACATGCCAAAGTCCCTTCATTAAGAACATAAGAACTAGGAGCAGGAGTCGGCCATCTGGCCCCTCGAGTCTGCTCCGCCATTCAATTAGATCATGGCTGATCTTTTCATGGACTCAGCTCCACTCACCCGCCCGCTCACTATAACCCTTAATTCCTTTACTGTTCAAAAATTTATCTACCTTTGCCTTAAAAACGTTCAATGAGGTGGCTTCAACTGGGCAGGGAATTCCACAGATTCACAACCCTTTGGGTGAAGAAGTTCCTCCTCGACTCAAAAGAACATAAGAAATAGGAGCAGGAGTAGGCCATCTAGCCCTTCAAGCCTGCCCCGCCATTCAATAAGATCATGACTGATCTGTCACTGCTCAGTTCCACTTTCCCGCCCTTTCTCCATAACCCTTAATCCCCTCCCCTCTCTTATCAAAAACCCATCAACCCGCGTCTTAAAAATATTTAGCGAGGCAGCCTCCACCACTTCAACGGGCAGAGAATTCCAGAGATTCACCACCCTTTGAGTGAAGAAGTTCCTCCTCAACTCCGTTCTAAACCGCCCCCCCTTTATCTTGAGGCTGTGCCCCCTAGTCCTCCTGTCTTTTTTGATCTCTATCCTCAGTCCTGAATCTGCTCCCCCTTATGTTGAGGCCATGCCCCCCAAGTTCTAGTTTCACCCGCCAGTGGAACCCACAGAACTCCCTGGTGTCCTACCATTCACTGAGTACTTCCTTCTCAAATTACTCCTTTCAATGTGTGTCACCTCACTCTTTTCAGAGTTAAATTCCATCTGCTATTTATCTGCCATTTAGTAATTAAGGGGGGGGGGGGGCAATGAATGTTGGCCCAGCCAGTGACACCCACGTGCCTTGCCTGAAGAAAGCAGAGCATTGGCTGACCTGCTTTGTATTCATGGTGCCATCATGTCAACCTTTGCATTCTAGACTTTTGATTGGTTCGTTGAACCCAACCAAAGAGAAGGCAGCTTTAGGGGGGCCCCGGAATGGAAGGCGAGAGGCAGAGAAGAAAATAATGTGTTGGGGAGAAATAGGAGTATTTTAAATGAGTTTTTCAAATCCAAAAATAATTGAGAGATCAAGGACAAGAGGAGAGGATATGGACAATAGGAATATCAGGTGGGCAGAACGAAGATGAGTCAGATGATCAACTTTTAATTAAAAGTTGAACTTTTCTGGTCTATTTTAGTGCTATCACATCTTGTGTAATCTAGAGATGTCCAGAGTGTTTGAGGAGATTCCTCACTGTTTGCTGCAACGTCATAGCTTGTGAACCGAAGACTAGCTGACCCAGACGCAGAATAATTTACCTAAACTGCCTTTAAAAGAACAGTACAGCACAGGAACAGGCCCTTCGGCCCTCCAGGCGTGCACCTATCACGATAAACTAAAACTGTATATACTTATGGAGTCCGTATCGTTCCAATCCCATCCTATTCATGTAATTGTCTAGTTGCCCCTTAAATGCCACTTTCGTACCTGTCCCCCAGGCAATGTGTTTCGCACATTCACCACCCTCTGTGTTAAAAAAAAAGTTTGCCCCGCACACCTCCTCTAACCTTTTCCCCACGCACGTTACACCTGTGCCCCCCACTAGTGCTTGACTCTCCTACCCTAGGACAAAGCATCTGACTTCAAGAACCTCTCCCATTCCTCCCGTTCTTTGTTCTTTTAGAGGTTTTAGAGAGGGAATTCCAGAGCTTGGGGCCCAGGCAGCTGGAGGTACAGATACCAAGGGAGGGATTGAAATTGGACATGTGGCTAGAATTGAAGGAACGCAGAGGTCTCTGTGGAAATGGACTGGCTGGATGCATCAACACTTATTTGACTTATATTGTCACGTGTATTGGGATACAGTGCAAAGTATTGTTTCTTGCGTACTGTACAGACAAAACATACCATTCATAGAGTACATACAGGAGAAGGAAAGGAGAAGATGCAGAATATAGTGTTACGCTCGTAGCTAGGATGTAGAGAAGGATCAGCTTAATATAAGGTAGGCCCATTGAAAAGTCTGACAGCAGCAGGGAAGAAGCTGTTCTTGAGTCGGTCGGTACGGGACCTCAGACTTTTGTACCTTTTTCCCAATGGTAGAGGTTGGAAGAGAGAATGTCCGGGGTGCGTGGGGTCCTTAATTATACCGGCTGCTTTTCTGAGGCAGCGGGAAGTGTAGAAGGATTCAGTGGATGGGAGGCTGGTTTGTGTGATGGATTGGGGCTACATTCACAACCTTTTGATAAAAGCAAAATACTCCGGGTGCTGAAATCTGAAACAGGACGAAGGGTCATCCAGACTCAAAACGTGGGCTCTGTTCTCCCCCCACGGATGCTGTCAGACCCGCTGAGATTTTCCAGCATTTTCTATTTTTGTTTCACAACTCTCTGTAGTTCCTTGCGGTCTTGGGCAGAGCAGGAGCCCCATACCAAGCTGCGACACATCTGGAAAGGATACTTTCTGTGGTGCGTCCGGTGAGGGGATCTGTGACTCCCAGTTACTAATTGTATCTTGGGTCAGACACTCCCGCTCTGTTAGTTACGCTAGTGCGCGGCTGTCTGGAAACTTGTCGGCTAAAAGCTTCAGTAATTCATCGAGCTTCCTGGCAGCACTAAAAAGGAGAGCAGATGTTCTAGACAATTCTCAAAGGATTGGCTCCAGCTGCAGAAGGCTCCTTTAGTCTGTGCACAGAACCTGCTCACATTAGAATTATACACTCCACAGTTCCCCGGAGGGAACTGCAGGCTGCTTAGAAACTGAAGTCCCCTTCAAAAGGGTCAAAATTAACCTGGTAATGTGTCCCAGTGCACATTGAGAAAGAAACACATCCATGATTGGCGAATGAAGTTTCCCGGACTAAAATCTGCGCTGTTAGCTTTTTTTGTCGCTTTGCGTAGATTCCTGGAAGTGCGCTTTCCGGAAAAGATTTGGGCCACGGGCCTTCCAACTCGGAATGCCATTGGGATCTTCTGCCCTTGCCAGTGGGGTACACTCACTGCGTGTTTCCCAGCAGTGAGGGCTGGGTCCAACGGGAAATGCCATTGGCTGCAGAGGGACCAGAAGATCTCGCCGCCAGCCAATGGTGCGCTAACTCCGAGAAAATACCGCAGGAAGGCTGGGGATTCCCGGCATCGGATTCCACCCAAGAGTAGGTATGGAAAGGCAGGGGAATGGGGATGAGAAAAATATCAGCCACGATTGATATTTTTGACAGGAGCATTCTCGATGGGCCGAGTGGCCTAATTCTGCTCCTATGTTTTATGGATTCCCCCCAGGCTTCTTCACCTTTGAAATGTCATTCCAAGTGACACATTTCCCGTCTCATTTCCTTTCTCTCCGATTGCTGCCGTTTTCCTCTGACCTTGCCCAATGGTCCAGTGATTGGGATTCAGCACTTACACTGCCCGCAGCCCGGGTTCAGTCGCACGCACTTTTCGCTGTGTTAGATAAATGTGAGGCGAGGTGATGTGTGTAGCGAGATCAAATCGGGGCGTGATCTACTCAATACAACTCTCCCCAATGCCCTACTTAATAGTAAGGTATCAGGAAGAGTTATAGAACAAAGAGATCTAGGGGTACAAGCTCATAGCTCCTTGAAGGTGGAGTCACAGTGGGCAGAGTGGTGAAGAAGGCATTCGGCAATCTTGGTTTCATTGGTCAGAACATTGAATACAGGAGTTGGGACGTCTTGCTGAAGTTGTACAAGACATTGGTAAGGCCACGCTTGGAATACTGTGCACAGTTCTGGTCTACTAAACTACTAAACTAGAAAGAGTGCAGAAAAGATTTACTGGGATGCTACCGGGATTTGATGGATTGAGTTATAAGGAAAGACTGGATAGACTGGGACTGTTTCTCTCTGGAGCGTAGGAGGCTGAAGGGTGATCTTATAGAGGTCTATAAAATAATGAGGGGCACAGATCAGCGAGATAGTCAATATCTTTTCCCCAAAGTTAGGAGATTCCAAAACTAGAGGGCAGAGGTTTAAGGTGAGAGGGGAGAGATACAACAGGATCCCATTTTTTCACACAGAGGGTGGTGAGTGTCTGGAATGAGCTGCCAGAGGTAGTAGTAGAGGCGGGTACAATTTTGTCTTTTAAAAAGCATTTAGACAGTTACATGGGTAAGATGGGTATAGAGAGATATGGGCCAAATGTGGGCAATTAGGACTAGCTTAGTGGTAAAAAAACTGGGTAGCATAGATAGTTTTGGCAGAAGGGTCTGTTTCCATGCTGTAAACCTCTATGGCTCTATTAAAGTAAAGATTTTAAAGTTTATTTATTAGTTACAATAAATACATACCCCTCATACCCCTAATGCCAAACCCCCCGGTGCCCCTCATGCCCCCTAGAGAGGCAATGATCCATTTGGTGACAGTAAGATGTGTAAAAGAAAAAGCTGCAAAAAAAAATCAATTTCCAGTAGAAAGTGATTTTGTTAAAACAACTTTTAATAAAAGTTGTTTCGCCAGGAGCCAGGAAAAGTGTCAATCATTCAGACCCTATAAAATATCTGTCACAAAAGTGCCTCAAAATCACTTCTTCTCATGGAAATCAACATTGTGAAATTGACCATATAGATCAGAGAGTCAGTGTTGTCAATCACACAATATTTCCCCATGGGGCTCAGCTGTTTCAACAAGACTAATGGATGTCTGAGCTCACAGCCAAGCCTCATTATGTATATTTAGTGGGTCAATGGGCCATGGAAGTGCTATAGTTTGGCATGAGGAGCCGTGGGTGGGTAATGGGCGGAAGCATAGTTTGGCATGAAGAGATGACGTGACATGGATAGGGCATGTGGGCAAAGTTGGGGAGGGGGGGGGGGGTCGGTGTACAAGATGAGGAATGAAGGGTTTGTATTTTAACTGGGACATGTTGGGCTTTTCAGACAGGTCAGACCCAGACCCCAGGCAATGGAGACCACCCCCCCCCCCCCACCACCCCCTCACCTTTGTGGGCACTTCTCCCAAGGTGGATAGGCTGGTCAAGGCCAGGCATTCTCCCGACTCATGTAACCCGCCTCAAGGGTGGAAAATCCAGACAGTTGATGCTGTTTCCCTCTCCACGGACACTGCCTGTCCAGCCAAGCACATGGCAGCAGTTCCTGTTTTTATTTCAGATTTCCAGCGCCTACGGGATTTTACTCTGGATGTCAGCGGACACACAGCAGTAACTCACACACCGAGCTAAACAATATCTTGTGTCTTTGCAGAGTTTAAAGGGCCTTGAGTTCTTGAGAATCCTAGAATCCCTGGAGTGCAGAAGAGGCCATTCGGCCCATTGAGTCTGCAACGACTCTCTGACAAAGTATCTTCCCAGGTCCTCTCCCCTGCCCTATCCCAGTAACCTCACATCCACTAATCTCCCTAATCTATGGACATTAAGGGGCAACTTGGCATGGCCAATCCACCTAACCTGCACATCTTTGGACTGTCAGAGTAAACAGGAGAACCCAGCGGAAGGTGGTGGAAGGGAAGGCGATTGACCTAGTGGTATTATCATTAGACTATTAATCCAGAACCTCAGCTAATGTTCTGGGGACCCGGGTTCGAATCCCACCACAGCATAAGATGGAATTTGAATTCAATTTTTTTAAAAAGCTGGAATTAAGAAGTTACTGATGACCATGAAACCATTGTCGGGAAAACCCATCTGGTTCACTAATAACCTTGCGGGATGGAAATCTGCCGTCCTTACCCCGGTCTGGCCTACATGTGACTCCAGACCCACAGCAATGCGGTGGACTTTCAAATGTCCTCCAAGTGAGGATGACGAGTGAATTGGAGGGGAACCTCCAAGTGATGGTGTCCCCCCGTGGGTGGGATTTTCCAGTGGCACTCACCCCCGAGGCTGGAAAATCCTGAGGTCAATGGATCTTCGCACAGCCTGCTGAATATTTTGTCCCACCCAATTCCCAATTATGTCCCGTTCCGATTCCCATGGCGGGAATGGAAAATTCCACCCCAGGGTATCTGCTGCCCTCGTCTTTCTAGACGGTTGTGGGTGGTGGGTTTGGAAGGTGCTGCCTTAGGAACCTTGGTGAGTTGCCGCAGTGCATCTCGTAGATGGTACACGCAGTCTCCACTGTCTCTCAGTTCAATGCGGGGCGTGACAGCAGAGAATGATGAGTGGTTGAACAATGATTCAGGAAATTATCAGCGTAGTGCAGGAAGCCAATTGTGCCACCTCTCCTGGCAAGCTGTGCCAACTATCCGCCACCACTCACGAGGTTTTTGCCAATAAAGGGAGACCAGCCATCCCTAGTGACTGCGATACTTAGAGTGTCTCTGAACACCCAAGGAGCGAAGCTCGTCTCTGAGTGGAACTAATCATGGCTAATGCTGTTGTCGTCATGGTAACCGTTCTAGATTTCACTTGGGTTAAGAAGATTAATGGTCAGCAAAATCAGAGGGCACTAAGTATTGCGAGGACATGCCAGACTTCCCCGTGTGAAGATGCTCCGGGTCAGGATGTCGAAACTTTAAGTTTCGGCAAGTCGCAGGTTTTTAACTTCCTTTCAGCTGTTTTTTTTTTGTTTAATGTTGAAGGGGATGATGGATGAGGAGGGGGTGCAGCCAAGTCCTCCTTTCACAGCTGTTATCCCACGCTGCGTTTCAGTGCGAGTCCCCAACGTAACCATCTGTTAACCAAAGCTCCAAGCGAGCCCTTTCACTAATCACCAGTCAGTAAATGTCACTCATCCCGGACTCGATCCCCAACAGGCACCCACATTCTCAGGAATACTCCCTTAAATCATCCAGCGATTACCCGATTTTCCTCTGAGCTGCCAAAACGTTGGATGTGTTCAAGAGGTGGCTAGATGTAGCATTTGGGATGAATGGGGTTAAAGATTATGGGGAAAGAAAGCAGGATTGGGCTATTGAGTTGGATGATCAGCCATAGATGTCCAAAGATGTGCGGGTTAGGTTCATTGGCTATGCTAAAATTGCCCCTTAGTATCCTGGGATGTGTAGGTTAGAGGGATTAGCGGGTAAATGTGTAGGGATATGGGGATAGGGTCTGGGTGGGATTGTGTTCGGTGCAGACTCGATGGGCCGAAGGGCCTGTTTCTGCACTGTAGGGTTCTATGTACTCTATGTAGGGTTCTATGTATAGTGATATGAGGAATGGTTGAGGACTCTGGGTCTGTACTGGTTGGAGTTTAGAAGGATGGAGGGGGGGATCTTATTGAAACTTACAGGATACTGCGAGGCCCTGGATAGAGTGGACGTGGAGAGGATGTTTCCACTAGTAGGAAAAACTAGAACCAGAGAGGGCACAACCTCAGGGTAAAGGGACGATCCTTTAAAACAGAGATGAGGAGGAATTTCTTCAACCAGAGAGTGGGGAATCTGTGGAACTCTTTGCCACAGAGGAGGCTGGGCCACTGAGTGTCTTTAAGACAGAGATAGATCGGTTCCTGATTAATAAGGGGATCGGGGGTTATGGGGAAAAGACGGGAGAATGGGGGATGAGAAAAATATCAGCCATGATTGAATGGCGGAGCAGACTTGATGGGCCGAATGGCCTATTTCTGCTCCTACATCATATGGTCTTATGGTAATGAATGACGGAGTGGGCTTGAAGGGTCAGATAGCCTCCTGCTGCTCCTATTTCAATGTTTCAGTGTTTAATTTTTTAAAATTTGATTTATTATTGTCACGTGTATTGGGATACAGTGGCCGGAATTCTCCCATCCTGCCGACCACTGAACTTTCAGGAGGCGGGTTGCGGACAATGTGAAATCCCGTTGCCAGTCAGGGTGGGGGGTGGGGGGGGTGCGGATTTTGACTTTTAGACCAGCGCTGCTGGAGAATTCCGCCCTTTGTTTCTTGTGTGCTTTACATGCAAAGCATACTGTTCATAGAGTACATAGGGGAGAAGGAAAGGAGAGGGTGCAGAATGTAGTGTTACAATCATAGCGAGGGTGTAGAGAAAGATCAGCTTAGTGCGAGGTAGGTCCATTCAAAAGTCTGACGGCAGCAGGGAAGAAGTTGTTCTTGAGTCGGTCGGTACGGGACTTTTGTATCTTTTTCCCGACAGAAGAAGGTGGAAGAGAGAATGTCCGGGGTGCGTGGGGTCCTTAATTATGCTGGTTGTTTTCCCGAGGCAGTGGGAAGTGTAGACAGAGTCAATGGATGGGAGGCTGGGTTTGTGTGATGGATTGGGGCTACATTCACAACCCTTTTGTAGTTCCTTGCGGTCTTGGGCAGAGCAGGAGCCCCAGACCAAACTGTGATACAACCAGAAAGAATGTTTTCTGTGGTGCATCAGTAAAGGTGGTGAGAGTCGTAGCGGAGAAGCCAAATTTCCTTAGTCTCCTTAGAAAGTAGAGGCGTTGGTGGGGCTTTCTTAACTATAGTGTCAGCATGGGGGGGGGGGGACCAGGACAGGTTGATCTGGACACCTAAAAACTTGAAGCTCACGACCCAGAACTTGCATTTTCTACAGTTGTTTTTGGCACATCTCCGAGTTCTTTACAGCCATTGATGTTGCCACCACGTTCACGTGGAAAGCACAACACCAAATTCGCGCACAGCAAGCTCCCACAGCAGCAATGTGAGAATAACCAGATAGTCTTTGCAATGTCTTTAGTCAAGGGTTAGGTTTCAGACACCAAGGAGAATTTCCAATTGGGGTGAATGGGGCCTTGGTTTAACATCATGTTTGAAAGGCACCTCTAACCGTTCTGCGTTCCCTTCCTGCGGATAAGCTCTGGATTAGCCAGGATTTTGGTGCTCGAGGGCTGGGCTTTGTTGATGGAAGAGGCGGCTCCCCATTGGCCAGTGGCAGGATCCTCCAGTCCCGCTGGTGAATATGGCGCTTTTGCATAGCTCACACCCTCGGCTGCCAGGGGACCCATCATGGAGGGTGTCAGCAGGACTGGAAGATCCCACTGGCAGGATTGGTGGATTCTGCCGGCAGGATTGGAAGGTCACTGTCTGTGCGGAGTCTGCATGTTCTCCTCGTGTCTGCATGGGTTTTCTCCGGGTGCTCCAGTTTCCTCCCAAAATCTAAAAGTGTGCAGCTTTGGGGGATTGGCCATGCTAACTTGTCCCGTAGACTCGGGGGGATTAGCAGGGTCGAAATGTGGGATGATGGAGGTAGGGTCTGGGGAAGATTATTGTCGGTATAGGCTCGATGGGCCAAATGGCCTCGTTCTGCACTGTAGGGATTCTTCTAATGAATACATCCCAACAGCAAAATTGGAAGGTCTTGATGGAGGGGCTGGAAGATCCCATTAGCAGGACTGGAGGACACCAATGGCAGGGAGGAACGGAGAATTCTACCCCAGGGTTCTGGAATGGAACTGGATCCCACAGCCTGCGGGCTCAGAAATTGGGAACCTTCAATTTTTTTTGATTATTTTTCTTTCAAGCTCCTTCATTTTGCTGGATTTTGTGATCTTTCCGAAAAGCTTCTAGTCTGGAGTGGAATGAGCCAATCTGGGTATGAAATCCAGGTAACGAACGGTGGTGTCCATCAGACCTTTACCCTGTTCCAACTGAGGTGGGCAGGACGTTCCCGCAATCTGTATCCTTGGCCGAGTGCATCAATGACTTTCTGACCATGGGGGGGCACAGACCGAGCTTATCTCTAACTGTGGCCACAGGCTGGGTCAAAGGATTGCAGTTCCACAGAATCCCTGCAGTGCAAAAGGAGGCCATTCATCCATCGAGCCTGCGTCAACTGCAAACCCACCCAGGCCCCATCCCCATAACCCTGTGTATTTACCCTAGCTAGTCCCCCTGACACTAAGGGCCAATTTAGCATGGCCAATCCACCAAACCTGCACCTGCACAATGAACAGCGCGGTGGCACAGTGATTGGCACTGCTGCTTCACAGCTCCAGGGACCTGGCTCTGACTCTCGGCTCGGGTCACTGTCTGTATAGAGTTTGCACATTCTCCTCGTGTCTGCGTGGGTTTCCTCCCGCAGTCCAAAAGATGTGCGGGTTAGGTTGATTGGCCGTGAAAAAAAAAAAATTGCCCCTTAGATTCCTGAGATGCATAGGTTAGAGAGATTAGTAGGTAAATATTAGGGATATGGGAGTGGGGCCTGGGTGGGATTGTGGTGGGTGCAGCAGGTACGATGGGCCGAATGGCCTCTTTCTGCACCGTAGGGATTTTATGATTCTATGATCTTTTGGAGTGTGGGAGGAAACTGGAGAACCCCGAGGAGCGCCACACAGTCACGGAGAGAATGTGCAGACTCAGCACAGACAGTGACCCAAGCTGGGTATCGAACCCAGGTCTCGGGCGCTGTGACACAGCAGTGCTAACCACTGCACCACCCTGCCACCCCCTTTCCCCAGCACCGTAAAGTGAAATGAATCGAACGTTTCTGCAAGTTCCTCCCTGACTGATGCTTCATGCTTCTGTCTGTGTTTGTCTGTATCAGCTGGGGGTAAACACACAGATCCTCACCACAAATCCATGTTTATCCAAATTAGGTTAGCTCCATGAATCCGAGCCAAGGCTGAGTTTTGCAGGAAGGAGTTGGAATGGATCCCAGATTTGGCTTACCATTGAGCTGTGAGCAGAGGGGCTGGTGGTTTTATGATGGAGGGCACTCTCTGCAGCCCAGGTCAAAGACCCTGTATCTTACCATTGGAATCAGAAATCACCCTGTCTCTCTGAGGCTGAGCCCTTCTAAACTCATCGGCTATTGGAACAGGAGGAGGCCATTCAGCCCCTCAAGCTAAAGAATGGTGGAAAGGTTTGTAGGAATCATAGAATCTCTACAGTGCAGAAGGAGGACATTCAGTTTATTGAGCTTGCATGGACAACAATCCGAGGCCCTATCCCCACAACCTGAGGTATTTACCCTGCTAACTCCTCCGTCACTAAGGGGCAATTTAGCATGGCCAATCCACCTAACCTACACATCTTTGGACATGCTAAGTTGCCCCTTCGTGTCCAATGTACCAAACCCACACATCTTTGGACTATGGGAGGAAACCAGAGCACCTGGAGGAAACCCACGCAGATATGGGGAGAATGTACAGATTCTGCACAGGCAGTGACTGGAGGTGGGAATTGAACCCAGATCCCTGACGCCGTGAGGTAGCAGCGCTAACAACTGTGCCGCCACGGTAGATAAAGCTCTGGTTAGGTCCCATTGATTGTATAGCATTCAGACTGGGCAGTATACCATCAGGAAGGATATATTAGCCAGGGAGGGGGGGTATTGAGCAGAGAGTCCAGCATACTGATAGCTGTTGGCTTCTCCTGGTCTCTATGTTCCAGACTGCAGTGTGATTTTGGCATCTTTGATTCCACATTCTCGCCTCATGTTATGGAGTTATAGGATCAAGCTCAACGCTGCCTTGAGCACATAATCTAAGCTGACATTTTGAATGGGATGCTAAACCATGCCCCCATCTGCCGGATTGTGGATGTTTTCAGACGGATGTTTACTGAATCTGTGGCCTTCCTCGGGGGCAGGGCTAGAGTTGTCCCATTTTCTTGGCCAACATTCACTCGGGAATCAACCTCACCAGTTAGGTCGCAGTGACCAGTGCAGTTCCAGCCAGGGAGAGGGGGCCTGGGTTAGCAGAGGCCACTCCTCAGCGTAAGCCTAATGCTCTGCTGCTCTCAACTACACCCAAGTCGGGGCAGCAACTAGGAACCAAAACACAAGGTTTCCTCAAATAGGACGCGCGAGGTTACAGAAAGATAGTGCCTGCATTTCTGTAGCGCCGCAGGATATCCCGAAGCAGTTTGCCACCAGCGGAGTGTGTTTTGATGTGTGCTTATGGTTTAAATCTAGGAAACGCAGCAACATAAAGGTGCACAGCAAGATCCCACATACAGGAGGAGATCATAACATCCCCACAGTGCAAAAGGAGGCCTCTTGGCTCATCGAGCCTGCACTGACAGCAATCCCACTCAGCCTTATAACCCCATGTATATACCCTAGTTAGTCCCTCTGACACTAAACAGCAATTTAGCATGGCCAATCCACCCAACCTGCACATCTTGAGATACTAAGGGGCAATTTAACATGGCCAATCCACCTAACCTGCACATCTTTGGAGTGTACATAGAACCCTACAGTGCAGAAACAGGCCCTTCGGCCCATCGAGTCTGCACCGAACACAATCCCACCCAGACCCTATCCCCATATCCCTACACATTTTACCTGCTAATCCCTCTAACCTACACATCCCAGGACACTAAGGGGCAATTTTAGCATAGCCAATGAACCTAACCCGCACATCTTTGGACCGGAGCCAGAAGAAACCCGCACAGACACGGGGAGAATGTACAAACTCCACACAGACAGTGACCTGAGGAGGGAATTGAACCCATGTCCCTGGTGCATGTGAGGCAGCAGTGCTAACCCACTGTGCCACCATGCAGCCCATAGATGGAGGACCAGATAACCTGGCTTTGAGATGTTGGTGAAGGGATATATTTGACCTGGATGCCAGGGGAGTGGAGGAACTCCCCGACTCTCACTGGAAACAGTACCAGGTGGGATCTTCTACCCACGCCTGAGAGCGCAGGCGGTTTGTGTTTTGATACCTCTGGCAATGCGGCACCCCCACGCTACTGTACGGGGAGAGGGAGCTGAGATTACAGCTTTACGATTCTGATTTGGATCTGTAGCGTTTAGCCTCCAGGATAAGAGTGTGAACTGTGAGTCATTGCTGACACCTTAAATAGCACAGTCCAACTGGTGAGCAAGAAATGTCTTTTGCTCTTTTATCCTTTAAAGAAAGTACAAATTCTGCTTAGTTATTGAGACAAATGATCATGTCCTGATTACTTTCAGGGACTGTAATTAGGAGCGATCTTGAAGTAACCCAATCTGGAGGCTAACTATTCGTGGCACAAATGTTTTCCATTGACCCCCCCCCCCCCCCCTCCCCCCGCATTCAATATTAAATGATGCTGTGCGTCTGGTGGAAACTTTCCAGTGTTTAAACCTCAGAGCTTCTGCTCAAGTTGTCAGACATAAATCTCAGTAAACTCCATTTGCTAAGTTGCGGCAGCATGTGTTGGTGTCGTGAGCCAGTCCAGACGACGCTTTCCAATTCACAAGCCCAGGGACCTACAGGCTGTTCGCTCACTGCACAGGGGACAACTCCAACGCTCCACGCCTCTCCGTCAACTCCCCCCCCCCACCCCCCAACTTGCCAATCCAAAAATGCTGCATTAACAACTGCTCCTTCACCCCCTCCACCACCCTTTAATTTTCCTTCTCTCCTGTACCCCCGGAACAAGAGGGAGTCCAGTCAGCACCCAATTCCACCGTGGCAGATCTGTTTAACTCCAACTGCCTGACTTGGTTCCCGTAACTGTTAACGTGTTAAGCTAATGTTTGCTTATTAGTGTCACAAGTAGACTTACATTAACGCTGCAATGAAGTTACTGTGAAATTCCCCCAGTCGCCCACACCTGTTCGGTTACGCTGAGGGAGAATTTAGGATTTGAGCACATAGTCTAGACTGACGCTTTAAAGTTTCTTTATTGGTGTCACAAGTAGGTATTCATTAACACCGCAATGAAGTTACTGTGAAGTTACCCCTAGTCAACACACTCCAGCGCCTGTTCGGGTACCCCGAGGGAGAATTTAGCACGGCCAATGCACCCTAACCACCACATCTTCGGACTATTGGAGGCAACTGGAGCACCCAGAGGAAACCCACACAGACATGGGGAGAATGTGCAGCCCCCAAACGTGACCCAAGCTGGGAATCGAATCTGGTTCCCTGGCGTTGAGCGAGAAGTGCTAGCCACTATGCCACCACCACTGTTCCATTGCACTACTCTTGGCACAGTGGGTTAGCACCGCTGCCTCACAGCACCCGGGACCCGGGTTCGATTCCCGGCTTGGGGTCACTGCCTGTGCAGAGTTTGCAAGTTCTCCCCGTATCTGCGTGGGTTCCCTCCGGGTCCTCCAGCTTCCTCCCACACTCCAAAGATGTGCTGGTTAGGTGTATTGGCTGTGCTAATTTGCCGCTTAGTGTCAGTGGGGTTAACAGGGTAAATGTGTAGTGTTACGGTGAAAGGCAATGGATCGAACGACCTCCTTCTGCTCTGTCTGGATTCTACAGCAGATAAAAATCTATCGAATTCCACTTTGGAAATTTTAATTGATGCCCCAAAAGCTTAGCTTTTCTTGAGGCAAGAGAGAGCTGCAGATTTCTAACCCCCTACGTGTGAAGGAGTGTTTCCTGACCTCGCTTCTGAACAGTTGAACAACAGTTTTGAAGTTCTGAATTCGCATTATATGGGAAATAATTTCTTTCTCTCCTACCAACACCTTTTAATCCTTAGGTCAGGATTCTCCAATCTCACACACCCCATTTCTGCTCCCAGCGGGGATGGAGAATTTGGTGCCCAGCCAACTCTTCATTCACTGCAGCGGGACTGGAGAATCCCAGTCACAGGCGAGGTCGGAGAATCCCAGCCTCTATGTCTGATCTGTGCAACTCGTCATCGTAAATTAACCCTTTGAGTTCAGATATCTTTTCATCCTTGGGTTGCCCTAAACTACAGTCTTAGAATCTTCTCTCAGAATCCCTACAGCACAAAAGGAGGCCATTCAGCCCATCAAGTTTGCACCAACAAGAATCCCACCCAGACCCTATCCTCATAAACCCACACGGAGTGTGGCGACTAGAGGATTTTCACATTAACTTCATTGCAGTATTAATATAAGCCTTACTCCTTCACTAATAAGTAAATATTTGCCCCACTAATCCCTCTAATCTATGCATCCTGGAACGCTAATTTAGCATGACCAACACAACTAACCCGCGCATCTTTCGGACTGTGGGAGCTAACCCACGGAGACATGGGGAGAAAGTGTAAACTCCACAGTGATCCAAACTGGGAATTGAATCTGGGTCCCTGACGCTGTGAGGCAGCAGTACTAACCACTGTGCGAACACCACTGTTCCATCTCGTTACTCTTGGCACTGTGGTTAGCACTGCTGCCTCACAGCATCAGGGACCCAGATTTGATTCCCAGCCTGGGTCACTGTGCAGTTTGCACTTTCCTCATAATCCCACATATTTTCCCCACTAATCCCTCTAATTTATTCACCCTGGGACGCTAATTAAGCACAGCCAATGCACCCTAACCAGCATGTCGTTTGGCCATTGGGAGGAAATTGGTGGAAACCCACGCAGACACAGGGAGAATGTGCAGACTCCACACAGACAGTGATCCCAAGCCGGGAATCGAACCGGGGTCCCTGGCGCTGTGAGGCTGCAGTGCTAACCCACTGTGCCACCGCAGTGGCAGTGAAAGAACAGTTTCCAAGTCAGTATGGTGTGAGTGAGGGGGAACTGCAGTTGATGGTGTTGCCTGGGTGCCACTGTGCTTGTCCTTCTGGGTGACGGAGAGGCGGTGGAGAGGGACATTATGAGACATGGAGACACAAAGGACTAGAATGAATAAAAATTAAAATGTGCGGTATCTGGGGTGAGTTAGTAATCGCTAATGTCTCCTTGCCCAGCGGGGGTTGGTTTGCTGTAGCCGTTAGGTTTTAGTGAAACTAATTAATTTATTTCTTATTAATACTGGCGTTTCTCCGGGATTCATAGCAGTAATCTGTGGCAGAGTCACGCAAATTCCAGGGACGGAATGAAGTAGTTTGTATCCCACTGGCTTGTTTTTTCCTCGAATCAAACTCCTCATATTCCCAGTCCAGTCTCGAATGCTCAGCATTAAAGGCCAGAGGCAGACTTGTCAACCAATGCTCACTTTAAATCCTTCCAGAATATGATGTGTGGAGGGTGTCTCTGCTTCACTCAATCTCAGGGAATGTGTCTTTAAGGAACACCATCACCCCTTCACTGAGTGGAGTGAAATCCCTTTCCACCCTTAAAGGGACAGTGACACTACCCTACCTTAAAGGGACAATGTCACCGCTCTACCTTAAAGGGAGACGGCCACAGCTCTATCTTACAGAGATAGGGCCACTGCCCTAATTTAGAGGGACAGTGTCGCTGGCCTACCTTAAAGGGACAGTGTCACCAGCCTACCTTAAAGGGGCAGTGTCGCCGGTCTACCTTAAAGGGAGACGGCCACAGCTCTATCTTACAGAGATAGTGCCACTGCCCTAATTTAGAGGGACAGTGTCACCAGCCTACCTTAAAGGGACAGTGTCACCAGCCTACCTTAAAGGAACAGGACCACCACTCCCCTTAAGTCTGAGGTCACGTACCAACCGACTCAAGAACAGCTTCTTCCCTGCTGCTGTCAAACTTTTGAATGGACCTACCTTGCATTAAGTTGACCTTTCTCTACACCCTGGCTATGACTGTAACACTACATTCTGCACTCTCTCGTTTCCTTCCTTATGAACAGTATGCTTTGTCTGTATAGTGTGCAAAAAACAATACTTTTCACTGTATCCCAATACATGTGACAATAATAAATCAAATCAAATCAAACTCAGTATGCTATGAAGGCCTCTCCCCCCACAAGCATGCAGTGAAAAGAGATTCAAAATTCATGTAACGAAACTAAAATTTCATCTGCAGCTTAATGGTTGGCTCTCTAAGAGATCAGATGAGCCTTGAGCCTCCCATGCCTGGCCCCGACTGGGAATGAGACGTGTGTGTATGGTTTAGATTTTTTACGTTGGTGGTGCCCATGCGCATTGGCCAACGGGACTTGGAGCTGGAGGCAAAGATCCCAGACACCCAGCACAAGAAACCAAAACTCAACGAAACCTTGGGAGAAGTGAGAGAGGCAGGGAGAGGTTAAAAAAAAACACGCACAGGCGAGAGAACAATAGCATCATAGAATCCTGCAGTGCAGAAGAAGCCCATTCAGCCCATCGAGTCTGCACTGACCACAATCTCGCCTAGACCCCATCTGCATAACCTCATGCATTTACCCTGGCTAGTCCCCCCAACACTAATGGACAATTTAGCGTGGCCAAATGCGCCTAACCTGCACATCTTTGGAAACCAGAGCACCCGGAGGAAACGCCGCAGACACGAAGAGAGTGTGTGGACTCCGGGTCACCTAAGGCTGGAATCAAACCCGTTCCTAGTGCTGTGAGGCAGCAATGCTAAAGGCAGCCATCGTGTCACCCCAGTAAGAGAACATAGAACATAGAACATAGAACCCTACAGTGCAGAAACAGGCCCTTCGGCCCATCGAGTCTGCACCGAACACAATCCCACCCAGACCCTATCCCCATATCCCTACACATTTACCTGCTAATCCCTCTAACCTACACATCCCAGGACACTAAGGGGCAATTTTAGCATAGCCAATGAACCTAACCCGCACATCTTTGGACTGTGGGAGGAAACCGGAGCACCCGGAGAAAACCCACGCAGACAAGAGGAGAATGTGCAAACTCCACACAGGCAGTGACCCGAGCCGGGAATCGAACCCGGGACCCTGGAGCTGTGAAGCAGCAATGCTAACCACTGTGCTACCGTGCCGAGAAAAGCAGAGGTGGGCCTCCATCTCTTTTATAGTGTTGAGGTGTGCCATGGCATACTCACCTGGTGAAGGGACAGCGCTCTGAAAGCTCATGATTCCAAATAAATCAGTTGGACTTGTTGAGAGACTCCCAACTGTGCCCACCCCAGTCCAACGCCGGCATCTCCACCTCATAAAGTGTAGAAAATTGGGAGCCATTCATCTAGAATTCCTGTTGAAGTCACGAGGACCTCGAACGAGAAAAGATCATTGGACCGTAGAGCAATCCATTCAGAACCATCCAATTAATCTGCTGCAGGGAGTTCCACCATTAGAATTATTCCATAACTCCCAGTGCACTGATCAACATTCCTCCCTAAGGATCACCAAAATCAGGTCAATTCCTAACCCAGTGATTGCTACGTGTTAGAATTTGCTAAGTGCACATTGGCCATCATATGTGACTTTGGAACAAAATCATTCTTCACCTCCAGTGGGATTTGAAACTCCAGATTTCTCCTTGCCTCGATTATTGGAGAGGTGATGGCTGAGTGGTATTATCTAGACTATGAGTCCAGAGATTCAGCTAATGCTCTGGGGATCTGGGTTCGAATCCCGTGGAATTTTAATTCAGTTTAAAAAATCTGAAATTAAGAATTTACTGATAACCCATGGAACCATTGTCGGAAAAACCCACCTCGTTCACTAATGTCGCTTTAATGTCCAGACGGTGGCACAGTGGT
This sequence comes from Prionace glauca, assembly GCA_037974335.1. Classification (NCBI taxonomy): domain Eukaryota; kingdom Metazoa; phylum Chordata; class Chondrichthyes; order Carcharhiniformes; family Carcharhinidae; genus Prionace; species Prionace glauca. The sequence goes on from CM075754.1 coordinate 18,989,495, forward strand.
TAGTGCTGCTGCCTCACAGCACCAGGGACCTGGGTTCGATTCCCGGTTTGGCTCGCAGCCTGTGTGGAGTCTGCACGTTCTCCCCGTGTCTGCGTGGGTTTCCTCCGGGTGCTCCGGTTTCCTCCCACACTCCAAAAGACGTGCTGGTTAGGGTGCATTGTCCGTGCTAAATTCTCCCTCAGTGTAACCCGAACAGGCGCCAGAGTGTGGCAACTAGGGAATTTTCACAGTAACTTCATTGCAGCGTTTTCTGAGACACTGATAAATAAACATAAGGAAGGAAATCTGCCGTCCTTACCCCGGTCTGGCCTACATGTGACTCCAGAGCCACAGCAATGTGGTTGACTCTCAACTGCCCTCCAAGGGCAACTAGGGATGGGCAATAAATGCTGGCCTAGCCAGCGACACCCGTGTCCCATGAATTAATTTAAAAAATGAACTGAAGTTCCTACGCAATTAATACGATTTTTTTTCCTGGCTAAATTGGCTCCGTGCAACCTACAGATGTTGCAAGAAGCTCTTGTTTTTCTGCTCTGCGGAATGAATAGGGATGTTCCACGCAGCTTTAAAAATTTCAAGAGACATCGTGGGGTTTGCCAAATCTCCAAGCTCTCGGGATTGAAGATTTATCTCCTGATGGGAGTGGGGGAAAAGAAATTAGAGGGAAATTAAAAAGAATCATGCACTTCTTACTGGAAAGAACCCCACCTTCCCCACCCCACCCCACCCCACCCCACCAGATGTTTGGTTTGCGTTTTATTATGGCTTCATTAGGGAACAGTTAGGGACCGAACTCTGTCGATTGGCTATTATCAGGATATCCATGCTAGGTTGCGGTGAGGGGTGTCTTTTCCAAAGCATCACTCAACCCAGGACTGTCACCGGTCTCCTCCCAAGTGTTATATCTCATTGGCCAAAAGAGAAAACGCTGGAAAATCTCAGCAGGCCTGGCAGATTCCGTAAGGGGAGAAAAGAGCTGATGTTTCGAGTCCAGACGACTCTTTGTCAAAGCTTTGATCATTGGTTTGCAAGATGGACTGGGCTTCGTTCACAACCTTTTGTAGTTTCTTGCGACCTTGGACAGAGCAGGAGCCCAGACCAGGCTGTGATACATCTGGAAAGGATGGTGAATCTGTGCATGTTGTTGAGAATTGTAGCTGACATGCCGAATTTCCTTAACCTCCTGAGAAAATGAGACCGTACCTTGGCTTCTGGTACAAGCTACGGAAAGGTTTAACAGGTCCATAAAGAAAGCATTACAATCTGAGTTCTTAACCTGCGAACACTGACTTACCCTCTCTATTGTCCCAGATACTAATTGTAACGAGTGTCTGGCCTTGTAGTTTAATCAACTCGAAGTCTTCGAATCTGCCATCGAACATGTTGGCACATTCATCCTCATTGCCATCACTGAACAATGTAGATCATTCGATTTCAACAAAGGTCACTGGGAGAGAAGGCTTTTCATTACGATATTATTTTCAGAATCACATTACCGCAACGAGTCAGATTGGATTAAACATCCTGCAGTTTCTGGCTGCTCATTCAGAGAATCTTCTTTCTTTGGTGGTGTAGTGTCTATTACAGTGAGGAAAAGAGAATGAATGTTCACTCGTACTGTGGATTCCACATCAAAAAACTTCCTCCAAAGAGCTTTGCAATCACTGGGGGGTACATATTATATGGGGATATACGATGGCCAATTTGCATACCACAATATTCAACACAGCAGCAATCCTTGAATCAGGAATTAATCTGCCCCTGGTGATGTTAACTGAGAGAGGGATATCAGCCAGGACACTGGATGTTTATCCAGTAGTGTCACGGGATCTTTTATAGAACATAGAACATAGAACATTACAGCACAAACAGGCCCTTCGGCCCTCGAGTTGCGCCGATCGCATCAACCCCACCAATCTATAGACCTATCTATAACCCCCAATCCCATTAAACCCCATATACTCATCCAGAAGTCTTTTAAAAGACCCCAGCGAGTTCGCCTCCACCACCGACGACGGAAGCCGATTCCATTCACTCACCACCCTCTGAGTGAAAAACCTACCCCTAACATCACCTCTGTACTTCCCTCCCCGCACCTTAAATCTGTGTCCTCTCGTAGCGACCATTTCAACCCGGGGAAATAGCCTCTGAGAGTCCACCCTATCTATTCCTCTCAACATTTTATAAACTTCTATCAGGTCGCCTCTCAACCTTCGCCTCTCCAGGGAAAAGAGTCCCAGCTCCCTCAACCTATCTTCATAAGGCATGCCTCCCAGTCCAGGCAACATCCTTGTAAATCTCCTCTGCACCCTTTCAATAGCTTCTACGTCTTTCCTATAGTGAGGCGACCAGAACTGCGCACAGTACTCCAAATGAGGCCTGACGAGGGTCCTGTAAAGTTGCAGCATTACCTTCCGACTCCTAAACTATGTCCATGTGAGAGACCAGATGGGACTTCAGTTTGACACCTTATGGGGTGGCACAGTGGTTAGCACTGCTGCCTCACAGCCAGGGACCTGGGCTCAATTCCCGACTTGGGTGACTGTGTGGAGTTTGCATGTTCTCCCCGTGTCTGCGTGGGTTTCCTCCGGCTGCTCCAGTTTCATCCCACAGATGTGCCAGTTTAGGGTGCATTGTCCATGCCAAATTCTCTGTGTGTACCCGAACAGGCATGATGTGGAGACGCCGGTGTTGGACTGGGGGTAAACACAGTGAGAAGTCTCACAACACCAGGTTAAAGTCCAACAGGTTTATTTAGTAGTGAACACCACTAGCTTTTGGGGCACTGCTCCTTCATCAGGTGAGTGGGGAGTCCTGATCACAAACAGGGCATATAAACTTGGGTGGTGAATCTCTGCCCGTTGAAGTGGTGGAGGCTGCCTCGCTAAATATTTTTAAGAAGCGGGTTGATGGGTTTTTGATAAGAGAAGGGATTAAGGGTTATGGGGAGAGGGCGGGAAGGTGGAGCTGAGTCACGACAGATCAGCCATGATCTTATTGAATGGCGGGGCAGGCTTGAAGGGCCAGATGGCCTACTCCTGCTCCTATTTCTTATGTTTCTTATGTAAAGGCACATACAGTTTACAGAACATAGAACATTACAGCGCAGAACAGGCCCTTCGGCCCACGATGTTGCTGATTAGAATGCAAGTCTTTACAGCTAATCAAGTCTTAATGGTGCAGAGCACAGGCGCCAGAGTATGGCGAGTAGGGGTTTTTCTCAGTAACTTCATTGCAGTGTGAATGTAAGCCTTTGACAAAGGCTCATCTGGACTCAGAACGTCAGCTCTTTTCTCTCCTTACAGACGCTGCCAGACCTGCTGAGATTTTTCCTTTAGTTTCAGATTCCAGCACCCGCGCTAATTTGCTTTTACACTATGTGGAAGTAAACCTACTTGAGACATGAAGAAAATAAAGTTGAAACTTTAATGTCCCTCTAGGGAAGGAAATCTGCCGTCCTTACCCCGATCTGGCCTACATGTGACTCCAGAGCCACAGCAATGTGGTTGGTTCTCAACTGCCCTCTGAAGTGGCCGAGTGAGACACTCAGTTCAAGGGCAATTAGGGATGGGCAATAAATGCTGGCCCAGCCAGTGGCAATCATGTCCCATGTAAGAAGGATAAAAGAATCTTGTCCCAATTCTTATCTTAAACAAGACATTTTGGTAAAATAAGAAAAATAGTCTGGATGCTGAAATCTACCATTTGGTGGACATTATCTCTGGGGTTATCAGTAATCAGTGTACGCCGCCAGCATCCAATTTCACAGCAGCACCATTTGTCAATCCTCTGCCATTACTGGCCTGATGAAGTGGCTGCGATCTTCTCCAGTTAAACATCTGAATAACTGCCTTCAGTTCCTGTCCTGAATCCTGCTCCATCGCTAATAACCCCAACCCCACCCCCTGGCCACTCACTCAAAATGAATCCAACTGCGCGCTGTGTAAACATATGTTATAGTTGTTGAAATAATTCCTCCGAGGCCAGTGTCCCTTCAGCAAATCTGGATTTATTCTGACCGTCAGCAACACTCGGACAGAGTATAAACCCCCAGCGCCAGTATCCCTGACACTCCACATTATATACACACAGTAAATAGTCCCGCAACATCAGGTTAAAGTCTAACAGGTTTATTTGGTAGCATGAGCTTTCGGAACGCTGCCCCTTCAGCAGGTGAGCGGAGAGTTGGGTTCACAAACAGGGCATATATAGACACAGGCTCAATTACACGATAGTAGTTGGAATGCGAGTCTTAACAGGTAATCAATTCTTTACAGGTACAGACAATGCATGTGGAGAGAGGGATAAGCACAAGTTAAAGAGGTTTGTGAATCCAACTCTCCACTCACCCGATGAAGGGACAGCGCTCCGAAAGCTCGTGCTACCAAATTAAACCTGTTGGATTTTAATCTGGTGTTATAAACTACTTCTTGTGCCCACCCCAGTCCAACACCGGCATCTGCACATCGTGGCTACCACTGACTTTATATACACAGGTAGGGCTCCCTGGTTGGATAAGCCATTACTGCCCACCGGCACACAGTGATGACACAGTGGGTTAGTGCTGCTGCCTCACAGTGCCAGGGACCCGGGTTCGATTCCCAACTCGGGTCACTGCCTGTGCAGAATCCGTATGTACTCCCATTGTCTGCATGGATTTCCTCCGAGTGCTCCGGTTTCCGCCCACCGTCTAAAGGAAATTTGGCATGCCAGCTACGACTTTTACAGATGCACCATAGAAAGCATTCTTTCTGGTTGTATCACAGCTTGGTATGGGGCTCCTGCTCTGCCCAAGACCGCAAGGAACTACAAAAGGTCGTGAATGTAGCCCAGTCCACCACGCAAACCAGCCTCCCATCCATTGACTCTGTCTACACTTCCCGCTGCCTCGGTAAAGCAGCCGGCATAATTAAGGACCCCACACAGCCCAGACATTCTCTCTTCCACCTTCTTCCTTCAGGAGAAAGATACAAAAGTCTGAGGTCACGTACCAACCGACTCAAGAACAGCTTCTTCCCTGCTGCTGTCAGACTTTTGAATGGACCTACCTCGCATTAAGTTGATCTTTCTCTACACCCTCGCTATGACTGTAACACTGCATTCTGCATTCTCTGGTTTCCTTCTCTATGAACGGTATGCTTTGTCTGTATCGCACGCAAGAAACAAGACTTTTCACTGTATGTTAATACGTGTGACAATAATAAATCAAATCAAATCAAGATGTGAGGATTAGGGGGAATTGGCTCTGAGGAATGTGTGCCTTCATAGAGCAGAGGAGAGAGCCTGAGTAAGATGCTCTGTCAGAGAGTCAGTGAAGACCCAATGGGCTGAATGGCCTCTTCTGCACTGTAGGGATTCTACGATTCCACAGGCAATGGAAGCAAAGTCTTTGGATATTTTTAAGACAGGGTGGTTAAATCCTTGATTAACAAAGGGGAGGCGACGGTGCAGAGGGACCTCGGGGTCCTTGTGCATGAGTCGCAAAAACCCAGCTTGCAGATGCAGCAGGTGGTCAGGAAGGCGAATGGGATGCTGGCCTTCATAGCGAGGGGGATTGAATATAAAAGTAGGGAGGTCTTGCTGCAGCTGTATAGGGCATTGGTGAGGCCGCAGCTGGAGTACTGTGTGCAGTTTTGGGCGCCGCACCTGCGCAAGGATATTTTGGCCCTGGAGGGAGTGCAGAGGAGGTTTACTAGGCTGATACCGGAGTTGAGGGGATTGAGCTATGAGGAGAGGCTGAATAAACTAGGCTTGTACTCGTTAGAGTTTAGAAGAATGAGGGGAGATCTCATTGAGACGTATAAGATGATGAATGGGATGGATAGGATAGAGGTGGAGAGACTCTTCCCGCTCAAAAAAGACAGTAGGACTAGGGGGCACAGCCTCAAGATAAAGGGGAGGCGGTTTAGAACGGGGTTGAGGAGGAACTTCTTCACTCAAAGGGTGGTGAATCTCTGGAATTCTCTGTCCGTTGAAGTGGTGGAGGCTGCCTCGCTAAATATTTTTAAGAAACGGGTTGATGGGTTCTTGATAAGAGAAGGGATTAAGGGTTATGGGGAGAGGGCGGGAAGGTGGAACTGAGCAGCGACAGATCAGCCATGATCTTATTGAATGGCGGGGCAGGCTCGAAGGGCCAGATGGCCTACTCCTGCTCCTATTTCTTATGTTCTTAAAAGTTATTGGGGGGGGGACGGTCGGGGGGAATTTGGGATCGACCAGAGCAGCCATGATCTTATTGAATGGCAGAGCAGGCTCGAGGGGCCGAATGGCCTACTCCTGCTCCTGTTCCTGACTCAGATACTCGACGGTGACACAGGGGATGGGTACGTGTGGGAAAAGAAAGGCTGTGTCCTTTGGATAATCTCTCTGGTTTTAAACAGAATCTACTGATAGCTCTTGGAACCTCTCCTCCAAATATTGAAGAGTTGGTGTTTTGCCTGACGAGGCAGGAATGTGGTTCCAAGAAGCAGCAGCGATGATCTCCAGTATGTCACTTGGCCGCAATATTAATGAAGTAGCAATATTAATTTTCCCACAGTTATATCTTGCGAGTGATGGATGAAGTGTGCGGTAATTGTCACCATAGAAACAAAGGGCTCACGGAGACGTGCAAAGTTCTGATACTGTGATTAAATTTTTCAATAACTATAATTTGATGCTTGCTTCAGTCCTTCATCCTGCTAATTCCACTGATACTGTTGGGGCTTTCGGAACTGGAGGAATGGAGATTAATGGACTTTGGCTCAAGATGCAAGTTCGGGAATACAGGGGTCCCCTTCGGAAGTCACAACACAGTTAGGCAGTGTTTTTTCTTAATTAAAGTTTATTTATTAGTTTCACAAGTAACACTGCAATGAAGTTACTGTGACAAATCCCCCAGTCCCCACACTCCGGCACCTGTTCGGGTTACACTGAGGGAGAATTTAGCACGGCCAATGCACCCTAACCAGCACGTCTTTCAGGAATGTGGGAGGAAACCGGAACGCCTGGAGGAAACCCACGCAGACACGGGGAGAATGCGCAAACTCCGCACAGACAGTGACCCAAGCTGGGAATCGAACCCAGGTCCCTGGCGCTGTGAGGCAGTAGTGCTAACCACTGTGCCACCGTGTGTATGGAAGATCTGCAACGTTCCAATTCACTCACATCCCCAGGGAAATGATAAAAGGACGGATGTTTAAGATTGTCTGAGAACGAGTCAGAAACTTGTTAATACTTCAGATGCCCTGTGTTGTTAGACAGGAATTACGACCATTTTGTAACAAACAATCCCACAAACAGCAAGGGGCAAATTGAACAGCTAAATTTGTCTTCTGCCATTTCGTTTGAGAAAAGAAATATTTGTCAGGAGATTGTGAGAGAACATCCATATTCTTCCACAAGAGTGTGTCTTTATCGAATGACCAAGAGCCTTTCTGACAGTGTGGCACGCCCTCAGCACTGACCCTCTGACAGTGCGGCACTCCCTCAGCACTGACCCTCTGACAGTGCGGCACTCCCTCAGTTCCAGATTGGGAATATTGGATTATGTGTCTGTGGTGGGACAGGAATTTAATGTTGGCAAGTGTGAGGTGGTCCACTTTGGTAGGAAGAATGGTAGGAAGGACTATTCTTACGGGGCGAACAACTGCAGCAGGCGACGGTGCAGAGGGACCTCGGGGTCCTTGTGCATGAGTCGCAAAAACCCAGCTTGCAGGTGCAGCAGGTGGTCAGGAAGGCAAATGGGATGCTGGCCTTCATAGCGAGGGGGATTGAATATAAAAGTAGGGAGGTCTTGCTGCAGCTGTATAGGGCATTGGTGAGGCCGCAGCTGGAGTACTGCGTGCAGTTTTGGGCGCCGCACCTGCGCAAGGATAATTTGGCCTTGGAGGGAGTGCAGAGGAGGTTTACTAGGCTGATACCGGAGTTGAGGGGGTTGAGCTATGAGGAGAGGCTGAATAAACTGGGCTTGTACTCGTTGGAGTTTAGAAGAATGAGGGGAGATCTCATTGAGACGTATAAGACGATGAATGGGATGGATAGGATAGAGGTGGAGAGACTCTTCCCACTCAAAAAAGACAGTAGGACTAGGGGGCACAGCCTCAAGATAAAAGGGGGGCGGTTTAGAATGGAGTTGAGGAGGAACTTCTTCACTCAAAGGGTGGTGAATCTCTGGAATTCTCTGCCCGTTGAAGTGGTGGAGGCTGCCTCGCTAAATATTTTTAAGAAGCGGGTTGATGGGTTTTTGATAAGAGAAGGGATTAAGGGTTATGGGGAGAGGGCCGGAAAGTGGAACTGAGCCACGACAGATCAGCCATGATCTTATTGAATGGCGGGGCAGGCTCGAAAGGCTAGATGGCCTACTCCTGCTCCTATTTCTTATGTTCTTATGAGTTTCCTGTCCTTGAGGGGAGACTCGTATCCACTCGCTGTGGGTGGGGCTGAGAGTAATTAGCAATTGAATGTATATCCATCTGTCAAACTTCTGAGGCTGTTCAGAAGTAACTGAGACAATGCAGGACAGTTTGATTTTGAAAGGATTTGCCAGATATCGAAGCCTCCTGCAATGTAATCTTTGGGCTTTTTCTGATGCTGATTAGCCAGTGTAGAATGTGTAAATCTCATTTTAACAGAATTACTACATTCTGTGACATGCACCTTGGTGTAAATCCTCGGTTAATGTTCTTAAAAGCAACGGCTCCCGAAATGAAGACAAGCTCATTACAGATTTTAATTAAGGACGGTGGCTTAGCTTCTGTTCTCCAATCTCATTAGGGCTCACTTTTATACACGTACCGATCCCAGCGAGATCAAAGCGTGTACTGCCACGGGAGGGGAAAGTGGCTCACATCCACTTTTCTGACAGCAGATGTGGGTCAGAATTCTTGCCATGGAGTTGTAGGATGCGCAATAGCAGCCTTGAGTAAATGGCAGAGCAGACGCGATGGGCCGAGTGGCCTAATTCTGCTCCTACCTCTTCTGGTTTGATGGCCTAGTTGTACCTGTGTCCATCCAAGCTTGACTTCCCCAAGCACCCCATTCAACTGAAACCACACCCCCCCCCCCACCAGCCCACCTCCACCCAAGCGAATTGGAGATCAGAGACGGGGTAATCACCTCTTCCCCCGCTCCTGTGTCCACCTCCTCCCCAACTCCCGTCTCAGATGTATCACAGAATTCCAACAGTGCAGAAGGGGGCCATTCAGCCCAACGGGTCTACACCGACTGTCCGAGAGAGAGAGAGAGAGTCTCTGAGAGAGCACCCAGGTCCACTCCCCTACCCTATCTATGTAACCAAGAATTTACCGTGGCCAATCCATCTAACCTACACATCTTTACATGTTTATACAATAAGGGGCAATTTAGCATGGCGGATCCACCTGACCTGCATATCTTTGGACACTAAGGGACAACTCAACATGGCCAATCCACCTAACCTTCATAAGGTGGCTAAGAGGGGACCTTATTGAAACATGTAAGATGATTAGAGGTTTAGACAGGGTAGATAGTGATAGCCTTTTTCCTAGGATGGAGAAAGCTAGCACGAGGGGGCACGATTTTAAATTAAGGGGGGGTAGTTATAGGACTGATGTCAGGGGTAGGTTCTTTACCCAGAGGGTGGTGAGGGACTGGAATGCCCTGTCAGCTGCAATTGTAAATGCGCCTAGTTTGGGGGCGTTTAAGAGATCTGTGGATAGGTTTATGGACGAAAAGGGATTGGTATAGGCTAGTGGGTCATTGTTTTGTAACTGGTCGGCGCAACATCGTGGGCCGAAGGGCCTGTTCTGCGCTGTAATGTTCTATGTTCTATGTTCTACGTTCTATATTTGGACACTAAGGAGCAAGTAGCATAGCCAATCAACCTAACCTATACATCTTTGTATACTAAAGGGCAATTTAGCACAGCCAATCCATCTAACCTGCACACCTTTGGATGATAAGGGGCAGTTTACCATGGCCAATTCACCTTATCTACATATCTTTAGACACTAAGGGACAATTTGCATGGCCAATCCACCTAACCTACACATCTTTGGACACTAAGGGGCAATTTAGCATGGCCAATCCACCTAACCTGCACATCTTTGAACACTAAGGGGCAATTTAGCATGGCCAATCCACCTAACCTACACATCTTTGGACACTAAGGGGCAATTTAGCATGGCCAATCCACCTAACCTGCACATCTTTGGACACTAAGGGGCAATTTAGCATGGCCAATCCACCTAACCTGCACATCTTTGAACACTAAGGGGCAATTTAGCATGGCCAATCCACCTAACCTGCACATCTTTGGACACTAAGGGGCAATTTAGCATGGCCAATCCACCTAACCTGCACATCTTTGAACACTAAGGGGCAATTTAGCATGGCCAATCCACCTAACCTGCACATCTTTGAACACTAAGGGGCAATTTAGCATGGCCAATCCACCTAACCTGCACATCTTTGAACACTAAGGGGCAATTTAGCATGGCCAATCCACCGAACCTGCACATCTTTGGACACTAAGGGGCAATTTAGCATGGCCAATCCATCTAACCTGCACATCTTTGAACACTAAGGGGCAATTTAGCATGGCCAATCCATCTAACCTGCACATCTTTGGACACTAAGGGGCAATTTAGCATGGCCAATCCACCTAACCTGCACATCTTTGAACACTAAGGGGCAATTTAGCATGGCCAATCCACCTAACCTGCACATCTTTGAACACTAAGGGGCAATTTAGCATGGCCAATCCACCGAACCTGCACATCTTTGGACACTAAGGGGCAATTTAGCATGGCCAATCCACCTAACCTGCACATCTTTGAACACTAAGGGGCAATTTAGCATGGCCAATCCACCGAACCTGCACATCTTTGGACACTAAGGGGCAATTTAGCATGGCCAATCCATCTAACCTGCACATCTTTGAACACTAAGGGGCAATTTAGCATGGCCAATCCATCTAACCTGCACATCTTTGAACACTAAGGGGCAATTTAGCATGGCCAATCCATCTAACCTGCACATCTTTGAACACTAAGGGGCAATTTAGCATGGCCAATCCATCTAACCTGCACATCTTTGAACACTAAGGGGCAATTTAGCATGGCCAATCCACCGAACCTGCACATCTTTGGACACTAAGGGGCAATTTAGCATGGCCAATCCACCTAACCTGCACATCTTTGAACACTAAGGGGCAATTTAGCATGGCCAATCCACCTAACCTGCACATCTTTGAACACTAAGGGGCAATTTAGCATGGCCAATCCACCTAACCTGCACATCTTTGAACACTAAGGGGCAATTTAGCATGGCCAATCCACCGAACCTGCACATCTTTGGACACTAAGGGGCAATTTAGCATGGCCAATCCATCTAACCTGCACATCTTTGAACACTAAGGGGCAATTTAGCATGGCCAATCCACCTAACCTGCACATCTTTGAACACTAAGGGGCAATTTAGCATGGCCAATCCACCTAACCTGCACATCTTTGAACACTAAGGGGCAATTTAGCATGGCCAATCCACCTAACCTGCACATCTTTGAACACTAAGGGGCAATTTAGCATGGCCAATCCACCGAACCTGCACATCTTTAGACACTAAGGGACAATTTGCATGGCCAATCCACCTAACCTACACATCTTTGGACACTAAGGGGCAATTTAGCATGGCCAATCCATCTAACCTGCACATCTTTGAACACTAAGGGGCAATTTAGCATGGCCAATCCATCTAACCTGCACATCTTTGAACACTAAGGGGCAATTTAGCATGGCCAATCCACCGAACCTGCACATCTTTGGACACTAAGGGGCAATTTAGCATGGCCAATCCACCTAACCTGCACATCTTTGAACACTAAGGGGCAATTTAGCATGGCCAATCCACCTAACCCGCACATCTTTGGACACTAAGGGGCAATTTAGCATGGCTAATCTACCTAACCTACACATCTTTGGACTATGGGAGGAAGCCGGATCACCCGGAGGAAACCCACGCAGACACAGGGAGAACATGCAGACTCCACACACACAGTGACCCGAGGCCAGAATTGAACCCAAGTCCCTGGCACTGAGAGGCCACCGTGCTAACCACTGTGCTGCTCTTATCGAGCTGACTAAACAGCGGCAAATAGATGAGCGACTTCTGGTCAGATCACCAGTGGTCGAAGCTCATTCCTCCCTGTTGCACTTGCAACCCGGAGCTGGGCCGGGGACTTCCTTCCCGTTGGCCATCTTGGATTCTCGGGTGCCCGCGCGATGCCTGAGAAACGAACGCAATGCCGGTTTCCGGGCAACCGTCTCCTCCCCTTCCATCCAGCCCAGAGTCTTTGAGCTTGGAAAATCCCCGCTGGCAGATCGCTGGTTCCCTCATATGTCCCTCACGCATCCCTTTGTTTAAAAGTCTTTTCCACCGAGTCCCTTTTGCTGCCCTCTGGATGTTGGCCTTTCTTGTTAAGGAGAAACAAAATCCAATTAAATCCATTTAGTTATTGCAACGCTGAAATAGAGTTCCCCGAATTAAATTGAAAACCATTGCATTTTATGACTGCTCCCCGCTGGCATCGAATGAAAATCATTGCAGCTCACATCAGGAGTTAGAACTAACATTGATTTTTACTTTAATCATCATTATTTTAAAGACAGTGTACATTCTGCTGATTGCAACCATAACTCAAGGTATGATGAGCGCAGAGGTTTGAGCATTCCTGGAGTCTTACAGCAGAGGAGGAGGCCATTTGGCCCCTCCGTCTCGTGCTGACTGTCTGAAAGCACTACCCAATGAGTCCTAAGCAACTTTGATCTTACTACTTCCCCCCCCCACCACCACCACCCAAATCCTTCTATTCTCAGCCATTTTCCCTTTTGCAAGTTGTTGGGTGAGAGCTCACGGCCTCGCTCATCCCAAAACTCCATGAAATCCCACCGGAGGTCAATGGACGCTATTGGGCGGCACAGTAGCACAATGATTAGCACTGGCTGCCTCGCAAGCGCCAGGGAACCCCAGGTTCAATTCCCGGCTTGGGTCACTGTCTGTGTGGAGTTTGCATGTTCTCCCCGTATCTGCGTGGGTTTCTCCTGGGTGCTCCGGTTTCCTCCCGCAGTTTCCTCCACAGATGTGTGGGCCAGGTTTATTGCCCATGCTAAATTGCTATTTAGTGTCGGGGGACTAACTGGGGTAAATACCGGTTTGATTTCATTTCATTTCATTTATTATTGTCACATGGATTAGCATACGGGTGAAACATGCGTGGGGCTACAGGTGGGATTGCAGTCGGTGCAGACTCAGTGGGCTGAATGGCCTCCTTCTGCACTATGGATTCTGTGGTCATGGACCTTCCCATCCTCTGCCCCTCCGCCCTTGTTCATTCCTGTGGTTAGCAGGTCCAGCCAAATTTCAGCCATTGAATCTGTTCCCATTGCCCTCTTGGGTAGTAGGTTCCAAGTCACCTCAACATTTTGAAAGCCTCCAGTAAGTCTCCTCTTAACCTTCTCTCCTTTCAGATGCACATACCCAGCTTTATAAAACTTTGCTTAGGTCGCACTTAGAGTATTGCGTTCAATTCAGGATGTGGAGACTTTGGAGAGAGTGTAGAAGAGGTTGACCAGGTTCGCACGGCCAATCCAGCTAACCTGCACATCTTTGGAGCATGGGAGGAAACCAGAGCACTCGGAGGAAACCCACGCAGACATGAGGAGAACATGCAAACTCCATGCAGACCAGTGACACAGTGGTTAGCAAAGCTGCCTCACAGCTGCTGGGACCCAGGTTCCATTCCCGGCTTGGGTGACTGTCTGTGTGAAGTTTGCATGTTCTCCCCATGTCTGCGAGGGTTTCCTCCAGTTTCCTCCCACAGTCTGAAAGACTGTGCTGGTTAGGGTGCATTGGCCGTGCTAAATTCTCCCTCAGTGTAACCCGAACAGGTGCCAGAGTGTGACGACTGGGGCGTTTTCACAGTAACTTCATTACAGTGTTAATGTAAGCTTTACTTATGCCTAATAAATAAACTTTACTTTAAGGCCAGTATCGAACTTGGGTCCCTGGAGCTGTGGGGCAGAAATGCTAACCATTGTGCCACCGTGCCAAGTCTGGATGGTGTGTGTTCCCATGCAGCAGTAACTGGTATACTGTGTGCTTTATGTCAATGATATTGATATAATACTCAGGATAGATATTAGCACAGATGATGTGGAATGTGTAGGGGTCAAATGAAGAGATAAAAATGGCAAAAAACATTGGTGGGGGTGGTATACTTTGATTTGATTTTGATTTGATTTATTATTGTCACGTGTTAGTATACAGTGAAAAATATTGCTTCTTGTGCACTATACAGACAGAACACAACGTTCATAGAGAAGGAAAAAAGAGAGTATAGAATGCAATGTTATAGTCACAGCTAGGGTGTAGAGAAAGATCAACTTCATGCAAAGTATGTCCATTCAATAGCCTGACGGCAGCGGGGAAGAAGCTGTTCTTGAGTCGGTCGGTACGTGACCTCAGACTTTTGTACCTTTTCCTGACAGAGGAAGGTGGAAGAGAGAATGTCCGGGGTGCGTGGGGTCCTTAATTATGCCGGTTGCTTTTCCCAAGGCAGCGGGAAGTGTAGACAGAGTCAATGGATGGGAGGCTGGCTTGGGTGATGGATTGGGCTACATTCACCACCCTTTGTAATTCCTTGCGATCTTGGGCAGAGCAAGAACCGTATCAAACTGTGATACAATCAGAAAGAATGCTTTCTATAGTGCATCTGTAAATGCTGTTGAGAGTCGCAGCAGACATGCCAAATTTCCTTTCACTCCAGAATTATAGGGAGTGGGATAGCTTGATCTTGGGTTTGGACATAGCTCAGCACAACATTGAGGGCCTGTACTGTGCTGTAATGTTGAAAAAGAATTAGGCAGGAAATTGGAGATGCGTGTGTTGAAGAAACATCTGTGATTATGGGTGACTTTAATCTGCATATAGATCGGGAGAGTAAAATTAGCCGCAGTACAATTGAGGAGGAATTTCTGGAGTGCATACGGGATGGCTTTATGTTGAGGAATCAACAAGGAATCTGGCCATCCTCTCACCTTGAACCTATGTCCTCTAGTTTTAGAGTCTCTCACCTTTGGGACTCTCTACCTTGTCTGTGCCCCACATTATCTTATAGATCTCCATAAGGTCACCCCTCAGCCTTCTACGCTCCAGAGAAAAACTGAGACGAGGAGATATTTCTTCACCCAGAGGGTGGTGAATGTGTGGAATTCACTCCCACAGAAAGTAGTTGAGGCCAAAACGTTGTGAGATTTCAAAAAGAAATTAGATATCGCTCTTGGGGCTAAAGGGATCGAGGGGGATATGGGAGGGGGAAGAGGGGGAATCAGGATATTGAATTTGATGATCAACCGTGACCAAAATGAATGGCAGAGCAGGGGCTGGAAGGGCCAAATGGCCTCCTCCTGCTTCTAGTTTAATTCGGTTACTCTGGTGGGGGCCAGGGTGGAGTGAGTGGGGCTCAGTTCCAAAATCAGGAGTGTCCCACGCCTTGCGGAATTTCGAGGCAGACTGAACTGCCCCAGCAGCAACACTATCCTTGATTCAAGGCTTCGGTCCTTAATTGGTTAAACTCAAACTGCCAGTAAAATTATTAATTTCAAACACAAGGATTAAGGGAAATGTCAACACTAAACCAACCCTGTGGATGCCGGGAGTCTGAATGACAAACAGTAAATATGCTGGAATATTCAGCCGCACGTGCAATTCCAATCGATGGCCCACTGCCAGAACTGGAAAAGTTAAGAGATGTTTTAGAGATAGAACCCTACAGTGCAGAAACAGGCCCCTCGGCCCATCGAGTCTGCACCGAACACAATCCCACCCAGACCCTATCCCCATATCCCTACACATTTGCCTGCTAATCCCTCTAACCTACACATCCCAGGACACTAAGGGACAATTTTAGCATAGCCAATGAACCTAACCCGCACATCTTTGGACTGTGGGAGGAAACCGGAGCACCCGGAGAAAACCCACGCAGACACGAGGAGAATGTGCAAACTCCACACAGGCAGTGACCCGAGCCGGGAATCGAACCCAGGACCCTGGAGCTGTGAAGCAGCAGTGCTAACCCACTGTGCTACCGTGCCGCTCAGTTTTAAACCGGTGCAGAGGTAAACAAGCGAGGGAGGGGAGTAAAGAACAAAAACTCAGGTCCATGAGAGAGTGCTAGGCTCGAGAGAGATTCGATGATGAAAAGGGTGATTGGGAAAAGAGTAAAAGGTATGATAATGGGAAAAGAAACGAGATAAAAGTTACGCCTAGAGGAGGTGTAAATAGCAGTGTGGTCCATTCGGCCCATCATGTCTATGCCTGCACAGAGCCTCTCCCACCAATGCCCCCCTATCCCCGCCCTATCCCCGTAACCCTGCACATTCTCCATGTTAACCCACCTAACCTTCACATCTTCAGACACTAAGGGACAATTTAGCACGGCCAATCCACCTAACCTGGACATCTTTGGACATTAAGGGGCAATTTAGTGTGGCCAATCCATCTAACCTGCACATCTTTGGACATTAAGGGGCAATTTAGTGTGGCCAACCCACCTAACCCATACATCATTGGACATAAGGGAGAATTTAGCATGGCCAATCCACCTAACCTACACATTGTTGGACACTGAGGGGCAATTTAGCATGGCCAATCCACCTAACTTGGATATCTTTGAACATTAAGGGGCAATTTAGCATGGCCAATCCACCTAACCTACATGTCATTGGACACTAAGGGGCAATTTAGCATGGTCAATCCACCTAACTTGGATATCTTTGGACACTAAGGAGCAATTTAGCATGACCAATCCACCTAACCTTCACATCATTGGATACTAAGGGGCAATTTAGCATTGTCAATCCATCTAACCTGCACATCTCTGAACTGTGGGAGGAAACTGGAGCTCCCGGAGGAAACCCACGCAGACACGGGGAGAATGTGCAGACTCCATACAGATAGTCACCTAAAGCCAGAACTGAATCTGGGTTCCTTGTGCTGTGAGGCAGCAGCACTAACCACCATGCCACATTTCAAATTGAAAGCAGGAGATTCAGAGCAGATTTGAGAAAAGAACCTCTTCACTCAGAGGGTGGTGGGAATCTGGAACGTACTGCCTGGGAAGGAAGTGCAGGCCGGAAACCTTACAACCTTTAAAAAGTTAAAAGCAAAGATGGTGGAATTTGAAATAAGAACAGAAAATGCTGGAAAATCTCAGCAGGTCTAACAGCTTCTGTGGCGAGAGACTAGAGCCAACATTTTGAGTCTGGATGACCCTTCGTCAGAGCTGAAGACAAGGAAATTTAGACACGATTTATATTGTGAGAGGTGGGGGGTGGTGTGGTCTATAATTGATAACAATGGCACAGGCAAAAAGACAGAAGGAACATAAATGTTGATGATGAAGGCTGAGAATGGTGCTAATAGCATCCATTAAGAGTCATAGAATCATAGAGGTTTACAGCATGGAAACAGGCCCTTCGGCCCAACTTGTCCATGCTGCCCCTTTGTTTAAACCCCGAAGCTAGTCCCAATTGCCCACATTTGGCCCATATCCCTCTATACCCATCGTACCGATGTAACTGTCTAAATGCTTTTAAAAGACAAAATTGTCCCCGCCTCTACCACTACCTCTGGCAGCTTGTTCCAGACACTCACCACCCTAGAAAAGATTTACTAGGATGCTACCGGGACTTGATGGATGGAGTTATGAGAAGAGGCTGGATAGACTGGGAGTTTTTTCTCTGGAGCGTAGAAGGCTGAAGGGTGACCTTATGGAGATCTATAAGATAATGAGGGGCATAGACAAGGTAGAGAGTCAATATCTTTTCCCAAAGGTGGGGGAGTCTAAAACTAGAGGACTTAGGTTCAAGGTGAGAGGGGAGAGAGTGTCTGGAACGAGCTGCCAGAGGCAGTAGTAGAGGCGGGTACAATTTTATCTTTTAAAAAGCATTTAAACAGTTACATGGCTACGATGGGTATTGAGGGATATGGGCCAAATGCTGGCAATTGGGATTAGTTTAGGGGTTTAAAAAAATAAGTGTAGCATGGACAAATTGGCCCGTTTCCATGCTGTAAACCTCTATGACTCTATGACCCCCTGTGTGAAAAAATTGCCCCTCTGGACCCTTTTGTATTTCACCCCTCTCCCCTTAAACCTATGCCGTCTAATATTAAACTCCCCTAAAGTCTTTGGGAAGAGATATTGACTATCCAGCTGATCTATGTCCCTCATTATTTTGTGGACCTCTATGAGATCACCCCTCAGCTTTCTGTGTTTCAGAGATTGGAATTCAGAGTCATTGGCAGAACAAAGGAGCAGAGTTTAAAATATATTTGGATAAGCACTTGAAATATCGCAAGGATATGAGAAAAGTGCTAGAAAATGGGATCAGTGGGAGATATTGTCAGTGCAGACTCGATGGGCCGAAGGGCCTTTTCTGCACCGTACGATGTCGCTATTATACTGTACAGAGGTAAAGGAGTAAGTGTGGAGCGTTGTGCCTCAGGCTTGATCTGTGTTGCATTCTCTGTCTCCGTTCTGTCATGCCTGACTGCTTTTGCCCTTGGGGCAATTTCTCATCACTGGGAAACTAATTTCCAGCTCAGCGCTGGAAAAATATTTCAACCTCAATGAATAAATAAAACCAAGTCGGCAAGCTATGGTACAGAAAATCCTGCGGTTGGCTTTTAAAACTCCTGTGGGAGGGGGGGGGTTGGTAAGGAGAATTTATTTTTACACAGCCCGTTGTTCTGACCTGCACTGTCTGAGAGCGCAGTGGGGAGGCCCAGTCAGTTGTAGCTTTCAAATGGAAATGGCGCAAAGGCGGGGCTGGGGGGGGGAGCATTTGCACAGCTGTGGGGAAAGAACACGGCTGAAGGAATAATTTGGTAGATTGAATATTGCTGCAAAGAGAGATGTTGCAGAAGTTTTCTGTCTTGCACTCATCAGGGCATATTCAAGAATGCCAAATTTCAAAGAATCTCAACAATTTCTACTATATGAGAAAAGGATGCTGATTGGTTGGAAGGTCATGATGAGAGGTTGGAGAAACGTGGTTTGTTCTCACTGGAACGACAGATGTTGAGGGACGACCTGATAGAAGTCTACAAGATTATAAGAGGCATGGACAGAGTGGATAGTCAGAAACATTTTCTGAGGGTGGAAGAGTCAATTACTAGGGGGGGGGGGTACAGGTTTAAGGTGCGGGGGGCAAGGTTTAAAGGAGATGTACGAAGCAAGTTTTTTACGCAGAGAGTAGTGGGTGCCTGGAACTCGCTGCCGGGGGAGGCGGTGGAAGCAGATGCCATAGTGAGTGTTAAGGAGGGCGGTGGTCTGGATAAATCCATGAATAGGATGGGAATAGAGGGATATGATCCCTGGAAGGGTAGGGGGTTTTAGTTCAGTCGGGCAGCATGGTCAGTGCAGGCTTGGAGGGGCCGAAGGGCCTGTTCCTGTGCTGTAATTTTATTTGTTCTTTGTCAACTCTGGTTGGCTGAGGCATTGCCATGAGGAAAGAGAAGGATAGCTCACCAAGTTCCCATGTAATTCTCAAAAGCGACAAGGCTTGGCACAAGTCATCACAGTAGCACAGTGGGTTAGCACTGCTGCCTCACAGTGCCAGGGACCAGAGTTCGATTCCCGGCTCGGGTCACTGTCTGTGTGAAGTTTGCACATTCTCCCCGTGTCTGCGTGGGTTTCCTCCGGATGCTCTGGTTTCCTCCCACACGCTAAAGATGTGCGGGTTAGGTGAATTGGCTAGGCTAAATTGCCCCTTTGTGTCAGGGGGATTAGCAGGCTAGATATGTGGGATTAAGGGGATAGGGCCTGGATGGATTGTTCTCGCTGTAGGCCCGATGGGCTGAATGGCCTAATTCTGCACTTTTGGGATTCTATGAAGAAGCCATGGTTTAAAAATTGACAGGCCATGTTACAGCTGTATATAACTTTGGTTAGGCCATATTTGGAATATCGTGGACAGTTCTGACCATCACACTACCAGAAAGATGTGGAGGCTTTTGGAGAGGGTACAGAAAAGAGGAAATCCATGTGGACAATGTGCAAATTCCGCGCAGACATTGACCCGAGATCGGAATCAAACCCAGATTCCTGGCGGTGTGAGGCAGCAGTGCTAACCACTGTGTCACCGTACTGAACCTTGGCATTCTTGTGTTAGTTCTGATGAGTGCAAGATGAAAAAGTTCAGCAGCACATCTCTTTTTACAGTAAGAGTCAAGTTGGAAAGTCCTGTCAAAAGGTACAAAACAGGCATAGAATGGATTAAATCATCCCTTCACCCTCTGGTTTAATAGAATGGTAGAACATGCTCAAGGGGCTGAATGGCCTCCTCCTGTTACTACCTGCAATTCTAACCCCCACTTGGGTGCTGAAGGTTAGGAAGTATTTAAAGAGTAGGGGGACACCGCATTAACAATTCCCCAGTGTATCTCCCATCCTGCTGGGTGGAGGGTTTCAGTTAAAGTTTATTTATTAGTGTCAGCTTACATTAACACTGCGGTGAAGTTACTGTGAAAATCCTCCACTCGCCACACTCCGGGTTACACTGAGGGAGAATTTAGCACGGCCAATGCACCCTAACCAGCACTTCTCTGGGACTGTGGGAGGAAACTGGAGCACCCGGAGGAAACCCAGGCAGGCACGGGGAGAAGGTGCGGACTCCACACAGACAGTGACCCAAGCCGGGAATTGAACCCGGGTCCCTGGCGCTGTGAGGCAGCAGTGCTAACCACCGTGCCGTCGTGCCATGCTGGTTAAGATAGTTAAGGTCTACTGGAAGGTTGACAGGTTGTAGTCATAGAACATAGAACATAGAACATTACAGCGCAGAACAG
This sequence comes from Prionace glauca, assembly GCA_037974335.1. Lineage (NCBI taxonomy): Eukaryota > Metazoa > Chordata > Chondrichthyes > Carcharhiniformes > Carcharhinidae > Prionace > Prionace glauca. Next base: position 19,010,360 of record CM075754.1, read on the forward strand.
GCCCTTCGGCCCACGATCCTGTGGTGGTACCTTAGCATGAGACCAGCACCCAGAGTTGGGAGGAGAAGTCCTCAAGCAATGGATTGGTGTTGCAGTCAGTGTTCTCATCTGCTGTTGGCGCTCCTTTCGGTTAACCCAGCACCAATTGGGCATCTCCCATCCAGTCCATCAATCAGAACACGAGCCACTTTCTTTGGCTCCAACACAGAGTACAAAGAACAAAGAACAACACAGCACGGGAAACAGGCCCTTCGACCCAACGAGCCCGCGCCGCCGTCCCATGGTCAGTGACCTATTCATGATTTTAGTCTATGCCTAATGTATGAGGATCAGGGAGGTCCAATATAGGGACAATTTGTTACCCAATCAATCAGCCTAAAAGCACATCTTTGGGGTGTGGGAGGAAACCGGAGCACCCGGAGGAAACCCACGCAACCACGGGGAGAACGCGCAAACTCCCCACGGACACAGGCCCAAGTATGGGCAGGGCTGACAGAGGTCTGGAGGGGTGAGGCTGGGGAAGGGGTATTGAGCCAATGTGGGTGAGTGAATCCGGTGGACGATGGACGGACGGGACTTGTTAGGAGTCAGTGGAGTTTGGATTGAGCTTAAACTCGGGGGAAGCTCGTTGGCAGGCAGCCAGGGAAGAGCGCAGAAATAGTCAAACATCGCGGTGACTCAAGCACACTCGGGAGAGTTTTGGCAGTCAACAGATACGCTGCATTTCCCGTAGCGCCTTTTGAGGCCTCGGGACATCCCAAACTGCCTTGCAGCCAATCTCGAAATGCCGTGTCAACCGCAGGAAATCCAGCAGCCAACGTGTGCACAGCAAGATCCCAGAAAACAGCAACGTTGTGTAACAAAATGATAAGCTATAATCGCATTGAATAGCCACGTAGGTTCAATGGGCCGAATGGACGCCTTGTGCTGCGGATGTTGGAAATCTGAAAAGGAGAAAGGAGCAGCACGGTGGCACGGTGGGTTAGCAGTGCTGCCTCACAGCGCCAGAGACCCAGGTTCAATTCCTGGCCTCGGGTCACTGTCTGTGTGGAGTTTGCACATTCTCCCCGTGTGTGCATGGGTTTCCTCCGGGTGCCCCCGGTTTCCTCCCACAGCCTAAAGATGTGCGAGTTAGGTGGATTGGCCATGCTAAATTGCCCCTTTGGTCCAGTGTAGATTTTAATTGCAGAATGAAGGTCAGCACGGCCTGAAAGCAAAGTAGCAGAAATTGTGAATGGCAGAGAAAGGGTCAGATCCATCTGAAATCAAAAATATGAGACACAGATTCACACTTGGAGGAAAAACGTGTTTGGGTGGCTCGATGCTTTCAACCTCAGGCTCACCACACCTCACATGAAGGGCAAGGTTGAGAATCATAGAATCCCTACAGTGTAGAAGAGGCCATTCAACCCATTGAGTCTGCACCAATTCTCTGACAGAGCATCGTACCCAGGCCCACCTCCCCTGCCCGAATTCTGTAGCCTCACACATTTACCATGGCCAATCCACCCTAACCTGCACATCTTTGCTCACTAAGGGACAATTTAGCACGGCCAATCCACCTAACCTGCACATCTTTGCACTGTGGGGGGAAACTGGAGCACCCAGAGGAAACCCACGCAGACATGGAGAGAATACGCAAACTCCACACAGACACTCACCCAAGACCGAAATTGAACCCAGGTCCCTCTCGCTGTGAGGCAGCGGTGCTAACCACTGCGCCACCTTGGCACAAGTCCCATCATGAATAACCTCAGCTGGTACGGGAATTGAACCCATGCCGTTGGTGTGATTGTACATCAGGAGCCAGCCCGCCCCCCCACCCCCCACCACCCCTCCTCCCCCAGCACCGTGCCGTTTGGAGAGTCAATGCACCGTTGTGCTGAGGACTCTGGTGTGTGATCCTTCTAACTCTGAGACAGGAGTGTTAACCCCCCTGAGAGAGATGGCCACCTCACTCCCGAACGTGCTTCTAAACCCCAGGGACTAAAGTCACTTCCGCCCAGGCCACAGGAGGCACCTTTTCACTCCGAGTTACACTCCAACACACCTTTGTGCTTAAACTGGACCATCTCGAGGGCAACATGACAGCTCAGAGGCTATCTCTGTTTGCTGTGCGGACACATGGATTTGGGCCTGTGTCCGTGGGAGTTTGCGCGTTCTCCCCGTGGTTGCGTGGGTTTCCTCCGGGTGCTCCGGTTTCCTCCCACATCCCAAAAATGTGCTTTTAGGCTGATTGATTGGGTAACAAATTGTCCCTATATTGGACCTCCCTGATCCTCACACATTAGGCATAGACTAAAATCATGAATAGGTCACTGAGACAATGGGACGGCGGCGCGGGCTCGTTGGGCCGAAGGGCCTGTTTCCCGTGCTGTGTTGTTCTTTGTTCTTTATACACCCCCCCCCCCACCGTTGCTGTAGGTGACTATCAGAGGAAGTGTTAGGGAAGGGAGGAACCAAATTCGAACATTTCTCCCCATTGACTCTGTGCCCCAGGTCTAAGTGGAGCTTGAATTTATTGCAGAAAAGCTCTTGTGCGTTGCAGCTTTGTGTATCTGATAGTTATACTATTTATATTCTGCCACTTCTCTCTGATATTAGCCACCAGACATCACTCTTCAGACTGCTCCCTAACTATATTCCGATTAAGGTTACATTCAACAAAAATGATGTGTGCATTAATGATTGTAAAGCGCTAATGAGATCATTTACATACACCACTTCCCCTGCTCGTTCTCTCTTGTTTTGGTTCAGTTTCTGCTTTTTATTATTTCACTTTTTTTGTCGTTCCCGCTGCTTTGTTTCATTTTTTCTCTCCCTCCCCCCTGCTCTCGCAGAGAGCTCCCCGAAAATCTCTCCCAGCCTCTGGAGAGGGGAACCGAGGTGAGTGGAGTTGAGTAGTGCTTCCCGACTCCATTCCGGCCACCAGGGTTTTGCCTGGCAAACAATATTTGTTTTCCCGCAACGATCGTAGACTCTTCGAATGGTGCGGCACAGAAGGAGTCCATTCTGCCCATCGGTGACGGTGCTGGCCCTTGGGTTGAGCTATCCAATCAATCACACCCCCCTTGCTCCTTATCCAATTCAAGGTTTTGACCCCATTCCCTCTGGAAGGTTAATATTGAGTTTGCTTCCACCAGGAAGATTCGAAGGCCTACTGGTATGATTGGTGAATTATTGATCCAGAAACTCAGCTAACGTTCTGGGGACCCGGGTTCGAATCCCATCACAGCAGATGGTGGAATTTGAATTCAATGAAAAAAATTTGGAATTAAGAATCTACTGATGACCATGAAACCATTGTTGGAAAAACCCATCTGGTTCGCAAATGTCCCTTTAATGTCCAGATAGAACATAGAACATTACAGCGCAGAACAGGCCCTTCGGCCCACGATGTTGCACCAACCAGTTACAAAACAATGACCCACTAGCCTAAACCAATCCCTTTTCATCCATAAACCTATCTACAGATCTCTTAAACGCCCCCAAACTAGGTGCATTTACAACTGCAGCAGGCAGGGCATTCCAGTCCCTCACCACCCTCTGGGTAAAGAACCTACCCCTGACATCCGTCTTGTAGCTACCCCCCCTTAATTTAAAGCCATGCCCCCTCGTGCTAGCTTTCTCCATCCGAGGAAAAAAGCTATCACTATCCACCCTATCTAAACCTCTAATCATCTTATATGTTTCAATAAGATCCCCTCTTAGCCTCCTTCTTTCCAACGAAAACAACCCCAAATCCCCCAGTCTCTCCTCATAGGATCTCCCTTCCATACCAGGCAACATCCTAGTAAACCTCCTCTGCACCCTCTCCAAAGCCTCCACATCCTTCCTGTAATGTGGGGACCAGAACTGCACACAAAACTCCAAGTGTGGCCGCACCAGAGTTGTGTACAGTTGCAACATGACGCTGCGACTCTTAAATTCAATCCCCCTACCAATAAACGCCAAGACACTGTACGCCTTCTTAACAACCTTATCTACTTGATAAGATGGTGGCACAGTAGTTAGCACTGCTGCCTCACAGCGTCAGGCTCCCGGGTTCAATCCCTGCACATTCTCCCCATGTCTTGTGGGTTTCCTCCAGATGCTCCGGTTTCCTCCCACAGTCTGAAAGACATGCTGATTTGGCGTATTGGCCATGCTAAATTCTCCGTCAGTGTACCCAAACAGGCGCCAGAGTGTGGCAGCTAGGGGATTTTCACAGTAACTTCATTGCACTATTAATGTAAGCCTACTGTCGACACTAATAAATAAACTTAAGGAAGGAAATCTGCCGTCCTTACCCCGGTCTGGCTTACATGTGACTCCAGAGCCACAGCAATGTGGTTGATTCCCAACTGCCCTCCAAGGGCAACTAGGGATGGGCAATAAATGCTGGCCCAGCCAGCAATGCCAATGTCCCAAGAATGAATAGAAGATAACATTTCAGGATAATGATTCCAGGTCACAAAGATGGGGTGGTACAGTGGATAACACTGATGCCTCACAGCACCAGATATTCGGGTTCAATTCCCAGGTTAGGTCACTGTCTGGGTAGAGTTTGCACGTTCTCCCCATGACATAGAATCATAGAAAAACTATAGCACAAACAAGCCCTTCAGCCCACAAGTTGCACCAATTGTATCTCTACCTACTAAGGCTTACCTATAACCCCCCATCCTATTAAGTCCCAAATCTGCATGGGTTTCCTCCGGGTGCTCCAGTTTCCTCCCACAGTCCAAAGATGTGTGGGTTAGATTGATTGGCCATGCTGAAATTGACCCGAGTGTCAGGAAGACTAGCTAGGATCAATATGTGGGGTTATGGAATGGGGCCCGGGTGGGATTGTGGTCGATGCAGACTCGATGGGTTGAATGGCACTGTAGGGATTCTGTTCTATTCTATTCCAACTCATTGTATAAAAAGACATTCTCCTTTCTCTGCTGGTTTTATTTTGACTATAATATGTAATCATCACCTCGTTCCCTTTAAGAAAAATCACCTGTCTTATTGCAACTAACATTCTTCCGGACGAAGGTGAGAGTTTTTCTCTGAGCAGACCGCACTCATGAGGCCGAGACTGGGTGGCTTATTTTCCTTAATTCCAGTTCCTTACTTGGTTTGAGCACGTCAGCATGCTCGTAATCCTTCTCAACTGTGTCACCTTGGGAATGTACCAGCCCTGTGAAGACGTAGACTGTTCCAGTGACAGATGTAGGATATTACAGGTGGGTAATCCATCTTTCTTTCCTTCGGAATAACTCAAGGTGCATGCTTACTTCCTAAGAACCACCCCCCCTACTAAACCCTCAGCCTGGGATGTATTGGGTGGGTGGGTGGGTGGGGGGGTGGGGGGCGGTGCCCAGATTCTCAGGGGATCAGGAGAATACAAGCAAAATCGTGCAGATGCTGGAAATCTGAAATGAAAACAGGAAGGTTCTGAAAACTCTGAGCAAGGGTGATAGCGTCAGGGAGGGACATAATTTGCAGTTGAAGGTGATTTTTCTTCAGAACTGGGGTTCCTGACGCACTTTGCCCCGCTGTTCCCTCTGTTTAAGGGGTGAGGAGCCACTATTGGTTAAAACTAACAGGTGACCATCTCTTTGGTAGTTTTTACAGGGTAAAACATCCTGAGGTGATTCACAGGGAAGGTTGTGAGACTGGGCCAAGCCAGGAGTCATGAGGGGTAGATCAAAGAGGTGGGAGTTTAAGAAGAACCTTCATTTAGTGTGTGATAAGCGGGGAGAGGGTTCCGGATCTTCACCCCACGGGCCGCCAACGGGGGGGCGCTGTGGTAGAAGCCGGGGGATGGGAGTTAGAGGCCGTGGAGGGGTTTTAGGGCTGGAGGGTTTCCTCAGGGAGAAGGGAGCAGCCGCCTCCGGGTGGGAGAAGGCTGACTGAACACGAAGCCCGATCTCCGAACACTCTCTCTTTCCAGGCTTTTGACGACTTCATCTTCATCTTCTTCGCCATGGAGATGGCGGTCAAGATGGTCGCCTTGGGGATTGTGGGGAAGAAGTGTTACCTTGGCGACACGTGGAATCGGCTGGATTTTTTCATCGTGATGTCCGGGTAAGTGTGAGCGGAACTGGAGCAATCTCAGCTCTGAGCGTCAAAGCCAAAATGCAAATTAGCATTTATATGAGTAAGGAGCAATTATTTCTCACGGGCTGTTGACAGTTGAGAGTGTAAATTTAAAATTAAATGTAACCTCTCTCCAAGCTTTTCAAGCTCAACATCTCCCTCCTGCCCCTGCGTTTAAGCTGTAATATCGGGCAAAATATATTACTGGAAATCATCCAATTTAAAAGACATTCAATGAGAGACATGACTGTGAATGTACTGGTTTATCTCAACACCACGTGCTGTTTATTCACATTTTGCAATTGTTTTTAACTCTATGAGTTGTCTGTTCATCATGATGAAGAACATTTGTATGGAGAATGGAAGACTTTTCATTTATGGATATAAATTTCAGCACCAAACACTCCCAGGACAGGTACAGCACGGGGTTAGATACAGAGTAAAGCTCCCTCTGCACTGTCCCCATCAAACACTCCCAGGACAGGTACAGCACGGGGTTAGATACAGAGTAAAGCTCCCTCTACACTGTCCCCCCATCAAACACTCCCAGGACAGGTACAGCACGGGGTTAGATACAGAGTAAAGCTCCCTCTACACTGTCCCCCCATCAAACACTCCCAGGACAGGTACAGCACGGGGTTAGATACAGAGTAAAGCTCCCTCTACACTGTCCCCATCAAACACTCCCAGGACAGGTACAGCACGGGGTTAGATACAGAGTAAAGCTCCCTCTACACTGTCCCCCCCACCAAACACTCCCAGGACAGGTACAGCACGGGGTTAGATACAGAGTAAAGCTCCCTCTACACTGTCCCCCCCATCAAACACTCCCAGGACAGGTACAGCACGGGGTTAGATACAGAGTAAAGCTCCCTCTACACTGTCCCCCATCAAACACTCCCAGGACAGGTACAGCACGGGGTTAGATACAGAGTAAAGCTCCCTCTACACTGTCCCCCCCATCAAACACTCCCAGGACAGGTACAGCACGGGGTTAGATACAGAGTAAAGCTCCCTCTACACTGTCCCCCCATCAAACACTCCCAGGACAGGTACAGCACGGGGTTAGATACAGAGTAAAGCTCCCTCTACACTGTCCCCCCATCAAACACTCCCAGGACAGGTACAGCACGGGGTTAGATACAGAGTAAAGCTCCCTCTACACTGTCCCCCCCATCAAATACTCCCAGGACAGGTACAGCACGGGGTTAGATACAGAGTAAAGCTCCCTCTACACTGTCCCCATCAAACACTCCCAGGACAGGTACAGCACGGGGTTAGATACAGAGTAAAGCTCCCTCTTCACTGTCCCCCATCAAACACTCCCAGGACAGGTACAGCACGGGGTTAGATACAGAGTAAAGCTCCCTCTACACTGTCCCCCCATCAAACACTCCCAGGACAGGTACAGCACGGGGTTAGATACAGAGTAAAGCTCCCTCTACACTGTCCCCCATCAAACACTCCCAGGACAGGTACAGCACGGGGTTAGATACAGAGTAAAGCTCCCTCTACACTGTCCCCATCAAACACTCCCAGGACAGGTACAGCACGGGGTTAGATACAGAGTAAAGCTCCCTCTACACTGTCCCCCCCATCAAATACTCCCAGGACAGGTACAGCACGGGGTTAGATACAGAGTAAAGCTCCCTCTACACTGTCCCCATCAAACACTCCCAGGACAGGTACAGCACGGAGTTAGATACAGAGTAAAGCTCCCTCTACACTGTCCCCATCAAACACTCCCAGGACAGGTACAGCACGGAGTTAGATACAGAGTAAAGCTCCCTCTACACTGTCCCCATCAAACACTCCCAGGACAGGATCAGCACGGGGTTAGATACAGAGTAAAGCTCCCTCTACACTGTCCCCCCATCAAACACTCCCAGGACAGGTACAGCACGGGGTTAGATACAGAGTAAAGCTCCCTCTGCACTGTCCCCATCAAACACTCCCAGGACAGGCACAGCACGGGGTTAGATACAGAGTAAAGCTCCCTCTGCACTGTCCCCATCAAACACTCCCAGGACAGGTACAGCACGGGGTTAGATACAGAGTAAAGCTCCCTCTACACTGTCCCCCCATCAAACACTCCCAGGACAGGTACAGCACGGGGTTAGATACAGAGTAAAGCTCCCTCTACACTGTCCCCCCATCAAACACTCCCAGGACAGGTACAGCACGGGGTTAGATACAGAGTAAAGCTCCCTCTACACTGTCCCCCCATCAAACACTCCCAGGACAGGTACAGCACGGGGTTAGATACAGAGTAAAGCTCCCTCTACACTGTCCCCCCATCAAACACTCCCAGGACAGGTACAGCACGGGGTTAGATACAGAGTAAAGCTCCCTCTACACTGTCCCCCCATCAAACACTCCCAGGACAGGTACAGCACGGGGTTAGATACAGAGTAAAGCTCCCTCTACACTGTCCCCCATCAAACACTCCCAGGACAGGTACAGCACGGGGTTAGATACAGAGTAAAGCTCCCTCTACACTGTCCCCCCCATCAAACACTCCCAGGACAGGTACAGCACGGGGTTAGATACAGAGTAAAGCTCCCTCTACACTGTCCCCCCATCAAACACTCCCAGGACAGGTACAGCACGGGGTTAGATACAGAGTAAAGCTCCCTCTACACTGTCCCCCCATCAAACACTCCCAGGACAGGTACAGCACGGGGTTAGATACAGAGTAAAGCTCCCTCTACACTGTCCCCCCATCAAACACTCCCAGGACAGGTACAGCACGGGGTTAGATACAGAGTAAAGCTCCCTCTACACTGTCCCCCATCAAACACTCCCAGGACAGGTACAGCACGGGGTTAGATACAGAGTAAAGCTCCCTCTACACTGTCCCCCCCATCAAACACTCCCAGGACAGGTACAGCACGGGGTTAGATACAGAGTAAAGCTCCCTCTACACTTGTTGAAGCGGTGCACATTCAGTGAGAAAAGAGGAAAAAGCTGAGAGATGCAACAAGAAGGTAAAGGTATTTTATAATCAGCTCTTTAATAATCAGAGACAGAAAAGCCAATGTGAGAGACAGAGAAGATCATTTTGGCCAAAATCTGGTCAGAGTGTCTCAGAGTCAGTGCAGCATGAGACAGAGAGGGTGCAATCTGCCCAGTCCCTCGGAGCAGCTTTGATGATGCAGCAGGGAGAATGTTCAGACATGAGGGTGATGGATGGACAAGTCAGTACTTCAACACATTCATAAGAACATAAGAAATAGGAGCAGGAGTCAGCCTTCTAGCCTCTCGAGCCTGCCCCGCCATTCAATAAGATCATGGCTGATCTGATAGTGGATCAGTTCCACTTTCCCGCCCTCTCCCCATAACCATTAATTTCCCCTGTCTCTCAGAAACCCATCTACCCGTGACTTAAACATATTCAGCAGGGTAGCCTCCACCACTTCAACGGGCAGAGAGCTCCCCCTTCCAAGTGATCTTCCCAGGCTGATCAACTCCAGCAGAAGCTACTCACCAGACACTGTCAGTGTTCCCAATGATAGAAGAGAAGGGGGTGGGAGTGGCACGGTGGTACAGTGATTCGCATTGCTGCCTCACGGTAGCTAGGAACGCGGGTTCAATTCTGGCCCCAGATCACTGCCTGTGCGGAGTCTGCACGTTCTCCCTGTGTCTGCGCGGGTTTCCTCCGGGTGCTCCGGTTTCCTCCCACAGTCCAAAAATGTGCAGGTTAGGTGGATTGGCCGTGCTAAATTTCCCCTTAGTGTCGAAACATTAGGGTGGATTGGCCATGCTAAATTGTCCTTTCGTGTCCAAAGATGTGTAGGTTAGGTGGATTATTCATGCTAAATCACCCTTTACTATCCTGGGTGTGTAGGTTATGGGGATTAGTCGGGCAAATATGTAGGGCTATGGGGATGGAGCCTGAATGGGGTGCTCTGTGGGAAAGTCAGTGTAGTCTCAATGGGCCAAATGGCCTCTTTCTGCACTGTAAGGATTCTGTGATTCTCTGGGGGAGAGAGGCAGCTCCCTGACCAAGTGTGGACAGAGTTTATTTTTTAAATTCCAACATTTTCAGCGGCCGCTTCAGGTTAGATGTCCCTCGTTGACCCTGTCCAGCTCCAATGCCCTGCACTGTGCTATTGATACAAAGAACAAAGAACAAAGAACAAAACAGCACGGGAAACAGGCCCTTCGGCCCAACGAGCCCGCGCCGCCGTCCCATGGTCAGTGACCTATTCATGACTCTAGTCTATGCCTAATGTGTGAGGATCAGGGAGGTCCAATATAGGGACAATTTGTTACCCAATCAATCAGCCTAAAAGCACATTTTTGGGATGTGGGAGGAAACCGGAGCACCCGGAGGAAACCCACGCAACCACGGGGAGAACGCACAAACTCCCACGGACACAGGCCCAACTCCATGTGTCCGCACAGTAACAGAGATAACCTCTGTGCTGCCATGATGCCCTCGAGATGGTAAGCGCCTGTGGATAAAAATTTCATTATTAAAGACTCTATACCCCTGAGACTAAACTGACCCCAAGCCTACAATGCTTAATAAGGCCTGCTATATCCCCCTATATGTAAACTGCTCATGTGGCTGTCCAAGTGACTCTTGAACAACCCTAGCGTGCCTGCTTCCACCACCTCACTCAGCAGTGCATTCCACATCCCCACTACCCTTTGTGTGAAAAACTGCCCTCTAACATTAGTCTTATACCTAGCCCCCCTCACCCTAAGCCTGTGACCCCTCGTTCTATCCATTTCTAATAGCGGAAAAAGCTTATCACCATCTACTCTATCTGTCCCCTTCATAATCTTATAAACCTCTATCAAATCCCCCCTCAGCCGACGTCTCTCAAGGGAAAACAGCCCAAGTGCGTTCAATCTTTCCTCGTAAGACAGCCCTTCCATACCAGGCAACATCCTGGTAAATCTCCTCTGCACTCTCTCCAGGATCTCTACATCCTTCCGGTAGTACGGCGACCAGAACTGGACGCAGTACTCCAGGTGAGGCCTAACCAACGTTCTATACAACTGCAACATCAGACTCCTACTCTTATATTCTATACCCCTTCCTATGAAGGCTAACATGCCATACGCTTTCCTCATCACATTCTGCACCTGCACCGACACCTTCAGGGACTTGTGTACCTGCACCCCCAGGTCTCTCTGCGTATCTATACTCCGGATAGTTCTACCTTTTATCATATAACTCCCTTCCACATTATTCCGGCCAAAGTGCATCACCTCGCATTTCTCCGGATTAAATTCCATTTGCCATCTATCTGCCCAATCTACCAGCCTATCTATGTCCTGTTGCATTGCCAGGCACTGCTCCTCAGTACCCGCCAATCCAACCAACTTAGTGTCATCAGCAAATTTGCTGATCACACCACCTACCCCCTCTTCCAAGTCATTAATATATACTACAAATAGTAGAGGTCCTAGTACCGAGCCCTGCGGCACCCCACTGGTGACAGACCTCCAATTGGAAAAGGAGCCCTCCACTACTACCCGCTGTCTTCTCCTCCCAAGCCAGTTCTTCACCCATCTACATACCTGGCCTTGTATCCCATGAGCCTTCACCTTTTCTATCAGCCTACCGTGAGGGACCTTGTCAAACGCCTTACTGAAATCCATATAGACAACATCAACGGCTTGTCCTTCGTCAACCGTTTTTGTCACCTCTTCAAAAAATTCCAACAGATTCGTAAGGCAAAAATTCCAACAGATTCGTAAGGCAAAAATTCCAACAGATTCGTAAGGCATGTCATGATGTGGGTATGCTGGCGTTGGACTGGCATAAACACAATAAAAAGTCTGACAACACCAGGTTTTAGTCCAACCGATTTATTTGATAATATTCTCACAAGCAAGCAAGCTTTCGGGGTTAGCCCCTTCGTCAGGTGAACGAAGAGTTCTGGCCTCAGACAGAGCATATAAAGCACAGACAGTTTAGAGATTGCTGATTAGAATGCGAATCCTTACACCTAACCTGCTGTTCAAGACCTGAAGTGGCTGATAATGTGAGTGGAAGGAGCACTGATCACAGGTTAAAGAGATGTGTATTGTCTCCAGACAGTACAGTAAGTGAGGTTTTGCAAACCCAGGCAAGTCACGGGGGTTACAGATAGTGCGACATGAACCCAAGATCCCTGTTGAGACCGTCCTCATGTGTGCGGAACTTGGCTATCAGTCTCTGTTCAGCGACTCTGCGCTGTCGTGTGTCATGAAGGCCGCCTTGGAGAATGCTTACCCGAAGGTCAGAGGCTGAATGCCCGTGACCGCTGAAGTGTTCGCCAACAGGAAGGGAACAGTCTTGCCTGGTGATTGTCGAGCGATGTTCATTCATCCGTTGTCGTAGCATCTGCATGGTCTCCCCAATGTACCATGCTTCGGGACATCCTTTCTTGCAACGTATCAGGTAGACAATGTTGGCCGAGTTGCAAGAGTATTTACCATGTACCTGGTGGATGGTATTCTCACGTGTGATGATGGTATCCATGTCGATGATCCGGCATGTCTTGCAGAGGTTGCTGTGGCAGGGTTGTGTGGTGTTTTGGTCACTGTTCTCCTGAAGGCTGGGTAGTTTGCTGCAGTAAAAAGTCTGACAACACCAGGTTTAAGTCCAACCGATTTATTTGATAATATTCTCACAAGCAAGCAAGCTTTCGAGGTTAAGCTTGCTTGCTTGTGAGAATATTATCAAATAAATCGGTTGGACTAAAACCTGGTGTTGTCAGACTTTTTACTGTGTTTACGCCAGTCCAACGCCGGCATACCCACATCATAGTTTGCTGCGAACAATGGTCTGTTTGAGGTTGTGTGGTTGTCTGAAGGCAAGAAGTGGGGGTGTGTGGATGGCCCTGGCGAGATGTTCGTCTTCGTCAATGATATGTTGAAGACTCCGGAGAAGATGTCGTAGCTTCTCCGCTCCGGGGAAGTACTGGACGACGAAGGGTACTCTGTCCACTGTGTCCCGTGTTTGCCTTCTGAGGAGATCGGTGCAGTTTTTCGCTGTGGCGCTTACTTACTGTACTGTCTGGAGACAATACACATCTCTTTAACCTGTGATCAATGCTCCTTCCACTCACATTATTAGCCACTTCAGGTCTTGAACAGCAGGTTAGGTGTAAGGATTCACATTCTAATCAGTAATCTCTAAACTGTCTGTGCTTTATATGCTCTGTCTGAGGCCAGAACTCTCCATTCACCTGACGAAGAGGCAGTCCCCTCGAAAGCTTGTGAGTATATATTCAAATAAATCGGTTGGACTAAAACCTGGTGTTGTCAGACTTTTTACTATTGATATGTAGCAGGCTCTATTCAATGTTTTTAAATGTCTGCTCCACGTTATGGACTGCGGCTACCACATCTTTCCACATCTTGGTTTCTCTGAGACTAACCCCAGGTTTAGCCAGTCGAGCACAGTGAGCGTGAACAGTAACAGACTCACATAATTAAACTGCGAGCAATTGAAAATGGAACTCCCAACCCCGCCATCCTTCCAAGCTTGCAAGCTCTCTGATTGGGCAGCGGGCTTGTTAGGCTGCCTCTGGTCATATCTAAGAGAGGTGATGGCCAATAGTATTGTGGCTAGATTATTAATTCAGAAACTCAGCTAATGTTCTGGCGACCCGGATTCGGAAGGTACAAAGGTTTGAGGTCCCATACCGACCGACTCCAGAACAGCTTCTTCCCAGCTGCTGTCAGACCTACCTCACGTTAAGTTGATCTTTCTCTACACCCTAGCTATGACTGTAACACTACATTGTGCACTCCCCCCTTTCTTTCTCTATGAACGGTATGCTTTGTCTGTAAAGTACAAAAGAAACAATACTTTTCACTGTATCCCAACACACGTGACCATAATAAATCAATGTCGTTGGTGTGCTTAAACTGGACCATCTCGAGGGCAACATGACAGCTCAGAGACTATCTCTGTTTGCTGTGCGGACACATGGATTTGGGCCTGTGTCCGTGGGAGTTTGCGCGTTCTCCCCGTGGTTGCGTGGGTTTCCTCCGGGTGCTCCGGTTTCCTCCCACTTCCCGAAAATGTGCTTTTAGGCTGATTGATTGGGTAACAAATTGTCCCTATATTGGACCTCCCTGATCCTCACTCATTAGGCATAGACTAAAATCATGAATAGGTCACTAACCATGGGACGGCGGCGCGGGCTCGTTGGGCCGAAGGGCCTGTTTCCCGTGCTGTGTTGTTCTTTGTTAAGTCAGGAATTTAAGTCCAACGACATCTTAATGAGACGATGAAGCAGACAGCTCCAGCTGAGAAACCGAAGGTGGAGTTTCATGAGCGGGGAATGAAATGTTGGACTTTGTTATATTACGTAATGTTGATTCAACTCTTCAATAATGTTAATCCGTCCAAAAGAATTTGCAAGTTTTGCAGAACAGCAGGGTGGTATTCAGCTCCTCGTGTCTGTGCAAGGAGTTTTTTTTTTAAGTCTAAAGTAATCCTAAATTAATCCCACTGCGGCGCTCCAGTTTTAGAGGTCTGTGCCTGCCTCTTCTTCAAATATTTACCTGCTCTTTCCTTTAAGAGACGTCATGTGATCCCACCTCCACTGCTCCTCGTGTTAAAAGCATCCCACGTCGCAGAAGCTGCCTCGTGAAGAACTTTCTCTCCGTCGGCTCCCCATGAGGGGGGACGACCTTTAACCTCTGCTTTTTCTCTGGCTTGGGGCTGGAGTCTGCGTTGCGGGGGTTGGACAGGGTGGCCGAGGAGAGGGAGGGAGAGGAAGGGGATGGACAGCCTGATTGGGAACCCCCCCCCCTCTTCCACCCACCACCACCAAAGTGGGCCAGTTGACTACCCAATATCCAGGTTGACTCTGAAGTGATGCACTTAACGTTAAACCCTGTTAATCGAGGCCAAGAGTTAGGACTGGTGTTGCCAGCTCTCCAGTGTCACCCTGGGGATTTTTAGATATTGGTTCATGAGATGTGGGCACAGCTGGCAGGCTCGCATTTATTGCCCATCCCTAGCTGCCCGAGGCATTTTAGAGTCATAGAGTCAAAGAGGTTTACAGCACGGAAACAGGCCCTTCAGCCCAACTTGTCCATGCTGTCCTTTTTATTTTAAACCCCTAAGCTACTCCCAGTTGCCTGCATTTGGCCCATATCCCTCTATACCCATCTTACCCATGTAACTGTCTAAATGTTTTTTAAAAGACAAAATTGTACCCGCCTCTACTACTGCCTCTGGCAGCTCGTTCCAAACACTCAACACCCTCTGTCAAGTACATTGCTGTGGCTCTGGAGTCACGTGTAGGCCAGATCGGGTAAAGATGGCAGATTTCTAATGTTTATTTATTAGTGCCACATGTAGGTTTACATTAACAGTGCAATGAAGTTACTGTGAAAATCCCCTAGTCGCCACACTCTGGCGCCTGTTCGGCTACATTGAGGAAGAATTTAGCATGGCCAATGCACCTAATCTACAGATTTTTGGACTGTGGGGGGAACCAGAGCTCCTGGGAGGAAACCCATGCAGACACGGGAGAATGTGCTAACTTCACATAGACAGTGACCCGAGTCAAAGAACAAAGAACAACACAGCACGGGAAACAGGCCCTTCGGCCCAACGAGCCCGCGCCGCCGTCCCATTGTCTCAGTGACCTATTCATGATTTTAGTCTACGCCTAATGTGTGAGGATCAGGGAGGTCCAATATAGGGACAATTTGTTACCCAATCAATCAGCCTAAAAGCACATCTTTGGGAAGTGGGAGGAAACCGGAGCACCCGGAGAAAACCCACGCAACCATGGGGAGAACGCGCAAACTCCCACAGACACAGGCCCAAATCCATGTGTCCGCACAGCAACAGAGATAGTCTCTGAGCTGCCATGATGCCCTCGAGATGATCCAGTTTACGCACACCAACGACATGAAGCAGTAGGCAACTCCCAAAGCAATATCCAAGAGCAGCCCCACCACAACCTGCCACCCGCATGCCCCTTGCTGAGTCGGGAATTGAACCCGGGTTTGCACATTCTCCTCGTGTCTGCATGGGTTTTCTCCGGGTGCTCCAGTTTACCCCCACAATCCTAAGGTGTGCAGGTTAGGTTAAATTTTACCTTAGTGTCTAAAGTTGCACAGGTTCAGTGGATTGGCCATGCTAAATTGTTCCTTAGTGTCCAAAGATATGCAAGTCAGGTAGATTTATCATGTTAGTTTGCCCCTTAGATCCCCCAGAAAAGCAGGCAGCATAAACCAAGGACCCCACATAGAGTGCATTCCTTTCTCCTGCAGTATAAATTGCTGTCATTGTTTGAAAGTTAGCATTCTTGTACTTGTCCTGATGAGTGCAAGATGCAAAACTTTGACAAGATGTTCCTTTTAGGGGGCTTTAGTTTAGCAGGGAAGCATAGTCGGTTCAGGCTTGGAGGACCGAAGGTCTTGTTCCTGTGCTGTAGTTTTCTTTGTTCTTTCACACACCCCGGACATTCTCTCTTCCACCTTCTTCCATCGGGAAAATGATACAAAAGTCTGAGGTCCCGTACCGACCGACTCAAGAACAGCTTCTTCCCTGCTGCTGTCAGACTTTTGAATGGACCCACCTCGCATTAAGTTGATCTTTCTCTACACCCTAGCTGTGACTGTAACACTACATTCTGCACCCTCTCCTTTCCTTTTCCCCTATGTACACTATGAACAGTATGCTTTGGCTGTATAGCGCGTAAGAAGCAACACTTCTCGCTGCAACCCTGTTAATGTGACAATAATAAATCAAATCAATTCTCGAGAGTTTTACTTATTTATTATTGTCACGAGTAGGCTTACATTAACACTGCAATGAAGTTATTGTGAAAATCCCCTAGTCGCCACACTCCGGTGCCTGTTCGGGTATGCTGAGAGAGAATTTAGTGCGGCCAATGCTATGGACCTTATAGTTATGCCCCCTAGTAACAGCTACATCCACCCGAGAAAATAGTCTCTGCACGTCCACTCTATCAATCCCTCTCATCATCTTATGAACCTCTTAAGTCGCCTCTCATCCTCTTCCACTCCAAAGAGAAAAGCCCCAGCTCCCTCAACCTTTCCTCATAAGACCTAACCCCCAAACCAGGCAGCACCCTGGTAAATCTCCTCTGCACTCTCTCCAATGCTTCCACATCCTTCTTATAGTGAGGTGACCAGAACTGAACACAATATTCCAAATGTGGTCTCACCGAGGTCCGGTATAGTTGCAGCATAACCCCCACGGCTCTTAAACTCAAACCCCCTGTTAATAAACCCTAACACACTATAAGCCTTCTTCACGGTTTTACCCACTTGGGTGGCAACCTTCAGAGATCTGTGGATATATGAACCCCAAGATCTCTCTGTCCCTCCACATTCCTCAGAACCCTGCCGCTGACCCTGTAACCCGCATTCAAATTTGTCCTACCAAAATGAATCACCTCGGACATAGCTTGACACAACATCAAGGGGCCAAAGGGCCTGTAACTGTGCTGTGTTCTAATGAGGGAAACCCAATCATGAAGCCCGCCCCATCAGAGTTGACAACCAGACCCAAGGGGCAATCCACGCGCCCACGCCCCAAGACTGGGTCAACCAGGCTCCGGGAAAACGGCGCAGAATGTTTATGAGTCGGGAAGGATGCTGGAAATCCACTTTGCAGTTTCTGAAAGATTGTACATGACAATCGCTGCAGATGTCGGCCTCAATTCCGCTCTGCCCTTTCTTGGGTTCTTGTCAGTAGAAACTCAAGCGCCAAAGGGACCGTTACTAGGTTTCTTGTCAGCCTGTTTTGATTTACAAGGAACTTTTGTGCTCTTCCAAACAGCAGCCCTTAGACACGTTGATTGTTTGAGACAGCAGCATGCTTGGCGGGCATCAGCCTGAGAGGGAAACAGCCCGTAGGTTCAGATGAAGGCAGCACAGAGGCAGGGTTCCTCGGCAGACTCCAGCATTGTTGCAGAAAGGCAGCGATTTCCCTGCTCGCAATGGAACTCAGACATGCTTCTCCAGGAGGAGAAGTGACAAGGTCGTCTGACCTCTTCACTTCAATGAAACCTGTTGTAGAATCAAGCTGTTAAATCCTGTCTCACAGGTGTCATGTTGTGTTTAATAACTGCGGTTATTAATAAGGATAATTAAGGCAATCACTGGGACAATTTAGCTTTATTGACAGCCAGCCTGTCTATGCGAGGCAAGGTGCAGGGAGAGAGTCAACTCATTCTGCTGGAGATTCTGTTATAGATTTGGTGTCATCTTGAATGAACGTTTTGCGATAACCAGACACCAGTGCGATCACAGGGTGGGGGTGGGGGGAGGTTTGGTCAGGCCTGTGGCTCAGGGACCGGCCATTCGGCCCATCAGGATCGTGGTGTTTCTTCTCCAGACAAAACCCCCCCCCCCCCCCCACCCCCTCTCATCATCTCAGTCATAAAAAATAGAAGCAGGAGGAGGCCATTCAGCCCTTCGGTGCTGCTCCGCCATTCATTTTGATCATGGCTGATCATCAAATCCAATATCCCCCCCCTACCCCCACCATATCCCTTTAGCCCCAAGATCTATACCTAATTCCTTAGACTCATAAAATCCTTACAGTGCAAAAGGAGGGCATTTAGTGCACTGAGTCTGCACTGACAACAATTCCACCCAGGCCCTATCCTTGTAACCCCACATATTTACCCTGCAGGTCCCCCTGATAGTGAGGGGCAATTTAGCATGGCCAACCCATACAACCCACCCGTCTTTCGGACTGTGGGAGGAAACCGGAGCACCCGGAGGAAACCCACGCAGACACGTGGAGAATGAGTAAACTCCACACAGACAGTGACCCGAGGCTGGAGTTGAACCCGGGTCCCGGCGCTGTGAGGCAGCAGCGCTAACCCGCTGAGCTGCCGTGCCGCCCAATTCTTCCTGGAATGAGGCAACGTTCTGGCCTCAACTACTTTCTGTGGGAGTGACAATTCACCACCCTCTGGGTTTCCGCCGGGTGCCCCGGATGTGCGGGTTAGGATGATTGGCCGTGCTAAATTGACCCTAGTGCTGGGGAGGCATTGGCAGGGTAAATGTGTTGGGTGATGGCTGGAGGTGGGACTGTGGTCGGTGCAGACCCGATGGGCCGAATGGCCTCTTTCTGCACTGTCGGGATCCTATGGGAAATCTCGGAACGTGGAGGGAATGGTGGAGAGGTGGAGTTGACGACAGACAAAAGCGAGATGCAGGATTCTGGTAGCTTTATACTGAGTACCTCTCGGAGTTGGCAAGGAGAGATAGATGATTCACACATTTCCAGGCGGAAGCAGTTTGTCAGCATTGACTATATATAAATACACATCGCGCACAGTCTGAGCGGATGCTGGTTGAGGGGAGGTGGAGCAGTGACAGGGAAACGAACAAAAGAGGGATTACGAATCAGCCTGGGTTCCAGCCCCCCTATCACTGGCCAGCCCCTCTGCCCTGATTGCAAAGTCCGCTCGCTGCCTGAAGCTGGTACCCTGGAGAGGCTTGGCCGTGATGCTGCCACAGTTGAATAGCTTATCTGGGTTTCTCATGGAGTTGTCCTCTTTGGGTCACTGCCCCATCACCCAATCCCGAATATTTTCAACAATCTGAAGCTGAGGTGGGTGGGAGGTTTTTTTTAATTTATTTGTTGGACACGGGCATCGCTGGCTGGGTCAGTATTTAATGCCCATCCCTAGTTGTCCTTGGAGGGCAGTTGAGAGTCAACCACATTGCTGTGGCTCTGGAGTCACATGTAGGCCAGACCGGGGTAAGGACGGCAGATTTCCTTCCCTAAAGGGACATTAATGACCCAGATGGGTTTTTCCAACAATGGATTCATGGTCATCAGTAGATTCTTAATTCCAGATACTTTTTTTTTGGAGGAACGATAGGATTGGTGCCCGTTTTAGGAGGTCTCTCCAGTGGGTAGCATTCTCACCTCTAAACGTCCTGGGTTCGACTTTTTTAGTCAGTGGCACAGTTAACACTGCTGCCTCACAGCACCAGGGACCTGGATTCAGTTCCAGTGTCAGGTGACTGGCTGCATGGAGTTTGCACATTCTCCCCGTGTCTGCATGGGTTTCCTCCAGGTGCTCCAGCTCCTTCCCACATGGCAAAGATGTACATTTTAGGTGGATTGGCCATGCTAAATTGACCATTATTGTCCAAAGATGTGTAGGTTAGGCGGATTGGCCATGCTAAATTGCCCCTTAGTGTCCAAAGATGTGCAAGTTAGGTGGATTAGCAGAGTAGGCATGTGAGGCTACAGGGATAGGACCTGTCTATGATACTCTGTTGGAGAGTCGGTGCAGGCCCGATGGGCCGAATTACCTCCTTCTTCACTGTTGGGACTCTGAAAGTCACAGGGACAGAGGGTGGTGAGAATTTGAGATTGAGAGTGGGGTGGGGGTGGGTGGTGTTGGTCCAGGATTATCTGATCCCTCAGAGACCAGACCAGACTCAGATTTCATCAGTTTATCCAAGCGTACAGCTGGGAGTTACTCCCAGGCTGGATAGTGTATAAGCTCCCAGATCAACTACAATCCATCATTCTTATAATGCAATGCAGATTAAAGTTGATTTGCATTCACCAATCACAAAGTCACACACTCTTTATTCACTATCCTCTACCCAATCGTTTACACATAACTAATCTGCTCCATTCCATTCTGGGCATGCTGACGTGCTTCTGTTACCCAATCACTACCAGCTCAGCTATTCATTGAACCTTGGTGCATTGTGGTTTGTCCAGTTTCCTTCCTTGTGCAATGTTCACATCTCCATCTTTTAACTCCTTCAGAGACATAAGAACATAAGAAATAGGAGCAGGAGTCGGCCATCTAGCCCTTCGAGCCTGCCCCGCCATTCAATAAGATCATGGCTGATCTGAAGTGGATCAATTCCACTTTCCCGCTTTCTCCCCATAACCCTTAATTCCCTTGCCTACCAAAAACCTATCTACCCGTAACTTAAATATATTTAGTGAGGTAGCCTCCACCACTTCACTGGACAGAGAATTCCAGAGATTCACCACCCTTTGAGTGAAGAAGTTCCTCCTCAACTCTGATCTAAACTGGCCCACCACTTATCTTCCCTCTTGTCCTGCTATCCTTTCTAAGCAGGAAGAATCTCTCTACCTCTACCCTATCCATCCCTTCATTATCTTATACATCTCTATAAGATCCCCCCTCATCTTTCTAAACTCCAATGAGTACAGACCCAGTCTATTTAGTCTCTCTTCATAGTCCAACCCCCTCATCTCCGGTATCAGCCTAGTGAACCTCCTCTGCACTCCCTCCAAGGCCAAAATATCCTTGCGCAGGTGCGGCGCCCAAAACTGCACACAGTACTCCAGCTGCGGCCTCACCAGTGCCCTGTACAGTTGCAGCAAGACCTCCCTACTTTTATATTCAATCCCCCTCGCTATGAAGGCCAGCATCCCATTCGCCTTCCTGACCACCTGCTGCACCTGCAGACTGGGTTTTCGTGACTCGTGCACAAGGACGCCCAGGTCCCTCTGCATCTCGGGATGCCTGCTGCCTCTCGGTGTGCCCTGGGAGTTTTGTTTAACCCTTTAGAGACAGTGGGTTGTGCCACCCACCTTGGCTGATTGGCAGTGGTTTATTGTCGGGATGAGGAACTCTGTGCACTGCCCACTCCTCGCTCCCCCCCCCCACCCCCCCCCCCCCCGAGGGGGCAGAGTCAGCTGGCATGTCGGATCTGAGGCGTGAGCTGGGCCGATAGATCAGGCAGCTGTAATCCGAGTGCATGCATTCAGCTGTCAGGGTGAAGGTGACCTTATACAGAGCATCGGAGGCCCTGTCATTGTGTTAGTAAAGACTCCCTCGAGAAGCCAGCCCATGATCTGAAATCTAAGCACCTTTCTTTGTGCGCCACTGAAAGTTGATGAGGATAAAAGTGGTTTAAATGCTTTGCCTCTCTCCCAACTTGCCAAAAACAAACCCCCCCAACAGTATTCCCTCCTGAAGATGAAAGTTTTGGGAGGTTTCTCCTCCCCTACCCCCTGCTGGTCTCAAGTACCTTCCCGGCAGACAGTCCTCACTGCCAATGAGTGATTGAATATGAACCTCAGAAATCAAACCAATTCTGTCTCCGGGAGGCAGCACTGACATCACAAAGAAGGTGATACAAAGATTGATGTTAAGGGCAGGTTGTGGTGAGGATATCAGCAGGATACGGATGGACTGGGTGAAAACCTGCCAAACAGCTGAGTTCAACGTGTGGAGATGTGGAGATGCCGGCGTTGGGCTGGGGTGGACACAGTTAGAAGTCTCACAGCACCAGGTTAAAGTCCAACAGGTTTATTTGGAATCGCGAGCTTTCGGAGCGCTGCCCCTTCATCAGGTGGATGGAGAAGTGGCTTTCACAAACAGGACATACATGGACAAAGGCACAATTGCAAGATTATGGTTGGAACGCAAGTCTGTACAGCTACAGACTGTGCGGGTGGAGAGAGGAATAGTCACAGATTAAAGAGGTGTGAACTGTCCCAAACCAGGGACAGTTAGTAGGGGAAGTGTGACCTCGCGCACTTTGATAGGAGGAGTCAGAAGGCAGATTATTATCTAAACAGAGAGAGACTGCAGGTGATTGAAGTGCAGAGGAATCTGGGTGTTCTAGTGCATGAATCACAAAAAGCTAGCAGACAGGTCCAACAAGTCTTTAAGAAGGCAAACGGCATTTTGGCCTTTTTGCAAAGGGATTGGAGTTTAAAAATAAGGAGGTTTTGTTGCAATTGTACAGGGTACTGGTGAGGCCTCACCTGGAATAATGCACACAGTTTTGATCCCCTTACCGAAAAGCAGATATAGTAACACTGGAGGCAGTCCACAGGAGATTCACCAGGCTAATTCCTGGGATGAGAGAACTGTCCTATCAAGAGAGACTAAAGGCTCTGTATGCCTTGGAGTTTAGAAGAGTGAGGGGGGGGGTGACCTTATTCAAATATATCAGATCCTGAGGGGGGTTGACAGGGGAGATGGTGAGATGTTTTCACCAGTGGGAGAGTCTGGAAGAAGTGGACATCGCTACAGGATAAAGGGCCAGTCATTTCAAACTGAACTGTGTAGAAATTTCTCCTCACAGAGAGTGGTGAATCTCTGGAATTCTCTGCCCCTAAGGGAGCTGGAGGCTGGAGCATTAGAAGTATTTAAACTGGAGCTGGATAAATATTTGATAGACCGAGGAATAGAGGACGATGGGGAAAATGGCACAGAGAAGGAGCTGAGACCGGCAAAGATCAGCCACCATGATATTGAATGGTGGGACAGGCTCGAAGGAAGTTCGAATGGCCTCTCCTGCTTCTAGTTCTTGTGTGTGAAGTTCTGGTGGAAGTGAGCTGTCGTCATGTTCCAAATAGCAATGGCGTTTGTACAATTTAAATAAGGAAGAATTTCATTTCCACAGTACCTTTCATAGTCTCAGACCATTCCGAAGTTCTTTTAAAATCCAGTTACTGTTCGAATATAACATGTGTGGCAGCTAATGTGCTCACAACAAACCCCCCACGAGCAGTAATGTCACAACCTAAAGTAGGTTTGAGGATTTGCCATGCTAAATTGCCCCTTAGTGTCCAAAGATGTGCAGGTTAGGGTGGATTGGCCATGCTAAATTGCACCTGAGTATCCAAAGATGTGTAGGTTAGGTGGATTGGCCGTACTAAATTGCCCCTTAGTGTCCAAAGATGTGTAGGTTAGGTGGATTGGCCATGCTAAATTGCCCCTTAGTGTCCAAAGATGTGTAGGTTAGGTGGATTGGCCATGCTAAATTGTCTCTTAGTGTCCAAAGATGTGTAGGTTAGGTGGATTGGCCATGCTAAATTGCCCCTTAGTGTCCAAAGATGTGTAGGTTAGGTGGATTGGCCATGCTAAATTGTCCCTTAGTGTCCAAAGATGTGTAGGTTAGGTGGATTGGCCATGCTAAATTGCCCCTTAGTGTCCAAAGATGTGTAGGTTAGGTGGATTGGCCATGCTAAATTGTCCCTTAGTGTCCCAAAATGTGCAGGTTAGGTGGATTGGCCATGCTAAATTGCCCCTAGGTGTCCAAAGAGGTGAGGGTTAGGTGGATTGGCCATGCTAAATTGCTCCTTAGTGTCCAAAGATGTACAGGTTAGGTGGATTGGCCATGCTAAATTGCTCCTTAGTGTCCAAAGATGTGTAGGTTAGGTGGATTGGCCATGCTAAATTGCCCCTTAGTGTCAGGGGGACTGTCTCGGGTAAATGAATGGGATCAAGGGGATGGGGCCTGGGTGAGATAGTGGTCAGTGCAGACTCAAATGGCCCGAATGACCTCCTTCTGCACTGTAGGATAGCATGCAAGAAACAATACTCTTCACTGTATACTAATACATGTGACAATAATAAACCAAATCAAATCCTGCCTTTTTCCCGTAACCTTTGACCTCCTTACCAATCAGGAGCCTATCTATCTCTGACCCGGCCTCCTCTGTGACAATGAGTTCCAGACTCCCCACCCTCTGGCTGAAGAAATTCCTCCCCATCTCGGTGCTAAAGGGCTGTCCCTTTACTCTGAGGTTGTGACTCCCACACATCTTCCAACAGGGAAGATAACCTGCTAAACAACTTGTTATCGGGCAGCATCTGTTGTTTTGTCTTAACGCTGGCTATCCGCTGTGTCTCGGTGGGTAAGACTCTTCTGCCTCATTCAGTACGGAACTGGAGACTCTGAGATACTGCACAGAGGGAACTGCAATTGTCAGAGACGCTTATAAAACAAAGTCCTCTCTCTCCCTCCCCCTGCCCCACCCCCTGCCCCCAATCCACCTAGGGGCAATTGGACAGCAGGGGGCAATTTAGCACAGCCAATCCACCTAACCTGCACATCTATGTGGGAGGAAACCCACATAGATACAGTGAGAATGTACAAACTCCACACAGACAGTGACCCAGGGCTGGAATTGAACCTGGGTCCCCAGCACTATGAGGCAGCAGCTCGAACCACCATGCCACTGTGCTGCCCATTGTTGCAGACCTGACACTCCAACTGGAAAGGGAAGCTGGGGGAAAGTGGCACTGAAAAGGTTTGGGAGTTATTGGTGAACATGTAACTGCAGCTGTTCAGTTAATGTTCAAGTTCAGGGGGGACAATTAGATGTGTTTCTGTAGTGAGTGGAATGTTGGTGAGGGGTTGGATAGGTTTTAGAAAGTGAGCCAAGGGCAGAACTTCTAAATAGCAAAAATATCCAAATTGTACAAAGTTTAAAAGGCTTACACTTCAGATCATACAGCACAGCAAGAGACCATTCAGCCCTTTGCATCTGTGCCAGCTCTTTGAAAGAACTATGCGATTAATTACAGTTTTGTGTACACTTTTGGTCTCCTTACATGAGAAAGGATATACTGGCACTGGAGGGGGTGCAGAGGAGATTCACTAGGTTGATTCTGGAGTTGAGAGGGTTGGCTTATGAGGAGAGACTGAGTAGACTGGGGCGATACTCATTGGAATTCAGAAGAATGAGGGGAGATCTGATAGAAACATATCAGATTATGAAGGGAATAGATAAGATAGAAGCAGGGAAGTTGTTTCCACTGGCGGGTGAAACTAGAACTAGGGGGAATGGCCTCAAAATAAAGGGGAGCAGATTTAGGACTGAGTTGAGGAGGAACCTCTTCACACAAAGGGTTGTGAATCTGTGGAATTCCCTGCCCAGTTGAGGCTCCCTCATTGAATGTTTTGAAGGCAAGCATGGATAAATTTTTGAACAGTAAAGGAATTAAGAGTTATGGTGAGCGGGCGGGTAAGTGGAGCTGAGTCCGCAAAAAGATCAGCCGTGATCTTATTGAATGGCGGGGCAGGCTCGAGGGGCCAGATGGCCGACTCCTGCTCCTAGTTCTTATGTTATGTTCTAATCCCACTTGCTTTCCCCATAAACCCCTCATATTTTTGTTCCCTCCAAGGATTTACCCAATCCCCTTTTTGAAAGTTCCGATTGGATCTGCTTTCAGCGCCCTTTCAGACAGATTGCTGACTACATCGCTGTTTGTGGGATCTTGCTGTGTAGAAATGGCCTATCATGACACTGACTGCACGACATGTGGATTTCCATTGGTCGCACCACACTTGGAGCTGTCCTGAGCTTGTGAAGGGTGTTGTGGAAAGGCAAGTCTCTCTCCCCGCGGGGAAAGTGCGTGTGCTGATCTTGTGTCCTGTTCTGTCTCTCTCACAGAATGGTGGAGTACTCGCTGGATTTGCAGAACGTCAGTCTATCCGCGATCCGGACAGTTCGCGTCCTGAGGCCACTAAAAGCCATCAACCGGGTTCCGAGTAAGTGTCTGATACGCAGCTCTGTAACATGGCCTGTCCTAGACACAGCCTCTCCCATTATCTATCGCAGAGATCCTCCTCCATTCCTTCCTTACTCTCCGACTCGACTCCCCCAGTGGTCCCAGGGGTCAGCCCCCCCCCACCCCCCCATCCCTACCTGGGGGTGAGGGAAGGTAGAGGGTGTGAACGCCACACACCCTCCATCTTCCAACCCAACCCCACCTTCCACCACCCCTCCCATCCCCATAAATTTTAGCCCATCCAAAGCTCAGGCACCTGCATTGGAATATATACCCTCCCATTCCACCATCACCTCTGATCAACACTGGCCTCAGGTCAAGAAGTGCTTTGATTTTAAAAATGTGCCCCTCAGTATCCAAAGATGTGCAGGTTAGGGTGGATTGGCCATGCTAAATTGCCCCTTAGTGTCCAAAGATGTGCAGGTTAGGTGGATTGGCCATGCTAAATTGCCCCTTAGTGTCCAAAGATGTGCAGATTAGGGTGGATTGGCCATGCTAAATTGTCCCTTAGTGTCCAAAGATGTGCAGGTTAGGTGGATTGGCCATGCTAAATTGCCCCTTAGTGTCCAAAAATGTGCAGGTTAGGTGGATTGGCCATGCTAAATTGCCCCTCAGTGTCCAAAGATGTGCAGGTTAGGTGGATTAGCCATGCTAAATTGCCCCTTAGTGTCCAAAAATGTGTAGGTTAGGTGGATTGGCCATGCTAAATTGTCCCTTAGTGTCCAAAGATGTACAGGTTAGGTGGATTGGCCATGCCAAATTGCCCCTTAGTGTCCAAAGACGTGTAGGTTAGGTGGATTGGCCATGCTAAATTGTCCCTTAGTGTCCAAAGATGTACAGGTTAGGTGGATTGGCCATGCTAAATTGCCCCTTAGTGTCCAAAGACGTGTAGGTTAGGTGGATTGGCCATGCTAAATTGCCCCTTAGTGTCCAAAGATGTGCAGGTTAGATGGACTGGCCATGCTAAATTGCCCCTTAGTGTCCAAAGATGTGCAGGTTAGGTGGATTGGCCATGCTAAATTGTCCCTTAGTGTCCAAAGATGTGCAGATTAGGGTGGATTGGCCATGCTAAATTGTCCCTTAGTGTCCAAAGATGTGTAAATTAGGTGGATTGGCCATGCTAAATTGTCCCTTAGTGTCCAAAGATGTGTAAGTTAGGTGGATTGGCCATGCTAAATTGTCCCTTAGTGTCCAAAGATGTGTAAGTTAGGTGGATTGGCCATGCTAAATTGTCCCTTAGTGTCCAAAGATATGTAGGTTAGGTGGATTGACCATGCTAAATTGCCCCTGAGTATCCAAAGATGTTTAGGTTAGGGTGGATTGGCCATGGTAAATTGCTCCTTAGTGTTCAAAAGTGTGCAGGTTAGGTGGATTAGCAAAAGTAAATGCACTAGGTTACGGGGAGTGCCTGGGTGGGATGCTGTTTCGGAGAATTGGTGCTGACTCCATAGTCTGAGTGGCCTCTTCCTGTGATGTAGATTCTGCACTTCCTTTATTCAGCTGATGAAGTGAAGTCATAGCCTCCTTCAGGCTGGGCTGGGGTGGGGTCAGTGAGAGCTGAATTGCTTCTCGGTGGCAGGGAGATCGCAGACTGGGGTGAAAGGAACCAGCGATTTTTTTTTTCTGTGTGGGGGTTTGAGATGAAATCGTTAGCTTCCCTTTTGGTTCTGCTTGAAGTGTGATTGCTAAAGTTAGTCAGAGATTACAGGCAACCTGACTTGTGTGATAATTTTGTGTTGCGCTGCTGACGAGATGCTCTCTATACTGTAAATAATTCATGTTTTTTTTTAGTATTTTTGTTTGAAGTGTAATGTAACAATTTGCATATAGACAAGACGAGATTTGTATTCGTTGGGCTATTTTTACACTTGTGCGGATACACGTGTCATTTAATATTTGGAGCAAGGTAAACAGTTTGATCATTTCCTTTTGAAGTGGTAATTAAGAGCTGGTTTACAAATGAAATGTATTTGTGTAGTTAAATCCATCAAAAACCTACCTTCATGTAACAACACATCTCCCCTGCGTTGGCCTTGTTTCCAAACCCTGTCTCAAAATCCCTCTCTGCAAAACTGATTTTGACAGTGAGCCGGTTGTTTGATTATAATAAAGTCCAGTTGCATCTCCATGCCTGTCCTCTGACCAACATTTCAATTCATGGGTGCCATGGTGGCACAGTGATTAGCACCGCTGCCTCACAGCGCCAGGGACGCGGGTTCGATTCCCACCCTGGTTCACTATCTGTGTGGAATCTGCATGTTGTCCCCGTGTCTGCGTGGGTTTCCTCCGGGTGCTCCGGCTCCCTCCTACATGCCAAAGATGTACATTTTAGATGGATTGGCCATGCTAAATTGTCCCTTAGTGTCTAAAGATGTGTAGGTTAGGTGGATTGGCCATGTTAAATTGTCCCTTAGTGTCTAAAGATGGGCAGGTTGAGTGGATTGGCCATGGTAAATTGCTCCTTAGTGTCTAAAGATGTGTAGGTTAGGTGGATTGGCCATGTTAAATTGCCCCTTAGTGTCCAAAGATGTGCAGATTGGGTGGATTGGCCGTGCTAAATTGCCTCTTAGTGTCCAAAGATGTGCAGGTTGGGTGGATTGGCCATGTTAAATTGCCCCTTAGTGTCCCAATTGTTTATTTATTTATTAGTATCACAAGTCAGCTTACATAAACGCTACAATGAAGTTACTGTGAAAATCCCCTAGTCGCCATACTCTGGCGCCTGTTCGGGTTACACTGAAGGAGAATTTAGCACGGCCAATGCACCCTAACCAGCACATCTTTCAGACTGTGGGAGAAAATTGGAGCACCCGAAGGAAACCCACGCAGAAACGGGGAGAACATGCAGACTTCACACAGACAATGACCCAAGTCGGGAATCGAATCAAACAGAAGTGCTAACCATTGTGTCACCGTGCAGGTAAGGTGGACTGGCCATGCTAAATTGCCCCTTAGTGTTAGGGGGAATTGGCAGAGTAAATGTGTGGGGTTATGGGAAAATGGCCAGGGTCGTGGACCGCAGCGATTCAAGAAGGCAGCTCACCACCACCTTCTCAAGGGCAACTAGGGATGGGCAATAAATGCTGACCCAGTCAGCGACACCGATGGCCCACAAGTGAATAAGAAAAACCATTCGGCCCTTCGAGACTGCTCCATCATTCATTATGATCGTGGCTGATCATCGAATTGAATATCCTGATGTCCCCTTCCCTCCATATCCCTTAATGCCTTTAGCCATTGAGCTATATCTAATAGAATCCTTACAGTGCAGAAAGAGGCCATTCAGTCCATCGAGTCAGCACCAATTTGCTGACAGTGTGTCTTACCCAGGCCCTTTCCCCCACCCTATCCCTGTACCTCCCACACATTTAGCATGGCCAATCCACCTAACCTATTCACCTTTGGACACGAAGGAACAATGTTAGCATGGCCAATCCCCCTAACCCACACATATTTGGACACTAAGGGACAATTTAGCATGGCCAATCCCCCTAACCCACACATATTTGGACATTAAGGGGCAATTTAGCATGGCCAATCCACCCAACCTGCACATCTTTGGATCACTAAGAGCCAATTTAGCATGGCCAATCCACCCAACCTGCACATCTTTGGATCACTAAGGGACAATTTAGCATGGCCAATCCACCTAACCTACAAATCTTTGAAGTGTGGGAGAAAACCGGAGAACTCAGAGGAAACCCACGCAGACATGGGGAGAATGTGCAGACTTCGCACAGACAGTGAACTGAGGCCAGAATTGAACCTATGTCCTTGGCACTGAGAGGCAGCAGTGCTAACCACGATGTCATCCATAATACAGCGAGATATTTCAAATTCAAGAGAACAGTCAGGACCTCGGTGTAACAATTGTAAAATTGTACAGGACGTTGGTGGAGTCACGCTTGGAGTATTGTGTTCCGTTTTGGTTGCTTTGCTGCAGGAAGGATGTTATTAAACTGGAGAGTGTGCAGAAGGATTTACAAGGATGTTGCCAGAACTCGAGGGACTGAGTTATAGAGAGAGAGATTGGACAGGCTTTTTCTTGGGAGTGCAGGAGACTGAGGGGTGATCTTAGAAGAGGTGTAAAAGATCATGAGAGGCATGGATGGGGTGAACGCACTCTGTCTTTTCCCCAGGGTTGGGAATCGAGGACTAGAGGGCGTAGGTTTAAGTTAAAAGGGGGAAAAAAATGAATGGGAAACCTGAGGAGCAACCTTTGTACACAAAGGGTGGTACGTGTGTGGAATGAGCTGCCAGAGGAAGTGGTTGAGGCAGAGACATTGGCAACATTTAGAAGGCATTTGGACAGATACGTGGAGAGGAAAGGTTTAGAGGGGTATGGACCAAATGCAGGCAAATAGGGTTAGCTCAGATGGGCACTTTGACCGGTGTGGACCAGTTTGGGCCGAAGGGCCTGTCTCTGTGCTGTAGGACTCTATAACTTATCAGAAAGCTCCTCTGCCAATGCAGCACGCCCTCAGTACAGCATGAGGATTGTCAAGCTAGATCTTGTACTCAAACTTTACAGTAAGTTTCTTGGAGTTGGACTCAAATGCACCATCTAACGAGCCAAGGCTGTGATTGAGCTTACAATGGAACCGGGATGAAAAATCAATTGGGTTGACCGCAAGATTGGATCTGTCATGTATTCATCGGAAGGTATCTGGAGAATTGGCAGTCAATGGCATCAGAATGCTCCACATGCAGTTATTAATATGGATTCAAAAATTCTGTGTGTGGCCCGAGGTGATAATATCAGATTTAATGAGTGCTTACACTCTGAACCATTAGATAGTCCTACTGAAGAAGGATAAGGGAGCTCCATCTTGTCAGAAGAGTCTGCTCAAGTTTCCACTGATATCCAGCAGATAAACATGATCTGAATAAGGGGATTTGGTAGCCAACCATTCAATGAATAAAGCTGAGAACTAGCTCTCGGTATCATTGCACTTTATGCGCATGATATTTGCCCGTTTACAATGCTAAAAGGGTCGACATGTCTAAATAAATGACGGACAAAATTTAACTCCCTGTAACAAAAACAAAAAATGCAGGAGAAACACTAGGGGCAGTCATGGTGGCACAGTGGGTTAGCACTGCTGCCTTACAGTGCCAGGGACCTGGGTTCGATTCGTGGCTTGGGTCACTGTCTGTGCAGAGTCCGCACATTCTCCCCGTGTCTGCGTGGGTTTCCTCTGGGTGCTCCGGTTTCCTCCCACAATCCAAAAGATGTGCAGGTTAGGTGCCATTGGCCGTGCTAAATTCTCCCTCAGTGTAACCCGAGCAGGTGCCGGAGTGTGGCGACCAGGGGATTTTCACAGTAACTTCATTGCAGTGTTAATGTATGATGTGGAGTTGCCGGTAGTTGGACGGGGGTGGGCATAGTATGTAGCCTCACACAACACCAGCTTGAAGTCCAACCAGGTTTACTTGAGAGCACAAGTCTCTCACCTGCTGAAGGAGCAACGCTGCAAAAGCTCGTGCTACGAAGTAAACCTGTTGGACTTTAACCTGCTGATGTGAGACTACGTACAGTGTTAATGTAAGCCTACCTGTGACGCTAATAAATAAACTTGTAGAAGCCAGAAGACCCAGGTACAGCGCCTGCAGCAAGATTCATTCAACACGACCCCACATTACTGTCCCTCAGCGTCACTGGGGGACCCCGGGGACAGGAACAAGATCTGTCCATTCGAGAGCTGCTGATGCTGGCTGGAAAGCTGGTGATGAAATGGTGTACGGTGGAAGCCGTTACAGAATAAATCAGCCACTTTCCTTTTTTGCAGTGACTGCCACTGCAATCTTACGGAGCTTTTTGATCACAGTCCCAGTTTAAAGTGAGGAAGCAAATACTTGTAATTTATCTCGTCTGTGTACGTGACATGGAGTGATGGTGATTGTGCGCGCCTGAAACGTTAACGTAAAAGTAATATTTATAGCCCGTCGCCGCCAAATGTCGCCAAACATTTCGCAGTTAACCGCCCTGTAGCAGAGCGGTCGCTTCTATTTAAATGAGTGGATGTCTGTTTTGCTCACGGCATCAGCCCAGCAACAGGCAAAATCAGACACCCAGCTGGTAATGTCGGAAAGACAGTAACCATCCCCTGTATCCGCACCCCTTCAGTACTGCAACTCGGGAGCATTAGCCTAGATCGTGCACTTAAAAGGTTGTAAATCTTCAAGAATGCTCTACCTCAGAGAGCTACGGACTCAGATCAACTCTTGAAACATAAAAACTAAAAGCAGAAGTAGGCCATTTATTCGTCAGTGTCACAAGTAAGGCTTACACTCACACTGCAATGAAGTTACTGTGCAAATCCCCTAATCGCCACATTCCAGCGCCTGTTCAGTACACTGAGGGAGAATTTACAATGGCCAATCATTGAATCTCTACAGTGCAGGAGGAGGCCATTTGGCCCATCGGGCCTGCGCCCACCGCAATCCCACCCAAGCCCTATCTCCGTAACCTCACATATTTACCCTAGCTAGTCCCTCTGACCCAAAGGGACAGTTTAGCATGGCCAATCCACCTAACCCGCACATCTTTGGAGTGCAGGAGGAAACCGGAGGCAATGCGTCTCATCTGCATGTCTTTGGGACTGTGGGAGGAAACCGGAGCACCCGGAGGAAACCCACGCAGACACGGGGAGAGCGTGCAGACTCTGCACTGGCAGTGACCCAAGCCGAGAATTGAACCTGGCGCTGTGAGGCGGCAGTGCTAACCACTGGGCCACCGCGCCATCCTGAAACTCTGCAAGTGTGTTGTTTTACAAAGCATATTTGCTGTACCGTTGCATTGTTTGTGCTGCATGGTGTTGTCCAGAGGTGGAATCCATCATTTACCTCCGTCCCTCAACGTGACAGCTGAAATTAGCAATGTGTACACTGATGCACTGAGGAGGATGCCCCCGAGGTGGTGTTAAACTACATCATGCCAGCACAGATCCATCTTTCTCTGCCAATTAAATTCCTGTCACTGGACTTGTAAATCCAGAGACCCCCCTGGCCAATGGGTTCAAATCCCACCACGGCAACCGTGCAATTTAAAATCATCTCAAAAATCTGGAATTATAAAACTAGTCTCAGTAATGGTGATCATGAAATTAAAATCAATGGGTGCAAAAACCCATCTGGTTCCCTTTAAGGAAGGAAATCTGCCGTCCTTACCCGGGTCTGGCCTACATGTGACTCCAGAGCCCCAGCAATGTGATTGACTCTCAGCTGCCCCTCTGAAATGGTCTAGTGAACCATTCAGTCCAAGGGCAAGTTTATTTAATTTATTAGTATCACGTCGGCTTACTGTAATAACTCTACGGAGGCAGAAGTCACCAAGTTACTTTATCTACACCATATATCTGTCCACAGCTCCCTGCTGAACTCAAAGGGTGGTGAATCTCTGGAATTCTCTGCCCGTTGAAGTGGTGGAGGCTGCCTCGCTAAATATTTTTAAGAAGCGGGTTGATGGGTTTTTGATAAGAGAAGGGATTAAGGGTTATGGGGAGAGGGCGGGAAGGTGGAGCTGAGTCACGACAGATCAGCCATGATCTTATTGAATGGCGGGGCAGGCTCGAAGGGCCAGATGGCCTACTCCTGCTCCTGTTTCTTATGTTCTTATGAATGGAGCAGGATGGGTGTCTGACACACCTGCTTTAAATAGGGAGCATGAGCTCCCTGATTTAACCATCAATTAGGACTCAGATAGTTCATATTCTAGCAAGCCAACCTCATTAGCCTCGCTGAAGTCATCACGCTTACATTGACACTGCAATGAAGTCCCTGTGAAAATCCCCTAGTTGCCACGCTCCAGCACCTGTTTTGGGTACTTCGTGGGAGAATTTAGCACGGCCAATGCACCCTAACCAGCACGCCTTTCGGACTGTGGGAGGAAACCGGAGCACCCGGAGGAAACCCACGCAGACGCGGGGAGAACGTGCAGACTCCCACGTAGACAGTGACCCGAGCCGGGAATCGAACCCGGGGCCCCTATCACTGTGAGGCAGCAGTGCTAACCCACTGTGCCACAATGACTGCCACAGCATTTCTCCAGCATTTTCTTTTTTTGAGACAGAGAGTTAGATTTTGTTTATCATTCACTTTGGTGTGTTGACCCTTTTAGCTCATGGAACGGGCAGCCAGTTCTAACCACTGTGCCGCTGTGCCACCAACTAGGGATGGGTAATAAATGCTGGCCTTGCCAGCCATGCTCAGATCCTGAAGAAAGAAAAAGAAAGGAGGCTCGGGTGGGGTATAAATACCAGCACAGACCTGTTGGGCTGAATGGCCTGTTTATGTTCTGCATGTTCTGTCAATTTCTTTGTCATCCTGACACAAAAGCTCAAAACCAGCCGAGCTAAAAACAGAAAGTGCTGGAATGTCTCAGCAGGAGAGGGAAACAGACTTAACATTCTGAGGTCAGGATGATTTTTTAATGCACTGTTCTCTGTGTGCACAGTGTGATGCAGTTACAGAGTCTACAGCACAAAAAACTTACCATTCAACCCAACTGATCTGTGCTGGCTTTATCCTCCGTCCAACCTAACTGGACTTTGCAACCTTTATCTCATCCTGTCAACTTATCCTTCTATTCCTTCCTCACTCATTGATTACTTATATTCCTTCTAAAAGCATCAATGCCACTCCCCTAGACTGCTTCTTGCATCACCAGTTCCTGATTCTTACCACTCCCTAGTAAGGAGAATTTCTTCTGAATTCTTGATTAGATCTGCTTGTGACCAGCTTATAGAGTTACCACACTTACATCATGATGCCAAGACATCACACTGTTATTGATTTATTATTGTCACATGTATTGGGATATAGTGAACAGTATTGTTTCTTGAGCGCTATACAGTGAAAGCATACTGTTCACAGAGTACAAAGGGGAGAAGTAAAGGAGAAGGTGCAGAATGCAGTGTTACAGTCATAGCTGGAATGAAGAGAAAGATCAGCTTAATATTTGCTTTGATTTATTATTGTCACATGTATTGGGATTCAGTGAAAAGTATTGTTTCTTGCGCGCGATACAGAGAAAGCATACTGTTCACAGAGTACAAAGGGGAGAAGTAAAGGAGAAGGTGCAGAATCCAGCGTTGCAATCATAGCTAGGATGTAGAGAAAGATCAGCTTAATGCAAGATAAGTCCATTTAAAAGTCTAATGGCAGCAGTGAAGAAGCTGTTCTTGAGTCGGTCGGTACGTGACCTCAGGCTTTTATATATTTTTCCCGACGGAAGAAGGTGGAAGAGAGAATGTCCGGGGTGCGTGGGGTCCTTAATTATGCTGGCTGCTTTGCCGAGGCAGCGGGAAGTGTAGACAGAGTCAATGGATGGGAGGCTGGTTTGTGTGATGGATTGGGGCTACATTCACAACCTTTTGTAGTTTCTCCTGGTCTTAGGCAGAGCAGGAGGTGGCACAGTGGTTAGCACTGCTGCCTCACAGAGCCAGGGACCCAGGTTTGATTGAGTCACTGTCTGTGTAGAGTTTGTACGTTCTCCCCATGTCTGCGTGGGATTTCCTCCAGGTGCTCCAGTTTCCTCCCACTGTCCAAAGATCAGCCAGTCAGGTGAATTGGCCAAGCCAAATTTCCCCTTAGTGTTAGGGGGACTAGCTAGGGTAAATGCATAGGGTTATGGGGATAAGGTTTGGGTGGGATTGTGGTTGGGACAGACTTGGTGGGCCGAATGGCCTCTTTCTGTAGTGTAAGAATTCTATGTGCCCATCCAGGTAGAGATTCTGGTCATTTGATTACTGGATGCTGTCCATGGTGCTGAACTAACACAAGTGCTGCTGCTTGAGATTTCTCCCACATGGCGGCGCTGTTTTCCTGCCCATGTGCCAATTCCATGGCGGGCGGGTTACCCAACAGAATTCATCTCGATTAACCCCCACAATCCAAGCCTTCGGTTTATTACCTGCACCAGTGTGGGTGTCTATTCCTCATGGCGGATAGAGCTTGTTTGTTTCATTGAAGAGTTGGAAAATAAGAACATAAGAACACAAGAAATAGGAGCAGGAGTAGGCCATATGGCCCTTTGAGCCTGCCCCGCCATTCAATAAGATCATGGCTGATCTGTCATGGCTCAGTTCCACATTCCCGCCCTCTCCCCATAACCCTTTATCCCTCAGTGTTTTGTTTAAAGTTACATTCTTTGGAGCCACGGTTCTACTCTGGGATCTTCCCATCCAGTCACCGTCAAACCCATTCCTCTGTTCAGATTATAACTGATCGGAAACTCAGCTTCATTCCCTTGACGTTTCTCCCTCCTTCTCAGAACCCTTATCCAACAATCAATCCATCTCCACCTTGTAAGATTCAGTTGAATTCCAGCATCCACTGACTCTTGAAACATAGAAATGCAGGAACGTAGAAATTGGGAGAATGTGCAAACTCCCCACCGACAGTGACCCAAGCCGGGAATTGAACCCGGGTGCCTGGTGCTGTGAGGCAGCAGCACTAAACCAGTGTGCACAAATCTGCCGTCTTACCCCAGTCTGGCCTACATGTGACTCCAGAGCCACAGCAATGTGGTTGACTCTCAACTGCCCTCCAAGGGCAACTAGGGATGGGCAATAAATGCTGACCCAGCCAGCGATGCCCACGTCCCACGAATGAATTTTTTTTAAAAATTCTCATTTCCAAATTCATCTGAACAAATAAATCTTGGAAACACTCTGTTTTTTGCAATATGGAAGAGATGAGAGACCAATATGGAGGCACAACAGGATTCCTCCAACCCTGTCAGGAGCATTGAGAGACACAGCATCACGCAATTTAAGCCCAGAATTCAACCTGGCAATGCAACAGGGCTCCTTTGCTCCTGGAGGTGGGAGACTGTGAAATCTGTTTGGTGGCGTGTCGTCGGGAGGGACATGGTGCACACATTCCAATATGGCGGAGCAGCATGCTCCCCTTCTCTCAGCGGGGGGCTTCCCAACCCTCGCTGCGCAATTGACAGTGGGAAGTGATCGTCTCCCAGCACTCCAATATGACGGATCGACCGGGAGGGAACCTGCATCACGTGTCGCGCGTGCTCCAAAATATCACGAGTTCAAATGAAGTCCAAAGAGAAAAGAATCCCAATTCTAGGAACTCGGGAAGTCCAGTGTGCTCAAAGTTAGGCAAGTGACAGGCAGGAGGACCCTGTTCAGGGGCTGGAGCTGGTTGGTTTGTGTCAGCCATGGCCTAGAGGTTCATCTCCAACTCAGGAGGTTGCGGGTTCAAGTCCTGCTCTAGGACTTGAGCGCAGTATCCCAGCACGGACAAGATGGGCCAAATGGCCCCCTTCTATGCTGCATCATTTCGAGCTGCCAATCATTTTGGAAATCTCACACTACCAGGTTAAAGTCCCAACAGGTTTCTTTGGAATCACGAGCTTTCAGAGCGCTGCCCCTTCATCAGCTGAGCGTAATCAGGAAGTACGTGGTGCACGCTTTCCAATATGGCAGAGCGGCGCTCCGAAAGCTCGTGATTCCAAATAAATCTGTTGGACTTGGACACAACCTGGTGTTGTGAGACTACTTACCATGGTTACCCCATCCTGTTGGAGCCAGCGTTTCAAGTCTGGATGACCCTTCGTCAGAACCCTGATGATAGATCATCCAGACTTGAAATGTTGCCTCTATTCTCTCTCTCCACAGACACTGTCGGACCTGCTGAGATTTTCCAGCATTTTGTGTTTTTGTTTCAGATTCCAGCACCTGCAGTAACTTGCTGTTAATCCTGTTTTGGGGGGGGGGTCAGTTTAACAATTTCAGATGATTCGCTCTATCCCACCTCGACCCATTTGTTTCCATTCTACTTTATTTAATTTTTAACTTTTCTCTTCCTTTTATTTCTTTGCTGTCTTTCTTTATCTTTTCCTCTCCCCATCCTTTCCCCTATTTTATCTCCCCTTTTCTTCCCCTTTGCCCCCCCCCCTTTATCTCAATTTTATCTCTCTCCCACCCATTCCCCCTCCTCCCCCCACATCTTCATCTGTCACAGTTTACCCTCTGATTTCTCTGCCATTTGGCCATTCGCACCCTTTATTCTTTCTACACGCTGCCATTAGCAGTCTTTCTGTGGCTATGACTTATCTTTCATTCCCTCCCCCTGCAGTTTAAATATCTCTCACTTTCTGTGCCTTTTAGCTTTGACAAAGGGTCGCCTGGACTCGAAACGTCAGCTCTTGTCTCTCCTTACAGATGCTGCCAGAGCTGCTGAGATTTTCCAGTGTTTTCTCTTTGCTTTTGGTTTAGCTCAGTTGGTTGGACAGCTAGTTACTGATGCAGGGCTATGCCAACAGTGTGGGTTCCATTCCCATCCTGGCTGATGTTATTCCTGAAGGCTCCACCTTCTCGACCTTGACCCCTCGCCTGAGGTGTGCTGACCCTCAGGTTAAATCATCACCAGTCACCCTTTGGTCATTGGTATACAGTGAAAAGCAATGTTTCTTTCGCACTGTACAGACAAAGCATACCATTCATGGAGAAGGAAAGGAGAGAGCGCAGAATGTAGTGTTACAGTCATAGCTAGACTGTAGAGAAAGATCAACTTAATGTGAGGTAGGTCCATTCAAAAGTCTGATGGCAGCAGGGAAGAAACTGTTCTTGAATCAGGACCTCAGACTTTTTCCCAACGGAAGAAGGTGGAAGAAATAACACGTGGGGTCCTTGATTTTGTTGGCAGCTTTTCCGAGGCAGCGGGAAGTGTGGACAGAGTCAATGGATGGGAGGCTGGTTTGTGTGATGGACTGGGCTACATTCACGACCCTTCCTAGTTCCTTGCGGTCTTGGGCAGAGCAGGAGCCCAGACCAAGCTGTGATACACGCAGAAAGAATGCTTTCTATGGTGCATCTGTAAAAGTTGGTGAGAGTTGTAGTTGACATGCCAAATTTCCTTCGTCTTCTGAGAAAATAGAGGTGTTGGGGGGCTTTCTTAACTATAGTGTTGGCATTGGGGATGGGGAAACTAGGTTATTAGTGATTTGGACACCTAAAAACTTGAAGCCCTGAACCAATTCTACTTCATCCCTATTGACATAGACAGAGGTATGTTCTCCATTATGCTTCCTGAAGTTGGTGACTATCTCTTTCGTTTTGTTGACATGAGAGCTGATTTATATCTTCGCGCCATCTACTCACCTTGATAACTTCACCCCTCAGTCCTTACCCAATGCTCAATTAACCTCTGGTCACAATCTTTGGGTGGACATGATGTGGAGATGCCGGCGTTGGACTGGGGGTAAACACAGTAAGAAGTCTCACAACACCACGTTAAAGTCCAACAGGTTTATTTGATAATAAACACGGAAGCTTTCAGAAACACTGCTCCTTGGTCAGGTCTGTGGAAGAACCAGCGTTCCGAAAGCTTGTGGGTTTACTATCACATAAACTTGTTGAACTTTAACCTGGTGTTGTG
Organism: Prionace glauca; assembly: GCA_037974335.1. NCBI lineage: Eukaryota > Metazoa > Chordata > Chondrichthyes > Carcharhiniformes > Carcharhinidae > Prionace > Prionace glauca. The sequence goes on from CM075754.1 coordinate 19,050,106, forward strand.
AGACTTCCTACTGTGTACAACCTTCCAGTCATTCCCCTTTCAAATACTTACCCAATTCCATTTGGAAGTTACTGTTGAATTTGTTTCCAGAACATTCCTTCGGTCCAGACCACAACAGTTGCCACTTATCTTCAATCGTTGTCCTTTGGTTAATAATCCTTAGGTCAGAGAAAAGTCCATCGGAATTTTGAACATCTCCAACGTGATGGCTCTTTGACCTTCTCTGCTCTCAGGAGAACAATCCCAGCTCTGACACTCTCTCCACAAAACTGAAGTCCCTCAACCCTTGCTAATGGGTTTAATAGGTTGGAAATGGATTTGAATTACAGGAAAGAGGCGTTAAACACTAAATAGAATTCAAAGGTCATCAGCATCAGGTTGTGAAAAGGCAGACAAGAGACAAGGCAATGAGTCAGTTGTAACTACAAAGTGCGGAGTAAACAAATTGTGGATGGGCAAACCAAGCAGAGAAATTGGGCAGACAGAACTCGGAGTTGAGAACAGACAAATATCCAGGAGGCAGATAACATTAATGTCAGCAACCCCTGTGGAGAACCAAGCCCAGTGAGAGGGTGAGAAGTTCAATAGGGTGGAGTGTGAGTGTGCCTGTGTGTGTGTGAGGGTGTGTGTGTGTGTGTGAGGGTGGGGAGCTGGATGGGGTACAGTTTGTGTGTGTGTGTGTGTGTGTGAGGGTGGGGAGCTGGATGGGGCACAGTTTGTGTGTGCGTGTGAGTGTGTGGGTGTGTGTGTGTGAGGGTGGGGAGTTGGATAGGGTACAGTGTGTGTGTGTGTGTGAGATTGGGGAGTTGGATAGGGTACAGTGTGTGTGTGTGTGTGTGTGTGTGAGGGTGGGGAGTTGGATAGGGTACAGTGTGTGTGTGTGTGTGTGAGATTGGGGAGTTGGATAGGGTACAGTGTGTGTGTGTGTGTGTGTGAGATTGGGGAGTTGGATAGGGTACAGTGTGTGTGTGTGTGTGTGTGTGTGTGTGAGATTGGGGAGTTGGATAGGGTACAGTGTGTGTGTGTGTGTGTGTGAGATTGGGGAGTTGGATAGGGTACAGTGTGTGTGTGTGTGTGTGTGTGTGTGTGAGATTGGGGAGTTGGATAGGGTACAGTGTGTGTGTGTGTGAGATTGGGGAGTTGGATAGGGTACAGTGTGTGTGTGTGTGTGTGTGTGTGAGATTGGGGAGTTGGATAGGGTACAGTGTGTGTGTGTGAGAGGGTGGGGAGTTGGATAGGGTACAGTGTGTGTTTGTGTGTGTGTGTGTGTGTGTGTGTGTGTGTGAGGGTGGAGACAGTGCTCCCAGGGATGAGAAACTTCAGCGATGATGATAGATTGGAGAGTTTGGGACTGTTCTTCTTGGAGAGGAGATGCGATAGAGATGTTCAAAATCTTGAAGGGGCTGGACAGAGAGAAACTGTTCCCTTTGTGAAAACGAGAGGGCACAGATTTAAAGTCATTAGTAAAAGAAGTGAAGCTGGTATGAACTGCAACATTTTAATGCAGCCAGTGGTTAGCATCGCTGGCTGGGCCAGCATTTATTACCCATCCCTAATTGTCCATGAACTGAGTGTCTCACTCGGCCATTTCAGAGGGGCAGTTGAGAGTCAACCCCATTGCTGTGGCTCTGGAGTCACATGTAGGCCAGACCGGGGTAAGGACGGCAGATTTCCTTCCCTAAAGGGACATTAGTGAACCAGATGGGTTTTTGCAACAATGGATTCAGGGTCATCAGTAGATTCTTAATTCCAGATATATTTTATTGAATTCAAATTTCACCATCTGCCGTGGTGGGATTTGAACCCGAGTCCCCAGAACATTAGCTGAGCTTCTGGATTAATAATCCATTTGATAATATCAAATGGCCTTTGCCTCCCCCTAATCTGGAGGGCAGTGCGTGAGATAGTGGTTAGCACTGCTGCCTGAAAGCGCCAGGAACACAGGTTCGATTGCCGGCTTGGGTCACTGTCTGTGGATTTTGCACATTCTCCCCGTGTCTGCGTGGGTTTCTTCCGTGTGCCTTGGTTTCCTCTCACAGTCCAAAGACGTGCTGGTTAGGGTGCATTGGCCGTGCTAAATTCTCTCTCGGTGTAACCCGAACAGACGCCGGAGTGTGGGCGACTGGGGGATTTTCACAGTAACTTCACTGCGGTGTTAATGTAAGCCTTACTTGTGACACTTAAAAAAGAGGATTAGACTGCAAAGGAAGAGTGCGCAGGGTTACGGGGGGGAGAAGATGGGGGGGGGGGGAGGGGGCGGATGGAACAGTTTGAGTTGCTCACTCGGCGAGCCGCGCAGACACGATGGGCCAAATGGCCTCTGCTGTTACGATGCAGTGGCTTTGCTCCCACTGTGTCGATGCCGTCTGCTATCTGAACCTGCAGCCTCAGTCATGCGAGAGCTGCCAGTCTATAATATCACTTGTTACATTAATCGGAATAAAACAGCAGCAATCTAGCTCATGGTACAGAATGAAGTGCCAAGAGACCTTTAATGGAATACATCTTCATTAAGGGAACTGGGGAACTGCCTCACATTTTATGAGTACATTCTGAAGCATCTGAGTACACAGTGCTCATACTAATCTCTAGCCTAATTACTTTACCTATTTTCACACTAAACACGCCATTATCTTCCAATTAGTCGACTTTCAATTTCTCTTAACCTAATTTACTTTCCAAATTAGTGTTTTCAGCACATCACAAGCACCCTCCTCCTCTCACCTGTTTCACCTCTCTCAACATATACCCCTGCCAAATCTGTTCCTGTCTATTGTCAGGGGAGCCGCTCAGAGTGAGAGTGAAGGGGCAGGTGGCGCGTTGGCACAGTGGGTTAGCGCTGCTGCCTCACAGCGCCAGGGACCCGGGTTCGATTCCGCTCTCGGGTGACTGTCTGTACGGAGTTTGCACATTCTCCCCCGCGTCTGCGTGGGTTTCCTCAGGGTGCTCCAGTTTCCTCCCAAGGTGTGCAGGGTAAGGGGAATTTGGCTTTGCTAACTTACCCCTGAGTGCCCTAAGATGTGCAGGTTAGGATGGATTGGCCATGCTAAATTGCCCGTCAGTGTCAACAGGATTGGCAGGAGAAATACCTGGGGTTACAGGGAGAAGGGCCCTGGGTGGGATTGTTGTCAGTGCAGGCTTGATGGGCAGAATGGCCTCCTTCTGCACTGTGGGGATCCTGTGAATCGAGGGAACGGGGAGAGGTTTGAGGGAAAGGAGTGAGGGGAGCACTGAGTTGAATGAGGAGATGGAGGGAGGGGTTGGGAGTGAGTGCTGGGGGAGAGAGTGAGCATGGGGTCCCAGGAGGGGAGGGTTTGGGGTTTGCAGGAATGGATTCCCGGGGAATAAAGGAGCAAGGATGTGAAAGCGAGGTGAGGGAATATGAGTTTGATTTGCTGGGGGAGGGGGTGATGGAGCCAATGGGACTGGGAGAGAGGGAGAGAGTTGCTCCCGGGGGCTATGCCACTATCCTTCCACACTCTGGATTGACTGGCTGACTCTGTGTCTCTCTCTGTGTTTTGTGTAGGTATGAGGATCCTGGTCAATCTGTTACTGGACACACTCCCAATGCTCGGCAATGTTCTGCTGCTTTGCTTTTTTGTCTTTTTTATATTTGGAATCATCGGTGTGCAGCTGTGGGCGGGTCTGCTCCGGAATCGCTGCTTCCTGGAAGAAAACTTAACACTGTGAGTGTTTCACTGTGTGTGTGTGTGTGTGTGTATACACACCTGTGTGTGAGAGTGTGTGTGTGTGTGTGTATACACACCTGTGTGTGAGTGTGTGTGCGTGCACACCTGTGTGCACACGTCTTTGTGTGTTTGTGTGCTAATGCACCTGTGTGTGTGTGTATGCATACGCATCTGTGTGTGAGTGTGACAGTATGTGCACACATCTGTGTGTGTGCCTGCATGTGTGTGTGCATGCGCATACCTGTAAGTGTGTACACATGTGTGTGCGTGCACGCCTGTATATGTGTGTCTGTCTGTCTGTCTGTCTGTGCTAATGCACCTGTGTGTGTGTGTGTGTGGTACACACCTTTGTGCATATGTGTGAGCGTGTGAGTGTGTGAGCTGTACATTGTGCAGATTGTCAGGAGGACTGGGGGTCTCACACTGTGTCCTCTCTCAGTCCCCCTTTCCCTCTCTGCTTGTGACTGTTTCTTTGCCTGTCTATCTCTCTTCCTTTCTATGAGCCCTAAACTGTGCCTCTCTCTCTCTCTCTCTCTCTCTGTACGCTTTCCCTCTCTATGCTTTCATAGATCATAGAATCGTAGAAACCCTACAGTGCAGAAAGAGGCCCTTCGGCCCATCGAGTCTGCACCGACCACAATCCCACCCATATCCCCACATACTATACCCACTAATCCCTCTCTCCTCTCTCTGTGCCTTCTATCCTTACCTCTCTCTCTCCCCCCCACCTTACTCCTGATTCCCCTCCTCCTTAACCCTTGCCCTACACACCCCTTGCTGCTCGGGGAGGCAGTCCCCTGGCTATTTGACCGGGTTTGACAGTTCGGTCAGTAGCTGTGCAGCACACAGGATGAGGTTAGTGTTGAAACGTGTACAGACTCCCGCTGGCTGTGTTTGAACTGACAGTTCAGCATATGTTAATGTTAGAGATAAGGCCAGAACACAGACCACCGATTGATATCAGCAAGCCTCTGCTTGTCAGCTCTGATTGTCTCTTTGGCAGCCTCTGTGTCCTTTGATGTGCTGACTTCTTGCTCATTACCCAGAGATGAAAAGAAACACAATACATTAAAAGCAGGTTTTGGACATTCCAGTTCACACTCGCAGCCCTGAGATTCTGACTGCAGAGAGCAGGGCCGGGTAATTTGATTTATATTGTCGCACTTATTGGTATACGGTGAAATGTATTGTTTCGTAGAACCCTACAGTGCAGAAGGAGGCCGTTCGGCCCAGCAAGCCTGTACCGACCACAATACCACCCGGGCCCTATCCCCCTAACCCCACATGCATTTGACCTGAGCTAGTCCCCCCCCCCTCACACTAAGGGGCCACACTTAGCACGGCCAATCCACCTAACCCCGCGCATCTTTGGACTGTGGGAGGAAACCGGAGCACCCGGAGGAAACCCACGCGGACACGAGGAGAATGTGCAGACTCCGCACAGACGGTGACCCGAGCCGGGAATCGAACCCAGGACCCTGGAGCTGTGAAGCAGCAGTGCTAACCCACTGTGCTACCGTGCCGCCCTTTGTATGCTACACCGACAGCTCTGATGAAGGGTCATCTAGACTCGAAACGTTGGCTCTATTCTCTCCTCACAGACGCTGTCAGACCTATTTTTGTTTCAGATTCCAGCGTCCGCAGTACTTTGCTTTTATACAAGCAAAGCATACCGTTCATAGAGTACATCGGGGAGAAGGAAAGGAGGAGGGTGCAGAGTGTAGTGTTACAGTCACAGCGAGGGTGTAGAGAAAGATCAACTTACTGCGAGGTGGGTCCATTCAAAAGTCTGACGGCAGCAGGGAAGAAGCTGTTCTTGAGTCGGTCGGTATCTTTTTCCTGAAGGAAGAAGGTGGAAGGGAGAATGTCCGGGGTGTGTGGGGTAAATGCTTCAACACGTAATTCATTGCCACCTTTGGACAGGACAGGGTGATCTCGGACACACACTTACACGCAGAGATAGCATTGTCCTGGGAACAAGCGTGTAACACAGTTGTTTTAATTGCATTCATCCTTTTCTCTCTAAATTATAATTTATGCGCCCTGTCAGGAACGAGGTACTCCTTGAATTTCAGTTGCACAGTGCTGGGTGATTAATGAGAGTGTTTTGAAAATCATTAGCTCTGTAAACAATTCAGAGAGTTTAGTCAAGGTGAAAATGGGAAGTAAATCCTAATCCTAATCCCAATCTGGGAGTAGACACGAACTCACTGTTTGTAATCACTGTAGCTTTGGTTACTGGACCCTCACTGCTCTGCTTTCTGTTTTACCTTTCCGTAGAGTCATTGAAACCCTACAGTGCAGAAAGAGGCCCTTCGGCCCATCGAGTCTGCACTGGCCACAATCCCACCCAGGCCCTACCCCCATATCCCCACATATTTTATCCGCTAATCCCTCTAACCTAAGCATCCCAGCACACTAAGGGACAATTTTAGCATGGCCAATCTACCTAACCCGCACATCTTCCCACATTCTCTGCACCCTTTAAGCATTGAGGTGGCACGGTGGTTAGCACTGATGCCCCACAGCGCCAGGGACCCGGGTTCGATTCCCGGCTTGCTCTGTGTGGAGTTTGCACATTCTCCCCGTGTCTGTGTGGGTTTCCTCCGGGTGCTCCGGTTTCCTCCCACAGTCTGAAAGACGTGCTGGTTAGGGTGCATTGGCCGTGCTAAATTCTCCCTCAGTGTAACCCGAACAGGCGCCGGAGTGTGGCAATTAGGAAATTTTCACAGTAACTTCATTGCAGCGTTAATGTAAGCCTACTTGTGACTAATAAATAAACTTTAAACACTGTTCGAATACAAGACTCATCATTTCCTTCCCCCCCGCCCCCCGCCGACTCCCACGCAACTCCAATAGAAGTAGAATACCGCAGTTACTGGAAATCTGAAATAAAATCTGATCAGGCTGTTGGACAGAACATTGAGTTGATGCTTTTACACTGTGAATGTCTCCCTCCTACTTGACACCACCTCTCCCATCGGAGAGTGCAGTCTGAGGCCATTAAGTCTACACTGACTTTCCAAAGGGTTATCCCACTCAGGCCCTATCCCCGTAACCCCATGTATTTACCCGGCTAATCCCCTTAACCTGCACATCTTGGGACAAAGAATAAGGAAAATTCCAGCACAGGAACAGGCCGTTCGGCCCCTCCAAGCCTGTGCTGACCATGCTGCCCCGATTTAACTAAAACCCCCCACCCTTCCGGGGACCGTATCCCTCTATTCCCGTCCTATTCATGGATTTGTCAAGACGCCCCTTAAAACTCACTATTGTATCTGCTTCCACTGCCCACCCCCAGCAGCGAGTTCCAGGCACCCTCTGTGTAAAAAAAACTTGCCTCCTACATCTCCTTTAAACCTTACCCCTCGCACCTTAAACCTGTGCCCCCTAGGACACTATGGGGCAATTTAGATAGCCAATCCACCTAAACTGCATATCTTTGGACTGTGGGAGGAAACCAGAGCACCTGGAGGAAACCCCTGCAGACACGGGAGAGAACATGCAGACTCCACACAGACAGTGACAGAACAGGATTCTATGGTTCTCATAACCCCATGTATTTATCCTAGCTAGTCTCCCTGACACTAAGGGGTAATTTATAAACAAAGAACAAAGAACAACACAGCACGGGAAACAGGCCCTTCGGCCCAACGAGCCCGCGCCGCTGTCCCATGGTCAGTGACCTATTCATGATTTTAGTCTATGCCTAATGTGCGAGGGATCAGGGAGGTCCAATATAGGGACAATTTGTTACCCAATCAATCAGCCTAAAAGCATATTTTTTGGGATGTGGGAGGAAACCGGAGCACCCGGAGGAAACCCACGCAACCACGGGGAGAACGCGCAAACTCCCACGGACACAGGCCCAAATCCATGTGTCCGCACAGCAACAGAGATAGCCTCTGAGCTGTCATGATGCCCTCGAGATGGTCCAGTTTACGCACACCAACGACATGAAGCAGTAGGCAACTCCCGAAGCAACATCCAAGAGCAGCCCACCACAACCTGCCGCCCGCATGCCCCTTGCTGGACTTAGATGCCTGTGGATAAAAAATTCATTATAAAAAGACTCTATATCCCTGAGGCTAAAACTGAACCCCAAGCCTACAATGTTTAGTAAGGCCTGCTTATCATGGCAAATCCACCTAATCTACACATCCTTGAACTGTGGGGGAAAATTGGAGCACCCAGGGGAAACCCACGCAGACACAGGGAGAATGTGCAGACTCTATACAGTCGCCCATTCTGGAATTGTACCCACGTCCAGGCAGCAGTGCTAACCTCTGTGTCACCGTGCCAGCACCTTCTTCCTGCCTAATCTCTTCATAGGCCCTACCACATTTACAGGCATCCAACGATTCTCTGACATAAGAACCTGAGGGCTAGGAGCAGGAGTAGGCCATTCAGCCCCTTAGACTTGCTCTGCCTACTTCTATATGATCACGCCTGATCTTACCTTGGCCTCAACTCCACCTTCCTGCCGGTTCTCCACATCTCTTCAACCCCGTTAACTCATTAAAAAGCCGTCTATCTCCTCAAATTTACTCAATTTCCCGGCATCCACCCTACTCTGGGGGAGTGAGTTCCGCAGATTCACCACCCATTGAGTGAAGTAATTTCTCCGTCGCCCTGTTTTAAATCTGCGCCCCACCCCTCCCCCCCCATTCCTAAAACTATGGCCTCTCGGTCTAGATTGTCCCACAAGAGGAAACATCTTCTCCACAGCTGCCCGGCCAATGCCCTTTAGCATCTCTAATGGGGAGGCGATGGCCCAGTGGTATTATCGCTAGACTATTAATCCAGGAACTCAGCTGATGTTCTGGGGGACCCGGGTTCGAATCCCGCCACGGCAGATGGTGGAATTTGAATTCAATAAAAAATATCTGGAATTAAGAATCTACTGATGACCCATTGCCGGAAAAACCCATCTGGTTCACTAACGTCCTTTAGGGAAGGAAATCTGCCGTCCTTACCCCGGTCTGGCCTACATGTGACTCCAGAGCCACAGCAATGTGGTTGACTCTCAACTGCCCTCTGAAATGGCCGAGTGAGACTCAGTTCAAAAACAGCTATTTATAAAGTTTATTTATTAGTGTCACATTAACACTGCAATGAAGTTACTGTGAAAATCCCCCAGTCGCCACACTCTGGTACCTGTTCGGGTTACACTGAGGGAGAATTTAGCACGGCAGATGCACTCTACCCAGCACGTCTTTCAGACTGGGGGAGGAAACCGGAGCACCCGGAGGAAACCCATGCAGACACAGTGGGAATGTGGCAGACTCCACACAGACAGACAGTGACCCAAACCCGGAATCGAACCTGGGTCCCTGGCGCTGTGGAGGCAGCTGTGCTAACCCACTGTGTCATTGTGCTACCCAAATAGGGATGGGCAATAAATGCTGGCCAGCCAGTGGCACCCAAGTCCCACAAATGAATAAAGAAATGTCTTCTTCAATTTGAGATGTCTAACTGACCGTGTCTATATTTGCTTCCAGGTACAATGGGCTCTCGCTGCCTCAGTACTACCATCCTGAGAAGGATGATGAGACCCCCTTCATCTGCTCACTATCCGGAGACAATGGGATTATGGGCTGTCACGAGATCCCCGCCCTGAGGGACAATGGGCATGAGTGCTGTTTGGATAAGGATGATTATTACTACTACGCCGCTCTGGGCCAGGAGCTGAACGTGACTGGCGGCTGTGTCAACTGGAACCGCTATTACACCGCCTGCCAAACCGGCGACAGGAACCCCCACAAGGGCGCCATCAACTTTGACAACATTGTCTACGCTTGGATTGTCATTTTTCAGGTACGCGGCGAACCAGATCGCGGCTTGGACCCCCAAAGTGTGATATCCCTCCCCTCCCCACCCTCACCCCAACCCCACCCCCTTCCCCCTCCCCACCCTCACCCCAACCCCACCCCCTTCCCCCTCACCACCCTCACCCCCTGTCACCCTCTCCCTATCCCCACCTTCTACCCATCCCCTTCCCCACCCCCTCCCCACCCTCACCCCAACCCCACCCCCTTCCCCCTCACCACCCTCACCCCCTTCCCCACCCCCCACCCCCTCACCACCCTCACCCCCCTGTCACCCTCTCCCTATCCCCACCTTCTACCCATCCCCCTTCCCCACCCCCCTCCCCATCCCCACCCCTCCCCCCCACCCCCCTTCTCACCCCCCCCCCCCCACACCCAACACTCTCCCCACCCCTTCTCACCGCCTTGGTGAGGTGTCAGTGGGGAAGATGTGGTCAGTGGGAAGGAAGCGTCAGTGGGAGGGACCAGTGGGGGACAGGTCAATGGAGGAGGGGTTAGTGGGGGAGGGTCGGTGGGGAAGGGTTCAGTGGGGGGGGGGCGGTGGGAGGAGAGTCAGTAGGCAAAGGGTCGGTGGGGTGTCAATGGGAGGGTCAGTGGAGGTGTCGATGGGGGGCTCAGTGGGAGGGGTCATTGGGGGGGCTCAGTGGGGGTGTCAGTACGGGGGTCAGTGGGAGGGGTCAGTGGAGGTCAATAGAGGGGTCAGTGGGAGAGGTTAGTGGGGGGGATCAGTGGGGGTGTCAGTACGGGGGTCAGTGGGAGGGGTCAGTGGAGGGTCAATAGAGGGGTCAGTGGGAGGGGTTAGTGGGGGATCAGTGGGGAGGGTCAGTGGGAGGGGTCAGGGGGGTCAGTAGTGGGGGTCAGTGGGGGGAGTCAGTGGGAGGGGTCAGTGGGAGGGGTCAGTGGGATAGATCAGTGGGAGGGGTCAGTGGAGGGGTCAGTTGGGGGGTCAGTGGGAGGGGTCAGTAGGGGGGTCAGTAGTGGGGGTCAGTGGGGGAAGTCAGTGGGAGGGGTCAGTGGGAGGGGTCAGTGGGATAGATCAGTGGGAGGGGTCAGTAGGGGGGTCAGTGGGAGGGGTCAGTGGGATAGATCAGTGGGAGGGGTCAGTAGGGGGGTCAGTGGGAGGGGTCAGTGGGAGGGGTCAGTGGGATAGATCAGTGGGAGGGGTCAGTGGGAGGGGTCAGTGGGAGGGGTCAGTGGGATAGGTCAGTGGGAGGGGTCAGTGGGAGGGGTCAGTGGGAGGGGTCAGTGGGATAGATCAGTGGGAGGGGTCAGTGGGAGGGGTCAGTAGGGGGGTCAGTGGGATAGGTCAGTGGGATAGATCAGTGGGAGGGGTCAGTAGGGGGGTCAGTGGGAGGGGTCAGTAGGGGGGTCAGTGGGAGGGGTCAGTGGGAGGGGTCAGTGGGAGGGGTCAGTAGGGGGGTCAGTGGGAGGGGTCAGTGGGTTGGTGCTGGGTGCTAACGATTCTCTGTATTTCCTTTGACAGGTGATCACACTGGAAGGCTGGGTGGAGATTATGTACTATGTGATGGACGCACACTCATTCTACAATTTCATTTATTTTATCTTGCTGATCATAGTAAGTACCTGGACCGGACAGAGCTCCGCTGGGACAGGGCTCCGAATCAGAGTTATACTGCTGTCAGCTCCTCTCAGTGTTCCCTCAACCCCTCCCCAGGCCAAATCCCACTGGATTTATAACGCAGCTTTAACACGGCCAATTCCCTGACAGGAATGTGTATCCAACAACATTCCCAACATCGCTCAGAGATATGGAGACAGGTGCCAGTTTTCTGGAATGTCTTTGATGAGGATCAGGAAGTTGGGAGATGAATGGAGAGATTTGGGGCCCAGGCAGCTGGTGAGATGTACCCCGATGGTGGTGAAGGAATTCCGGGATGTATGATATTCCGGAGAGGAATGCAGGGAGCTCGGAGAGCTATGGCGCGGGAGGAAATTACAGAGATGGGGGTCGGGTGGGGGGGGGGGTGGAGATGGAGGGATTCGAACCCAGGGATGAGGATGTTGTCTTTGAGCTGCTGGCTGTGCTGGGGAAGAATGATCTGCAGTGCGTGAGGGAGCGGCAAATTTCCTGAGACAACAAACTAACACCTGCTGGTTGGTCACCAATGGCATTTGCTGCCTGTGGGACCTCAATACGTAATAATCCTGACATTACCACACTAATTACTAACGTCATCCCACATCTCCACCACTGCCCCCCCAGGCTTCCCTTCCCCACCCATCCCCCGCCTCCCCACCTCCCCACCCATCCCCCGCCTCCCCACCCATCCCCCACCTCCCCACCCATCCCCCGCCTCCCCACCTCCCCACCCATCCCCCGCCTCCCCACCCATCCCCCGCCTCCCCACCTCCCCACCCATCCCCCGCCTCCCCACCTCCCCACCCATCCCCCGCCTCCCCACCCATCCCCCACCTCCCCACCCATCCCCCGCCTCCCCACCTCCCCACCCATCCCCCACCTCCCCACCCATCCCCCGCCTCCCCACCCATCCCCCGCCTCCCCACCCATCCCCCGCCTCCCCACCTCTCCAACACCCTCCTCCCCATCTCCTACCTCTTCAATTCTCATCCCCCTGCCTCCCCGCCCCCTAATTCCACCCCCCATCTCCCCACATCCCCACCCCGCCACCTCATCCCACCCCCCATCTCCCCACATCCCCACCCCGCCACCACCCCACTCCCCCCCCCCTCCCCCACCCCAACCTTGCTCACACCTACCTTGTTAAGGGGTGGCATGGTGGCACAGCGATTGGCACTGCTGCCTTAAGGTACCAGGGACCCAGGTTCAATTCCGGCCTCAGGTCACTCTGTCCTGTGCGGAGTCTGCACGTTCTCCCCGTAGCTGTGTGGGTTTCCTCCGGGTGCTCTGGTTTCCTCCCACACTCTGAAAGATCTGCTGGTTAGGGTGCATTGGCCGTGCTAAGTTGCCCCTTAGTGTCAGGGGGACTAGCTAGGGTAAATGCATCAGATTACGGGGATAGGGCTTGAGTGGGATTGTGGTCAGTGCATGCTCAATGGGCCAAGTGGCCTCCTTCTGCACTGTAGGATTCTATGATAATATTAGTACTTGCCTTGTTGGCCCCACCCTTGTTGGCCCCGCCCTTGTTGGCCCCGCCCTTGTTAGCCTCACCCTTGTTGGCCCCGCCCTTGTTGGCCCTGCCCTTGTTGGCCCCACCCTTGTTGGCCCCGCCCTTGTTGGCCCCGCCCTTGTTAGCCCCGCCCTTGTTGGCCCCGCCCTTGTTGGCCCCGCCCTTGTTAGCCCCACCCTTGTTGGCCCTGCCCTTGTTGGCCCCGCCCTTGTTGGCCCCGCCCTTGTTAGCCCCACACTTGTTGGCCCCGCCCTTGTTGGCCCCGCCCTTGTTAGCCCCAACCTTGTTGGCCCCGCCCTTGTTGGCCCCGCCCTTGTTGGCCCCGCCCTTGTTGGCCCCGCCCTTGTTGGCCCCGCCCTTGTTGGCCCCTCCCTTGTTGACCCCGCCCTTGTTGGCCCCGCCCTTGTTGGTCCCGCCCTTGTTGGTCCCGCCCTTGTTGGCCCCCGCCCTTGTTAGCCCCGCCCTTGTTAGCTCCATGTTGCTGGCCCCACCCTTGTTGGCCCCGCCCTTGTTAGTCCCACCCTTGTTAGCTCCGTGTTGCTGGCCCCGCCCTTGTTGGCCCCGCCCTTGTTAGCTCCATGTTGCTGGCCCCACCCTTGTTGGCCCCGCCCTTGTTAGCTCCATGTTGCTGGCCCCACCCTTGTTGGCCCCCGCCCTTGTTGGCCCCGCCCTTGTTGGCCCCGCCCTTGTTAGCTCCATGTTGCTGGCCCCACCCTTGTTGGCCCCGCCCTTGTTAGCTCCATGTTGCTGGCCCCGCCCTTGTTGGCCCCGCCCTTGTTGGCCCCGCCCTTGTTGGCCCCGCCCTCGATAGCCCCACCCTTGTTAGCTCCATGTTGCTGGCCCCACCCTTGTTGGCCCCGCCCTTGTTAGCTCCATGTTGCTGGCCCCACCCTTGTTGGCCCCGCCCTTGTTGGCCCCGCCCTTGTTGGCCCCGCCCTTGTTGGCCCCGCCCTTGATAGCCCCGCCCTTGTTAGCTCCATGTTGCTGGCCCCCGCCCTTGTTAGCCCCGCCCTTGTTAGCTCCATGTTGCTGGCCCCACCTTACCACCTCTCTCTCTCGAGAGAGAGTTCGTTGGCAGTGTAATATTCTGGAATATTTAGACTTCTTCCCCGCAATGGGGGTGTGGGACGTGTTTGGACATTTGGAAAGTTGCCAATGAGGTTTAAAATAAGGTCACGTCTCTCTGTCCTCAAAAGGAAAATGGAAAAAAGAAAGGAATTTCAAAAATCTAATTTACGAAAGAATAACAAGTAAGAAAAACTAATCAGATTGTAGATTGCCAACCATCTTATCAGAGGAAGTGCCAGCACTCCATTCCAATCTGCTCTCTGCCTTTCATTTAACCTGGGCTGCCATTCATCAATTCTAGAAAATTCCCTGCTGCTGCACAGTTTCAGCTCACAGCTCCTTCACCATTGACAGAATTGCTACATGAGATAAATTAATTTCTTCTGCATTTACACCAGAACAATGAAGTTTAATTATATATTGAATACAGCAATAGTGAGGTCTTGTGTAGGCTGGCACAGTGGTTAGCACTGCTGCCTCACTGCAGGTTTGATTCCTGGCTTGGGTCATTGGGTCTGTGTAGAGTCTGTGCCTGCGTGGGTTTCCTCTGGGTGCCCCAGCTTCCTTCCTAGAGTCTGTAAGATGTGCTGTTTAGGGTGCATTGGCCGTGCTAAATTCTCCCTCAGTGTACCCGAACAGGCGCTGGAGTGTGGTGATTGGGGGATTTTTACAGTAATTTAATTGCAGTGTTAATGTTAGTCTATTTGTGACACTAATAAATTTTAAAAAGGGTACAATTCCAACATTTAAAAGACATTTGGATGAGTATATGGATGGGAAAGGTTTAGAGGGATATGGGCCCTAGGCAGGCAAATTATTATAGAAAGGATATTATTAAACTAGAAAGAGTACAGAGAAGATTTCTAGGATGCTCCTGAGATTTGATGGATTGAGTTATAAGGAAAGGCTGGCTAGACTGGGACTTTTTTCTCTGGAGCGTAGGAGGCTGAGGGGTGATCTTATAGAGGTCTATAAAATAGTGAGGGACACAGATCAGCGAGATAGTCAATATCTTTTCCCCAAAGGTAGGGGAGTCTAAAACTAGAGGGCAGAGGTTTAAGGTGGGAGGGGAGAGATACAAAAGGATCCAGGGAGCAATTCAGAGGGTGGTGAGTGTCTGGAACAAATCTGTAGAGGCTGGTACAATTTTGTCTTTTAGACAGTTACATGTATAAGATGAGTATAGAGGGATATGGGCCAAATGCGGGCAACTGGGACTAGCTTTGGGGTTTTAAAAAAAAGGGCAGCATGTACAAGTTGGACTGAAGAGCCTATTTCCATGCTGTAAACCTCAGTGACTCTATGAGTCTAAATGGGACTAGTTCAGTTCAGGAAATCAGGGTGGCATGGACAAGTTGTGCCAAAGGGCTATAAATCTCTATACTTAAAGCCTACTCCGAAAGCTTGTGGCATTTGGTACAAGTAAATCTGTTGGACTTTAAGCTGGTGTAGTGAGACTTCTTTCTGTCTATACTTAAAGCAGAGACTGATAGCTCACTGATTAACAGCAACGTCACTATGGGTTATGGGGAGAGTGTGGGGTAAAAGGCATTGAGGTGTCTGATCAGCCATGACCACATTGAAGTGTGGGCCAGGCTCGAGGGCCTATTCCTGTTCCTGTGTTCCTACAAATGAGAGCAAGATATTGGAAATCTGAAATAAAAGCGGAAACTGATGGAAAACTGGTGCCGGTTTGGCAGGGTCAGTGGAGAGAGTTAAGATGGAAATGTTTCAGGTCAATGAACCTTTGTCAACAATGATTGGAAATATTCACCTGGTTATCTCTCTCCAGTTACTGACCGAGCTGCAGAATGCTCCCAGAATTTTCTGTTTTTTAAGATATGCAAGGATTGGACGGGGTATATGCTGGGATATCATTCTCTCTGGTTCAATCTCTCCTCGTAAAATAAACCCCTCATCCCTGGATTCAATCTGGTGAACTTTCTCTGAACCGCCTCCAATGCCTTCACATCCTCCCTCAAATAAGGAGACCAAAACTGCACACTAATCTCCCGACACTGAGGGGCAATTTATCATGGCCCAATTAACAGAACACATCTTTGGACAGTGGGAGGAAACTGGAGAACCTGAGGAAACCCACGCTGACACAGGGAGAATGTGCAAACTCCACACAGTCACCTGAGGCCTGAATCGAACTCAGGTCCCTGGTGCTGTGAGGCAGCAGTGCTAACCACTGTGCCGCCGTGTTACCACCTTTCCTCTGCAGTGGAGTATATTTCAGTTGGAGAGGCCTTGTGCGTTCCCTCCTGTGCTGTATCACACTTACATCGACGAGTGGAAGCGAGCTATTTATTAACATCAGCATAGCTTCTAATGTGGAACCTTGCACAAGTCTGTGTACACACACACATACTCACACATACACACACATACAAACACACGCACACACATACTCACACATACACACACATACAAACACACACACACATACTCACACATACACACACATACAAACACACACACATACATACTCACACATACACACACATACAAACACACACACATACTCACACATACACACACATACAAACACACGCACACACATACTCACACATACACACACATACAAACACACACACACATACTCACACATACACACACATACAAACACACACACACACATACTCACACATACACACACATACAAACACACACACATACTCACACATACACACACATACAAACACACACACATACATACTCACACATACACACCTACGCACACTCACACAGACATTCACACACTCACACATACACACATACGCGCACACTTACACTCACACACACTCACATACTCAAACACATACACACACACACTCACATACATTCACACACTCACATACACACTCGCACACACTCACACACACACTCCCACACACACACACACACTCACTCACATATTCAAACACACACTCACAGACACACTCACATACATACACACACACTCACACACACACACTCACTCACATACTCAAACACACACTCACACACACACACATACATACACACGCACTCACACACACATACACACACACAGACCCTCACACAAACACCCTCACACACACACACATACACACACACGCAAGCACACTCTCTCTCTCACACACACACAACACTCACACAAACACCCTCACACACACACACTCACACAAACATCCTCACACACACACACACACTTCTCTCTCCTAGGTTCCTCATTCAGAAGCAGTTTTCCACACTGGCTGCTGTCTCTGATAAGCAGCTGGTTTCACACAGCAGTGACAAGCCGATTAGTTGACAGGTGTTCTTTCAGATGCTGAGCCTTCCTTTTACATTCCAGAATATATTCTGTAAATCTCCGTGTCAGCTCCTGGAATGAGGTAAGTTTCCTCACCAGACAGATTCATCAAACAGATACCAAATGGCTAGTACCCCCCCCCCCCCCTCCCCACTCCCCCAACTGTACATACATGGCCACCCCACCATGATGTTAATCACTGTAGAATTACATCGCAAATATCAAGCTTTCCCTTAGATAGATGGCACGGTGGGTTAGCACTGCTGCCTCACAGCACCAGGGACCCGGGTTCAATTCCCGACTTGGGTCACTGTCTGTGTGGAGTCTGCACATTCTCCCCGTGTCTGTGTGGGTTTCCTCTGGGTGCTCCAGTTTAGTTCCGCTGTCGTGCGGGTTAGATGGATTGGCCGTGCAACCCACGGACAGGTGTCGGAGGATAGGTGGCGGGTGAAGAGCTACATGGTCTGTGGTAGAGTTACAACAACAACAACTTACATTCATATAGCGCGCTAATCCCAGTGAAACATCCCAAAGCGTTTTGAAGGAGTGTTTTCAGGCAACATTGGAGACAGTGGATGTCTACCCTCAGGGGGAAGTCTGGTCCAGAGGGCAGAGTCTCAGAATGAAGGGGCACCAATTTAACACTGAGCCGAGGAGGAATTTCTTCTCTGGGGGTTGAGAATCTTTCAAACTCTTTGCCACAGAGGGGAGGGGGCAGAGTCCCTGTGTATATTTAAGGCTGAGATAGATTTTTGATCAGGAAGGGAATCAAGGGCTACGGGGAAAGGGCAGGAAAGCGGATTTGAGGAATATCAGATCATCCGTAATCCTGTGGAGTGGCAGAGCAGACACGAGGGGCCAAATGGCCTACTCCTATTCTATAGAATGCTACAGTTGCTGAAGGAGGCCATTTGGCCCATTGAGTCTGCACGAACCACAATCCCACCCAGGCCCTGTCACCGTAACCCCATGCATTTACCCTGCTAACCCCCTGACGCTAAGAGACAATTTAGCACGGCCAATCCACCTAACTGGCACGTCTTTGGAGTGTGGGAGGAAACTGGAGCCGGAGGGAACCCACGCAGACATGGGGAGAACATGCAAACTCCACACAGACAGTGACCCAAAGCTGGGAATCGAACCCGGGTCCCTGGTGCTGTGAGGCAGCAGTGCTAACCCACTCTGCCACCCTTGTACTTCTGATAAATAAAGACTTGCGTTTGTATCACATTTCCCCCAAAAAACTGAACATCTCAGAGTGCTTTCCAGCCAATGAAGTACAGTTTGAAATGTGATCATAGTAATTAATCATAGAAACCCTACAGTGCTGAAAGAGGCCATTCGGCCCATCGAGTCTGCACTGATCACAATCCCAACCAGACCCTACCCCAATATCCCTATGTATTTATCCACTAATCCCTCTAACCTCTGCAACTCAGGATACTAAGGGGCAAGTTTTAGAATTGCCAATCAACCTAACCCACACATCTTTGGGACTATGGGAGGAAACCAGAGCACCTGGAGGAAACCCACGCAGACACGGGGAGAATGTGCAAACTCCACACAATAGTCACTGTTGTAGGAAGTGCGGCAAGTAACTCATACGCAGCAAGATCCCACAAATAGCAATGAGAGAATGACTGGTAGAGTTTATTTATCAATGTCACAGTTAGGCTTACACTAGCACTGCAATGAAGTTACTGGGGAAATCTCCGAGTCTCCACACTCCTGTTCGGGTACGGTGAGGGAGAATTTAGTATGGTCAATGCACCCTAACCAGCATGTCCTTTCGGAACGTGGGAGGAAACCGGAGCATCCGGAGGAAACCCACGCAGGCACGGGGGAGAACGTGCAAACTCCACACAGACAGTGACCCAAGCCGGGAATCGAACCTGGGTCCCTGGCGCTGTGAGGTGTCCGTGCTAGGCACTGTGCCGCCATGGTGTCCAGGATAATGTGTTTCTGTGACGTCCTAGAAATTTCCTGCAGAGAAATAATGTTGGTACGCGTCAAGTCGGTAACGTTTTGTCATAATTGGAAGTTGCCAGAAGTGTGGAGAGTGACCGGGGCGAGGCGAGGGGGGAAGGATAGGTCGGCGGGGTGGGGGTGGGGCATGGGGTTGAAGAGCTACATATCTGAACAACTGATTACAATAACAACTTGCATTGATATAGTGCACTAATCCCAGTAAAACGTCCCAGAGAGTTCTGAAGGAGTGTTTACAGGCAAAGTTGGATCCAGTGGTTGTCTCTCCTCATGGGAGAGTCTGGGACCAGAGGGAAGAGACTCAGAATGAAGGGGCGCCAATTTAACACTGAGATGAGGAGGAATTTCTTCTTGTGCCACCCACGGCCTGGTCTTAACAGGAGATAGTTCAGGTTTCCAAAAATGTGCTTCTAGGCTGATTGATTGGGTAACAAATTGTCCCTATATTGGACCTCCCTGATCCTCACACATTAGGCGTAGACTAAAATCATGAATAGGTCACTGACCATGGGACGGCGGCGCGGGCTCGTTGGGCCGAAGGGCCTGTTTCCCGTGCTGTGTTGTTCTTTGTTTATTTCTGGGTGCCACAGGTAGGTCTACATTGGGCTGGTTCTGGGAAGTGCTGGGGTGGGATGGTCGGGGAACCCTATTCACGGTCCCTCTCCTTCTCTCTCCCTCAGGTAGGTTCGTTTTTCATGATTAACCTGTGCTTGGTTGTCATAGCGACCCAGTTCTCGGAGACCAAGCAGCGGGAACACCAGCTGATGCAGGAGCAGCGAGCCCTGTACCTCTCCTCCAGCACCGTGGCCAGTTTCGCCGAGCCCGGAGACTGCTACGAGGAGATCTTCCAGTACGTGTGTCACATCCTGCGTAAGGCCAGACGGCGAACCGTGGGCCTCTACGCCAGCATCCACACCCGTTTCCAGGGCAACCGGGGAGGAAGCACCGATCTCGGCCTCTGCCACGAGTGCGGTAGGTAATCCGAGGAGGGGAAGCACGCCCCGGGGAATCTTATCCAGGAAGGGGAGAGCACGGTCTGGAGAACCTTATCCGGGGAGGGGAGGGCGCACCCTGGGGAACCTTATCTGGGGAGGGGGGGGCGCACCCTGGGGGACTTTATCTGGGGAGGGGGTGGGTGCACCCCAGGGACTTTATCCAGGGGAGGGGAGAGCATGCCCCAGGGAACTGTACCAGGGGATGGAAGAGTGCACCCTGGGGAACCTTATCCAGGGAGGGGGGGGGCGCACCCTGGGGAACCTTATCTGGGGAGGGGGTGGGTGCACCCCAGGGACTTTATCCAGGGGAGGGGAGAGCATGCCCCAGGGAACTGTACCAGGGGATGGAAGAGTGCACCCTGGGGAACCTTATCCAGGGAGGGGGGGGGCGCACCCTGGGGAACCTTATCCAGGGAGGGGGTGGGTGCACCCCGGGGAACCTTATCCAGGGAGGGGGTGGGTGCACCCCGGGGAACCTTATCCAGGGAGGGGGTGAGTGCACCCCGGGGAACCTTATCCGGGGAGGGGGTGGGTGCACCCTGGGGAACCTTATCTGGGGAGGGGGTGGGTGCACCCCGGGGAACCTTATCCAGGGAGGGGGTGGGTGCACCCCGGGGAACCTTATCCAGGGAGGGGGTGGGTGCACCCCGGGGAACCTTATCTGGGGAGGGGGTGGGTGCACCCCGGGGAACCTTATCTGGGGAGGGGGAGGCGCACCCTGGGGAACCTTATCCAGGGAGGGGGTGGGTGCACCCCGGGGAACCTTATCCAGGGAGGGGGTGGGTGCACCCTGGGGAACCTTATCTGGGGAGGGGGAGGCGCACCCTGGGGAACCTTATCCAGGGAGGGGGTGGGTGCACCCCGGGGAACCTTATCCAGGGAGGGGGTGGGTGCACCCCGGGGAACCTTATCCAGGGAGGGGGTGGGTGCACCCCGGGGAACCTTATCCGGGGAGGGGGGGGGCGCACCCCGGGGAACCTTATCCAGGGAGGGGGTGGGTGCACCCCGGGGAACTTTACTCAATGTCTGGCAAATCTGTTAGGACAATTCTGGAGCAGGTTTTGTTACCTCAGGATTTCCCGCAGCGCCTCACGGCCAGTGAAATGTTTCTGAAATGTGATCACTGTCGTATTGGAGGGAAATCAGTCTGTGTTATTATAACGATATAAAAGTTTGGGCTTCCTCACCAGGCACAAGGCAACAATCACTCACAGGGGTTAAGGAAGCACTTTACAAACTCATTTATTAACACTCGGGACATGAGAACAGATATAGACAGGTATAAAACTTAAAGACATCAAAAGTGTGTCGATGTGTTTGTGTGTGTCTGTGTGCGTGTCTCTCTGTGCGTGCATGTGTGTTTGTGTATGTCTGTCTGTGAGTCTGTGTGTGCATGTGTCTCTGTATCTGTCTGAGTGTGTGTGTGTGTGTGAGTACATGTAATTACCGCACTTTTAAACACATTTAAGAACAGTCTCCTTTCTTTTTAGAAGTACTGACCGGAACTCTACTGTACTGACAATACTGACCCTCTGACAGTGCGGCACTCCCTCAGTACTGACCCTCTGACAGTGCGGCACTCCCTCAGCACTGACCCTCTGACAGTGCGGCACTCCCTCAGTACTGACCCTCTGACAGTGCGGCACTCCCTCAGCACTGACCCTCTGACAGTGCGGCACTCCCTCAGCACTGACCCTCTGACAGTGCGGCACTCCCTCAGCACTGACCCTCTGACAGTGCAGCACTCCCTCAGCACTGACCCTCTGACAGTGCCGTACTCCCTCAGTACTGACCCTCTGACAGTACGGCACTCCCTCAGCACTGACCCTCTGACAGTGCGGCACTACCTCAGCACTGACCCTCTGACAGTGCGGCACTCCCTCAGCACTGACCCCCTGACAGTGCGGCACTCCCTCAGTACTGACCCTCTGACAGTGCGGCACTCCCTCAGTACTGACCCTCTGACAGTGCGGCACTCCCTCAGTACTGACCCTCTGACAGTGCGGCACTCCCTCAGCACTGACCCTCTGAAAGTGCGGCACTCCCTCAGTACTGACCCTCTGACAGTGCGGCACTCCCTCAGCACTGACCCTCTGACAGTGCGGCACTCCCTCAGCACTGACCCTCTGACAGTGCGGCACTCCCTCAGCACTGACCCTCTGACAGTGCAGCACTCCCTCAGCACTGACCCTCTGACAGTGCCGTACTCCCTCAGTACTGACCCTCTGACAGTACGGCACTCCCTCAGCACTGACCCTCTGACAGTGCGGCACTACCTCAGCACTGACCCTCTGACAGTGCGGCACTCCCTCAGCACTGACCCTCTGACAGTGCGGCACTCCCTCAGCACTGACCCTCTGACAGTGCAGCACTCCCTCAGCACTGACCCTCTGACAGTGCGGCACTCCCTCAGCACTGACCCTCTGACAGTGCAGCACTCCCTCAGCACTGACCCTCTGACAGTGCGGCACTCCCTCAGCACTGACCCTCTGACAGTGCAGCACTCCCTCAGCACTGACCCTCTGACAGTGCGGCACTCCCTCAGCACTGACCCTCTGACAGTGCGGCACTCCCTCAGCACTGACCCTCTGACAGTGCGGCACTCCCTCAGCACTGACCCTCTGACAGTGCGGCACTCCCTCAGCACTGACCCTCTGACAGTGCGGCACTCCCTCAGCGCTGACCCTCTGACAGTGCGGCACTCCATTAGTACCACAGCGGGACTGTCAACTTTGATTTTCTGCTCAAGTGTGGCTTTTGAACCTGTGACCTTTGACTCAAAGAGTGCTACCCAGGGAACCATGGTTGACAGCGCAAGAGACCATTAAGCTCCAGAACATCATTGAACTGTGCTGCCAGTTTCCTGTGGCACAGACTGAAGCTATCAGCCAGAAGTGAGTTATATAAATACATCCTGGTTTCGACTAATCATTACCGTTGTCCACTGATGTCCTTCTGAAATAACAGACAGTGGAATATTTATGGAGAGTGACATTTGCAGGCACTCAATCTCTTCTGTACAGCTGGGTCCTTTTGTCCAATGCAGGTTTTTTTTTTTATGTGGGTTTAACCGAGGCCAGTGTGTGTATCGATGTGGAATCGTGTTGTGTTTGGATCAAGTGCCTCCATTGGAACGGCAAACACATCAACTCCAAACGTCAGAGGCGGATCTGTACAATTCAAATCAAAAGCAAACTGGGGCCGGGGGGTGGGGGGGGGGGGGGGGGGTGTCAGGCGGGAGGAGAGAACGCCAACATATTCCCAATGGTGAGGGTCGCCCAGACCCGATCATTGAATCCCTGCAGCGCAGAAGAAAGCCCCTCGGCCTTTCGAATCAGCACCGACCGCAATCCCACCCAGGCCCCATCCCCATAACCCCTCATGGTCACCCTAATCATCCTCCTGACACAGAGCCGCAATTTAGCATGGCCAATCCACCTAACCCGCACATCTTGAGACACTAAGGGACAATTTAGCATGGCTAATCCACCTAATCTGCGCATCTTTGGACACTAAGGGACAATTTAGCATGGCTAATCCACCTAATCTGCGCATCTTTGGACACTAAGGGACAATTTAGCATGGCTAATCCACCTAATCTGCGCATCTTTGGACACTAAGGGACAATTTAGCATGGCTAATCCACCTAATCTGCGCATCTTTGGACACTAAGGGGCAATTTAGCATGGCCAATCCACCTAACCTGCACATCTTTGGACACTAAGGGATAATTTAGCATGGCTAATCCACCTAATCTGCGCATCTTTGGACACTAAGGGACAATTTAGCATGGCCAATCCACCTAACCTGCACATCTTTGGACACTAAGGGACAATTTAGCATGGCCAGTCCATCTAACCTGCACATCTTTGGACACTAAGGGACAATTTAGCATGGCCAATCCACCCTAACCTACACATCTTTGGACACTAAGGGACAATTTAGCATGGCCAATCCACCTAACCTACACATCTTTGGATACTAAGGGACAATTTAGCATGGCCAATCCACCCTAACCTACACATCTTTGGACACTAAGGGACAATTTAGCATGGCCAGTCCATCTAACCTGCACATCTTTGGACACTAAGGGACAATTTAGCATGGCCAATCCACCCTAACCTACACATCTTTGGACACTAAGGGACAATTTAGCATGGCCAATCCACCCTAACCTACACATCTTTGGACACTAAGGGACAATTTAGCATGGCCAATCCACCTAACCTACACATCTTTGGACACTAAGGGACAATTTAGCATGGCCAATCCACCTAATCTGCACATCTTTGGACACAAAGGGACAATTTAGCATGGCCAATCCACGTAACCCACACATCTTGAGACACTAAGGGACAATTTACCATGGCCGATCCACCCAACCTGCGTATCTCTGGACTGTGGGAGGAAACTGGAGCACCCGGAGGAAACCCTCACAGAAACAGGGAGAGCGTGCACCCTCCACACATTCACCCAAGGCCGGAGTTGAACCTAGGTCCCTGGCGCTGTGAGGCAGCAGTGCTGACCACCATGCCAACTGGGGTCATAGTTTGAGGATAAGGGGTAAACCTTTTAGGACTGAGACGAGGAGAAATTTCTTCACCCAGAGGGTGGTGAATGTGTGGAATTCTCTCCCACAGAAAGTAGTTGAGGCCAAAATATTATCTGATTTCAAGAAGAAATTAGATTTGGCTCTTGGGGCTAAAGGGATCAAGGGATATGGGGGGGAAGGAGGGGATTGGGATATTGAATTTGATGATCAGCCATGATCAAAATGGATGGCGGAGCAGGGGCTGGAAGGGCAGAATGGCCTCCTCCTGCTTCTATGTTTCGATGTGATTTAGTTAGTTAGTGGATAGTGATGAAACTAACATCAAATTTAGCTTTAGAAAGTGGGTCGTTTGTCCATGAGGAATGGTTGAGGACTCTGGGTCTGTACTCATTGGAGTTTAGAAGGATGAGGGGGGGATATCTTATTGAGACGTGGAGAGGATGTTTCCACTAGTAGGAAAAACTAGAACCAGAGAGGGCACAACCTCAGGCTAAAGGGACGATCCTTTAAAACAGAGATGAGGAGGAATTTCTTCATCCAGGGAGTGGGGAATCTGTGGAACTCATTTTTAGAATGTAAGAGAGATCCGAGTAAGCCAGACAGAGAGAGTGGCACAGAATAACAGGAGAGAGATTGACTGGAGAATAGTGTTGACACAGCAAATGATGACAACTGGGAGTGGACAGGAGGGGGAAGCAGATTTTTTTTTGTGATCTGTTAGAGGAAATACAGGTAAACAAGACATTTGGAGGATCACAGAACAGGATTAAACAGAGCTGGTACAGGCTCGAGGGGCCAAATGGCCTCCTCCTGCTCTGTGAGATTCCGAAGAGGTAGCAATGCAAATTTAAGAGGAGAATTTCCTGACCTTTGCAGCACCAACTCTTAGGGGTGTCCGCAAATACAGCCTGAGGATACAGAGACTCGTAGAGGATAGGACACCCTGCTACTTTACTCTGACACAGATTTCCTCAACACCTCCTTCAGACAGACTGCAAAACACCCCACACACAGGGCCTGGCCTTTGATGTGCTGTCAGTGTTGTGAAGTCAATTCATCTCCATTTCCCTTTCATCCACATGTATCTTGAGGCCCCCCAGGGTCTCCCTCTCTCCTTCAACACCGAGACTCCTCCGAAATAAGAGCGGGAGCCAGCAGTGTGACCTCCCCGGCCTGTTCCGCCAAATCAGCGTGGCCTTTTCCCAAATTCAACGCCATCTTCCTGCCCTCCCATCGGCTTCCCACTTCCCATAATTCTTTTCTCCTGCCGTCTTCTCATTTCCCATGATTCCTTCAAAGAGACCAGGAATCTCTCAAACCTCAACATCCTCGACACTGAGTCCTTCAGATTTCTTTTTATCATTTGACTCTCCCCAATTCGATTTGCTTCTCCCCCTGGCTCAGTTAGACGTGGCCAGTTAATGGCAGGGCAGCATGGCTACGCAGTGGTGGAGCTTGATTCCACCTCGGGAGACTGTCTGTCTGTCTGGAGTTTGCACGTTCGCTCCGTGTTCTGGAGTACGACTTGGGGAAAGTGTGAGGTTACGCACTTTGGTGGGGAGACTAGAGGCGTAGACCATTCTCTAAATGGGGAAAGGCTTTGGAAATCTGAAGCACAGAAGAACACTCTTCAGGTTAACAGGAAAGCAAATGCAATGTTAGCATTCGTTTCTAGAGGGCTTGAAAACGAGAACAGGGACTGTACTGCTGAGGCTGTGTAAGGGTCTGGTCAGATCCCATTTGGAGTATCGCGAGAAGTTTTGGGCCCCGTATCTAAGGAAGGCTGTGCCGGCCTTGGAAAGGGTCCAGAGGAAGTTCACAAGAATGATCCCTGGAATGAAGAGCTTGTCATATGAGGAATGGTTGAGGACTCTGGGTCTGTACTCGTTGGAGTTTAGAAGGATGAGGGGAGGATATCTTATTGATATCCTCCCACAGTCCAAAGATGTGCGGGTTAGGTTCATTGGCTATGCTAAAATTGCCCCTTAGTGTCCTGGGATGTGTAGGTTAGAGGGGATTAGCAGGTAAAATGTGTAGGGATATGGGGATAGGGTCTGGGTGGGATTGTGTTCGGTGCAGACTCGATGGGCCGAAGGGCCTGTTTCTGCACTGTAGGGTTCTATGCTGGTTCTATGCTGGTTCTATTGAGACGTGGAGAGGATGTTTCCACTCGTAGGAGAAACTAGAACCAGAGGCACAACCTCAGGCTAAAGGGACTACCCTTTAAAACAGAGATGAGGAGGAATTTCTTCATCCAGAGAGTGGGGAATCTGTGGAACTCATTTTTAGAATGTAACCACTGCCAAATTTTGTATTAGATGTAATGTGACCAATGGGAACAAGCTGTCAGGGTCAGCTGAACCAGTAAAACATGGAACCAATCACAGAGTGGTGTAATAGTCAGCTGACCAACTGATTCACTATAAATAAGGAACTATGGCAAGTTATGAGGAATTTGGTATGATCTAGGGTGAGGTCCCAAGTTTGGAGGCGTGATATTTCTTTATTCAACCATTGCTTTGATTTATAAGTTTTTGTTGTTGTTTCATTAGCTGCATTTTGGAGACTCCTGAAGAAACACTTTGCCACCGAAAGCTGTGGAGGCCGGGTCATTGAGTGTTGTTTTTTTAGACAGAGATAGATAGGTTCTTGATCAATAAGGGGGGATCAGGAATTATGGGAAGAAGGTGGGAGAACGGGGATGAGAAAAATATCAGCCATGATTGAATGGTGGAGCAGATTTGATGGGCTGAATGGCCTAATTCTGCTCCTATATCTTATGGTCTACATGGGTTTCTTCTAGGTGCTCTGGTTTCCTCCCGTAGTCCAAAGATGTGCGGGTTGGGTGGATTCTAATCTGTGTTTAATGAAGGCAGGTAAGGCACTGATGGGTTATGGTCACCTCTAAACTACCCCCATTGATTTGAGGTGTGGCACCTCTGGCAAGACTGCCCTTTAGCTAAGATCGAGTGTCAGATTAAGCCCAAGTTGGGGTGAAATGCCACACTTTGTCAGCTTGAATCTTATTTGTGTGCTTTATGGGGTAACATGAATTGGATTACATTTTTGGAGCAAGCAAGGAGGTAGATTTGGGTTTGCCCAGTGAGAGAATCATAGAATCCCTACAGTGCAGAAGGAGACCATTGAGTCTGCACCGACAACAATCCCACCCAGTCCTGTCCTATCCCTATAACCCCCACATATTTACCTTCTTAATTCCCCCTGACACTAAGGGGGAATTTAGCACGGCCAATCCACCTAACCTACACATCTTTGGACCGTGGGAGGAAACCAGAGCACCCAGAGGAAACCCATGCAGACACAGGGAGAATGTGCAGACTTCACACGGACAGACTCACCCCAGGCTAGAATTGAACCTGGGCCCCTGGTGCTCTTGAGGAAGGAGCGTTAACCAGTCTGCTGGTCCAACCTGTGCGCCGGCTTTGGGCCTTCAAGGAAAGAAGATCTCTGACAAGACTGGTGTCAGTGTGGGTCTGGAGTCACGTGTAGGCCAGGCCAGGTAATGGGGGCAGATTTCCTTCCCAAGTAGGAGAGAGAGATTGGCCACGTTTTCTGATGTAACAGTGAAGGTTACCGTGTAAACACTCCATCTAATAATCCCACCGTTAATGGATGCAGTGGTTATGTTACTGGACTGATGTGCAGTTTGGGGAATTGGCCATGCTAAATCAAGGGGATTAGCTAGGGTGAATACATGGTGTTATAGGCATAGGGCCTGGGTGGGATTGTGGTCAGGGCAGGCTGAATGGGCCGAATGGCCTCCTGCTGCACAGTTGGGATTCTATGACTGACTGAATAAAAGCTGGTATTGGTAATTTTAAAGTTTATTTATTAATGCCACACAAGACTTACATTAACACTGCAATAAAGTGACAGTGAAAATCCCCTAATTGTCTGTCCTGGTACACTGAGGGAGAATTTAGCGCGGCCAATGCACCCTAACCAGCACGTCTTTCAGACTGTGGGAGGAAACCGGAGGAAACCCACGCAGACATGGGGAGAACGTGCAGAATCCACACACAGTGACCCAAGCCAGGAATTGAGCCCGAGCCCCTGGTGCTGTGAGGCAGCAGTGCTAACCCACTGTGTCACCCCCATTGTTGAGTTGATGTTTGAAAGCCAGTGTCTGAGGTTTGGGGTGTCAAGTGAACAGAGACGATCCCATGACACTATCTCAAAGATGGGCAGGGACGTTCTGCCAACGCGTCAACCAGTATTCATCCTTCAACCAACGTGGCACCAACAGATGATGGAACAAAGAACGGTACAGCATAGGAACGGGCCTTTTGATCCATCAAGCCTGCACCGATCACATTTACCTATCCAACCAACCGCCTGTCTCCCTCTATTCCCCGTCCATTCATACGCCTATCCAGATAAGTCTTAACTGCTGCCAATGTATCTCTGTCAACCACATCACTTGGCAGTGCATTCCAGGCCCCACCACCCTCTGTAAAAGAAACTTCCCCCGCACATCCCTACTGAACCGTTCCACCCCCCCCCCCACACTTACCTTGAACTTGTGCCCCCTTGTAATTGTCATTTGTGCCCTGGGAGAAAGCTTCCAACTGTTCACCCAATCCGCACCCCTCGTGATTTTAATTATGATCTCCCATTATTACCTGTGGGATCTTGCTGTGCGCACATTGCCTGCCGCGCTGCCTACGTTACAAAGCAACTGCGCTTGAGACGTATTTTATTGGCTGCGGAAGTGCTGTGGGACGTCCCGTGGTCGCGATGGAAGTCTTTTGCAGGAGAAGGAATAAGGGGCGATTCCCGATTTGGGGTCACTGTCTGTGTGGAGTTTGCACGTTCTCCCCGTGTCTGCGTGGGTTTCCTCCGGGTGCTCCGGTTCCCTCCCCACAGTCCGAAAGACGCGCTGGTTAGAGTGTATCGGCCGTGCTAAATCTTCCCTCAGTGTAACCCGAACAGGAGTGTGTGACGAGGGGATTTTCACAGTCACTTCTTTGCGGTGTTAATGTAAGCCCACTCGTGACACTATTAAACAAACTCTACTTTATGAAAACAAAGGAAAATGATATTTGGTTGTGATCTGGGTGCAGGTGAGATGATCTGAGGGTCAGCCTAATGTTAATTCATTCTTTAATTTGTATATTTCTCTTCCTCCCTGGGGCTCACCCCTCCTCCCCTCCTCCCCTCCTCCCCTCCACCCCTCCTCCCCGTCTCCTTCTCCGCAGAGCTCCACCACCGCCACGCGACAGACAGCCTGGAGTACACCCCACGCGCCCTCGTCCAGCCCATCGTCCTGAGCCTGACCTCCGACCCCAGTCACTGCCCGCAGTGCCGCGGCGGTGAGCTGGGCCCAGCCGCCAACGCCTCGGACGCGGGCGACGCAGTGGTCCGGGCGAGCGAGGGCGAGTCGGGGAGGCCGGCGACGAGGTGGTATGCCGAGGTGTGGGGCGGGGTGCGGTGCAAACTGACCAACATCGTGGAGAGCAAGTACTTCAACCGCGGCATCATGATGGCTATCTTGATCAACACCATTAGCATGGGCATCGAGCACCATGAACAGGTACCGTTCCAAATATGTGGCCCTCCTGGGCTGATGTTCAATTGAAAGTGGTGTGCCTCAGGGATTGGTGCTGGGCCCACTGTTACTGGTCATTTATGTTAATGATTTGGATGCGGATTTAGGGGGCATGGTTAGTAAACTTGCAGGCGACACTGAGATTGGGGGCATGGTAGGTAGGCAGTGGAGAAAGTTATCTCCGATTGCAACGGGATCTTGATCAATTGGGCTGACGAACGGCAGCTGGAGTTTAATTTAGATAAATGCGAGGTGATGCATTTTGATCGATTGGACCAGGGCAGGACTTACTCGGTTAATGGTAGGGCATTGGGGAGAGTTGCAGAACATAAGAACATAAGAAATAGGAGCAGGAGTAGGCCATCTGGCCCTTCGAGCCTGCCCCGCCATTCAATAAGATCATGGCTGATCTGTCGTGACTCAGCTCCACCTTCCCGCCCTCTCCCCATAACCCTTAATCCCTTCTCTTATCAAAAACCCATCAACCCGTTTCTTAAAAATATTTAGCGAGGCAGCCTCCACCACTTCAATGGGCAGAGAATTCCAGAGATTCACCACCCTTTGAGTGAAGAAGTTCCTCCTCAACTCCGTTCCAAACCGCCTCCCCTTTATCTTGAGGCTGTGCCCCCTAGTCCTACTGTCTTTTTTGAGCGGGAAGAGTCTCTCCACCTCTATCCTATCCATCCCATTCATCATCTTAGGGGTACATGTTCATGTCTCCTTGAAAGTGGACTCACAGGTGGACAGAGTGGTGAAGATGGCATTCGGCATGCTTGGTTTCATCGGTCAGAACATTGAATACAGGAGTTGGGATGTCTTATTAAAGTTGCACAAGACATTGGTAAGGCCACACTTGGAATACTGTGTACAGTTCTGGTCACCCTATTATAGAAAGGATACTATTAAACTAGAAAGAGCGCAGAAAAGATTTACTAGGATGCTACCGGGACTAGATGGTTTGAGGGATATGGGCCCTAGGCAGGCAAATTATTATAGAAAGGATATTATTAAACTAGAAAGAGTACAGAGAAGATTTCTAGGATGCTCCTGGGATTTGATGGATTGAGTTAAAAGGAGAGGCTGGATAGACTGGGACTTTTTTCTCTGAAGCGTAGAAGGCTGAGGGGTGATCTTGTAGAGATCTATAAAATAATGAGGGGCACAGATCAGCGAGATAGTCAATATCTTTTCCCCAAAGGTAGGGGAGTCTAAAGCTAGGGGGCATAGGTTTCAGGTGAGAGGGGAGAGATGCAAAAGGGGCCAGAGATGCAATTCTTTCACACAGAGGGTGGTGAGTGTCTGGAACGAGCTGCCAGAGGCAGTAGTAGAGGCGGATACAATTTTGTCTTTTAAAAAGTATTTAAACTGTTACATGGGTAAGATGGGTATAGAGGGATATGGGTCAAATGCGGGCAATTGGGACTAGCTTAGGGGTTAAAAACGAACAGCATAGACAAGTTGGGCCGAAGGGCCTGTTTCCATGTTGTAAGCTTCTATGAGTATTATTCTATAATTGTACAGGGTGTTGGTGAGGCCACACCTGGAGTATTGTGTGCAGTTTTGGTCTCCTTATCTGAGGAAGGATGTCCTTGCTGTAGAGGGAGCGCAGTGAAGGTTTACCAGGCCGATTCCTGGGATGGCAGGTCTGTCATATGAGGAGAGACTAAGTTGGTTAGGATTATATTCACTGGAGTTTAGAAGAGTGAGAGGGGATCTGATAGAAACTTATAAAATTCACACAGGGTTAGACAGGGTAGATTCAGAAAGAATGTTCCCGATGGTGGGGGGAGTCCAGAACTAGGGGGTCGTAGTTTGAGGATAAGGGGTAAACTTTTTAGAACTGAGACGGGGAGAAATTTCTTCACCCAGACTCGGGACAGAGCTTTGCAGTCCCGTCGCAATGTGTGGAGGGAGAGGGAGAGGGAGGAGGGGTGAGGGTAGAGGGAGGGGACCGGGGATGCGAACCGTCCAAAACTCCAATGACTTGGACAGGAATAGAAGATCCTGCCAAGGGGAGGGTCCGTACAGTTTTCCACCTGAGAGCCTCTTCAACAGTTGTATTATTTTTACAGTTTATTTATTAGTGTCAAAAGCAGGCTCACATTAACACTGCGATGAAGTTACTGTAAAAATCCCCTCGTTGCCACACTCCGGCGCCTGTTCGGGTTACACTGAGGGAGAATTTAGCCTGGCCAACACACCCAAACCAGCACGTCTTTCAGACTGTGGGAGGAAACCGGAGGAAACCCACGCAGACACGGGGAGAACGTGCAGACTCTGCACAGACAGTGACCCAAGCCGGGAATCGAACCCGGGTCCCTGACGCTGTGAGGCAGCAGCGCTAACCCACTGTGCCCCCCTTAACAAGAGAGAAAGATTGTGCATTTATATAGCCCCTTCGGATTCCCCAAAGTGACTCACGACCAGTGAAATGTACCCCTCTCTTATACACCTTCACTGCCCTCATGCAGGAAAAGCAGCAGTCAATTGGTGCACAGCAAGATCCCACAGGCAGCAATGGGATGGTGGTGGCTGGGTCATTCATTCAGTTTATTTTAGTGCCATTATGCGAGGGATAAATATTGGTCAGGGGAAATTTCCTCTGCTCTTCCTTCAAAACATTGGCCAACTCGGAACAGATAGAAGCCTCAGCTTCACGTCTCCTGACACCTCTGACAGTGCTGCAGTCCCTCGGTACTGCACAAGGAGCAAGTGAAGCTCCTGGACAGGGAATCTCCAACCCATGGACCTTCTGGTTCAGAGGCAGGAACCATGGCTGAGATGTCTGTTTGTTCCGAAACCTTTTGTAAACAGCACATTTTTGATTTGAGTTATTATTGTTACATGTATTAACACGCGGTGAAAAGTGTTGATTCTTACACGCTATACAGACCGTTCATAGAGAAGGAAAGGAGAGGGTGCAGGATGTAGTGTTACAGTCACAGCGAGGGTGTAGAGAAAGATCAACTTAATGCGAGGTGGGTCCATTCAAAAGTCCGACGGCAGCAGGGAAGAAGCTGTTCTTGAGTCGGTCGGTACGGAACCTCAGACTTTTGTATCTTTTTCCTGACGGATGAAGGTGGAAGAGAGAATGTCCGGGGGGCGTGGGGTCCTTAATTATACTGGCTGCTTTTCCGAGGGAGGGGGAAGTGTAGACAGAGTCGATGTCCGAGTTGCTATATAAATGCAAATTGTTACTGTTTGCTCTCCCTCCGACAGCAAGGCCAGGATTGGGAATTCCAGGGTGCAGACCTCCCTTGCTGAAACGTTCCCTGCGGAATTGTTGGTGATGATTTTTTTCGAAGGAGATAGGCCCGGGGCTCAGCTTTCTAATCGAGTTCAGAGCAGTGGCAATTTGTGTTTCTGCTGATGGACAGCGGGGACAGACAGATCCTCTCCCCTAGGGGATTAACACTTTGATCTCCCAGACATGGATTGTGTGCGTGTCCTCAACAGAGAGAGATTAAGCCTTTTATCCTGCTAGCTTCACTTATACCTGGTAGCCGTACAGACTGTGAAGGAGAATCCCGAATTGATTACTGTGCTTGATTGAGAACAGGCCCAACATTAATGGGAAAATGGACAGGGACTGACTGTTGGTGATAATTAAAGCATCCTTCACCCTTCAGTCAAATCCCTGCTCCTTTGGTGGAAGCATTGTTCCATTAGACGTTTGGAGTGTGTACTAAGTTAGGGCAATATTTCATGAAAGATTGGCCCACAGTCAACACCAAGAATGCTGACTGCATCTGAACAATTTTGTGTAACCGTCAAGAATTGAAACCTGTAACAGCAGCAACAACAACCTGCATTTATATAGCAACTCTGACAAGTTTGAACTTCATTATCCAGGTGTTTGGACTCTGTATGCTTTTGGATTTCAAGTTTTTAGGTGTCCAGGTCACCAACAACCTGTCCTGGGGCGATCCTTTAAAACAGAGACTCGGAGGAATTTCTTCAGCCGGAGAGCGGGGAATCTGTGGAACTCTTTGCCGCAGAGGAGGCCGGGGTCATTGAGTGTCTTTAAGACAGAGATAGATCGGTTCCTGATTAATAAGGGGGTTATGGGGAAAAGGCAGGAGAATGGGGAGGAGAAAAATATCAGCCATGATAGCAGGTGGTCAGGAAGGCGAATGGGATGCTGGCCTTCATAGCGAAGGGGATTGAATATAAAAGTAGGGAGGTCTTGCTGCAGCTGTATAGGGCATTGGTGAGGCCGCAGCTGGAGTACTGTGTGCAGTTTTGGGCGCCGCACCTGCGCAAGGATGTTTTGGCCCTGGAGGGAGTGCAGAGGAGGTTTACTCGGCTGATACCGGAGTTGAGGGGATTGAGCTATGAGGAGAGGCTGAATAAACTAGGCTTGTACTCGTTAGAGTTTAGAAGAATGAGGGGAGATCTCATTGAGACGTATAAGATGATGAATGGGATGGATAGGATAGAGGTGGAGAGACTGTTCCCGCTCAAAAAAGACAGTAGGACTAGGGGGCACAGCCTCAAGATAAAGGGGGGGCGGTTTAGAACAGAGTTGAGGAGGAACTTCTTCACTCAAAGGGTGGTGAATCTCTGGAATTCTCTGCCCGTTGAAGTGGTGGAGGCTGCCTCGCTAAATATTTTTAAGAAACGGGTTGATGGGTTTTTGATAAGAGAGGGGATTAAGGGTTATGGGGAGAGGGCGGGAAGGTGGAGCTGAGTCACGACAGATCAGCCATGATCTTATTGAATGGCGGGGCAGGCTCGAAGGGCCAGATGGCCTACTCCTGCTCCTATTTCTTATGTTCTTATGTTCTTATGATTGAATGGCGGAGTAGACTCGATGGGCCGAGTGGCCTAATTCTGTTTCTATGTCTTATGGGTTAAAATTGAGACAAGATGTGGAGATGCCGGGGTTGGACTTGGGTAAACACAGTAAGAAGTCTCACCAGGTTAAAGTCCAACCAGTTTACTTACTATCAAATACATTAAAATTGGAGTTTGGAGGAGGGTTGTTGAGCTGGAAAAGGTTAACGACAAATATTTGCGTTTATATGATGCTTTGCAAGTCTCGAACTGCTTCACAGCTAGCGAGGTAGTTTTGAACCATCGTCACTGTTTGTGGGAGATGATCGAGACCCGGGAAAGATTTGGGAACTCGGATGGAAATTTTAAAATTGAGACATTTCGCAGACTGGGTGTCCATGATTGCAAGGGAGCACCCATGGGTCCACGTTAGTGCAGAGTTTTCAATAAGTTCAAGCTTAGAAAGAGTTTCAAACCAGCCAGGAGAGCTTTAGAATGGTTATAGAATCTACAGTGCAGAAGGAGGCCATTTGGCCCTTCGTGCCTGGACTGAGGTCCTATCCTCATAACCTCCCTAATTTACACTCCTTGTCCCCCGACACCATCAATCCACCCAACCCACACATCTTTGGAGTGTGAGAGGAAACCGGAGCACCCGGAGGAAACCCACGCAGACACGGGGAGAATGTGCAGGCTCCACACAGACAGTGACCCGAGGCCAGACTCGAACGTGGGTCCCTGGTGTTGTGAGGCTGCAGTGGCCATCACGCTGCCCCAAAGTCAAGCGTGGAGGTGGTGCATTGGTTAGCACTGCTGCCTCACAGCACCAGGGTTCGATTCCAGCCTCTGGTGGCTGTCTGTGTGTTAGAACAAAGAACAAAGAACAATCCAGCACGGGAAACAGGCCCTTCGGCCCAACGAGCCCGCGCCGCCACATCACCCCACACCTATTCTACCCTGCATGTAGAACCAGCATAGAACCCTACAGTGCAGAAACAGGCCCTTCGGCCCATCGAGTCTGCACCGAACACAATCCCACCCAGACCCTATCCCCATATCCCTACACATTTACCTGCTAATCCCTCTAACCTACACATCCCAGGACACTAAGGGGCAATTTTAGCATAGCCAATGAACCTAACCCGCACATCTTTGGACTGTGGGAGGAAACCGGAGCACCCGGAGAAAACCCACGCAGACACGAGGAGAATGTGCAAACTCCACACAGGCAGTGACCCGAGCCGGGAATCGAACCCAGGACCCTGGAGCTGTGAAGCAGCAGTGCTAACCCACTGTGTGCTACCGTGCCGCCCATGTTGCCTGCATGTTTTCCCCATGTCTGCGTGGGTTTCCTCCGGGTGCTCCGGTTTCCTCCCACAGTCCGAAAGACGTCCAGGCTAGGGATATTAGCCATGCCAAATTGCTCTGTAGTGTCAGGGGGGGCTAGCGGGACAAGTATGTGAAGTTATGGAGATCCCTTTATTAATCAAGAACCTACCTATCTCCGTCTTAAAGACACTCAAGGACCCGGCCTCCACAGCCTTCTGCGGCAGAGAGTTCCGCAGATTTACCACCCTCTGGCTGAAGGAATTCCTCCTCATCTCTGTTTTAAAGGATTGTCCCTTTAGCCTTCTCTGCCCCTCAGGGCTGCCAAGATTCTTCTAAAGAGGGCGTTGAGGCTTGAGCTGAGATGGGAGCGAGGGCGACTGGTATTGGGGAGGGGAGTGGGAACTAGAGGGATTACTGGGACTGGATGATAAGATGTGCAGTTGGGAAGAATGATGGGGGGACCTTGCTGAATTATACAGGCCCTCGGTGCTGAAGCAGTTAACGGGTGATCGAACCAACTATCTTTGGACTAGTTATTTCAAAAGGTCACTCAGGACTGTGACATTTAAGGAGCATTTATTTTTGTTTCCTCCACATTTCTCTTTACTCGCTCTCGGCCAGCAGAGAGGAACAAAGGAACGGGGGGGCTGACTTACTTCTTTCCCTGAATGTGTTTAAGCAACCCCCCCCCCCCACCCCACCCCCACCTCATCTCAGCATCCCACCCAGACACAGAGGTCGACAATCGGGATCAACTGGAGGCTGGGACTGCGCAGCGGGGCTAAACTTCCCACAGTCGAGGGCTAGGACCTGAGGTTTGGGGATGAGGCACTTGGGGGAGGCCTGGGTGAGTTGCTCTTTCAGAGAGTCAGTGAAGATTCGATGGACTGAATGGCCTCTGTCTGCACTGTAAGGATTCTATGGTTCACTCCCACAATGGGGGGGGAGGGGGTCGCCAATCCTGCAGGGTAGCTGGGAGTCTCCTGGAATTTAACACTAGATCTATTGACTCTTGTCAGGATCAAACCCAACATGAAATGGCTAGGTGGCATTAAGAGAATTCTGCCCAAGTGTGTCTTTTATCATTTTCTTTGAATGTTTTACCTTTATCTCTTTGTAACATTGGGAGGTATGATGGCTTGCTGAAGGTCCAACAACGAGGTGGCACGGTGGTTAGCGCTGCTGCCTCACAGTGCCAGGGACCCCGGTTCAACTCCAGCCTCGGGTCACTGTCTGGGTTGTGAGGAATCTGCACGTTCTCCCTGTGTCGGCGTGGGTTTCCTCCAGGGTGCTCCGGTTTCCTCCCATAGTCCAAAGATGTGCGGGTTCGGTGGATTGGCCGTGCCAAATTGCCCCTTAGTGCCAGGGGGATTAACAAGGGCACATATGTGGGGTTACAAGGATGGGACCTGGGTGTGATTGTGGTTGGTGCAGACTCGATGGGCCAAATGGTCTCCTCCTTCTGCACTGTAGGGTTTCTGTGATTCAATGAAGCTTCAGGAATACTTCCAGTCGGAGTTGACAACCATTACCCACTAATGCCCGGCAGTGAGGTGACTATCTCTTAGCTTTTGGCGGCACGGTAGCACAGTGGGTTAGCACTGCTGCTTCACAGCTCCAGGGTCCTGGGTTCGATTCCCGGCTCGGGTCACTGCCTGTGTGGAGTTTGCACATTCTCCTCGTGTCTGCGTGGGTTTTCTCCTGGTGCTCCGGTTTCCTCCCACACTCCAAAGATGTGCGGGTTAGGTTCATTGGCTATGCTAAAATTGCCCCTTAGTGTCCTGGGATGTGTAGGTTAGAGGGATTAGCAGGTAAATGTGTAGGGATATGGGGATAGGGTCTGGGTGGGATTGTGTTCGGTGCAGACTCGATGGGCCGAAGGGCCTGTTTCTGCACTGTAGGGTTCTATGCTGGTTCTATGCTGGACTATCCAGGATTGAAACATTGGCTCAATTCTCTCCCCCAAGATACTGTCAGAGTTGCTGAGATTTTCCAGCGTTTTCTGCGTTTATGGGTGTGAGTGAGTTGACTATCTTGGCTGTAACAATCAGGGTCCTCTCTTGACCTGAGAGGGAGCCAATTGGTGATGCATTGAGTATAGAGTTCCACATTGCTCCTCAGGTTCCCATTAATTCGTTCGCCTCTTAACTTAAATCTATATCCCCTAGTTCTCAATTCCCCAATCCTGGAAAAAAGACAGAGTGCATTCGCCCTATCCATGCCTCCCGTGATCTTATACACCTCTATAGGATCATCCCTCAATCTCAGTCATCCTGACTTGGAAATACATTGGCTGGTCCTTGACTCAGTAAGAAATCTCGCACCAAGTTAAAGTCCAACAGGTTTATTTGGTAGCACGAGCTTTCGGAGCGCTGCTTCTCCATCAGGTGAGTGAGGATTGGGTTCACAAACAGGGCAAATATAAAGACACAGATACAATTACAGGATAATGGAATGTGAGTCTTTACAGGTGCCGACAGTGTGAGTGGAGAGAGGGTTAAGCACAGGTTAAAGAGATGTGTATTGTCTCCAGACAGGACAGTTAGTGAGATGTTGCAAGCCCAGGCAAGTCACGGGGGTTACAGATAGTGCGACATGAACCCAAGATCCCTGTTGAGACCGTCCTCATGTGTGCGGAACTTGGCTATTAGTCTCTGCTCAGCGACTCTGCGTTGTTGTGAAGGCCGCCTTGGAGAACGCTTACCCGAAGATCAGAAGCTGAATGCCCGCGACCGCTGAAGTGTTCCCCGATCGGAAGGGAACAGTCTTGCCTGGTGATTGTCGAGTGGTGTTCATTCATCCGCTCTCGTAGCGTTCCTTGACTCTCACTGGGTCAGAAACCCCCTCCCTAACAACAGTGTGGGTGTACCGACACCTCATGGACTGCAGTGGGTTCAAGAAGGCAGCTCACCACCACCACCTCAAGGGGAGAGGGTGCCATAGTGATAATTTTATTGGATTAGAGATCCAGGGTACCGCTCTTGGGGACCTGGGTTCGAATCCAACCACAGCAGATGGGGAAATAAATCTGGAGTTAAAAGCCTGTAATAATGACCACAAAACTATTGTCAACCGTCCGAACAACTCATCTGGGTCATTAATGTCCTGGAAATCTGTCGCCAACAATGTGGTTGACTTTTAACTACCTTCTTAAATGGCAATGGAAGAATCCCAAAATGTTAACGGTATTCAGCAGGTCAGGCTC
This sequence comes from Prionace glauca, assembly GCA_037974335.1. Taxonomy (NCBI): domain Eukaryota; kingdom Metazoa; phylum Chordata; class Chondrichthyes; order Carcharhiniformes; family Carcharhinidae; genus Prionace; species Prionace glauca. The sequence goes on from CM075754.1 coordinate 19,089,511, forward strand.
AGAGTGAGTGGGAGCCTGGGGATGGCCCCTGTCCTGACACCCCTTAATGTGCATGTGTTCAAAATACTAACCCATCAGAGGCAGGAAGGAGATCACAGCTCACCGTATCTGTACCAGCCTCCAATCGAGCATCATGACTTAGTGTCGTTCCCCTGCCTTCCCCCCCCCCCCCCCCCCCCCCATATCCCCTGCACACGGTTTCTATTCAAATCATAGAATCTACAGTGCAGAAGGAGGCCATTCGGCCCATTGTGTCTGCACGGACAACAGCCCCACCCAGGTTCTATTCCCATAACCCCACATATTTACCCTGCCAGCTCCCCTGACACTAAGGGGCAATATTAGCACGGCCAGTCCACCTAACCCACACATCTTTGGAGTGTGGGTGGGAACCGGAGCACCCGGAGGAAACCCATGCAGACACAGGGAGAACGTGCAAACTCCACATAGACAGTGACCCAAGCTGGGAATCAAACTCTGGTCTCTGGCACTGTGAGGCAGCAGCGTTATCCATTGTGCCACCGTGCTGCCCTGCAGTGTGGCACCCAGAACTGTACACAGTATTCCAGCTGAGGTCTAACTAGTGTCTGGATTAAGTTCCATAAGTAACCAGCACCTCCTAGGCTGGTGCCTGAACTCAGCAACCTATGGTGAGACAAATCGTAGCAACCAATAATTGTTCTACGTAACATTAGTCAATGAGACCTGGGCTGGATCCTCATTATCGTTTTAAACCACTCCGGCTCCCCCTCTCCTACTCACTCCTTTCTCCTCACTCTGGCATCTTCACTCCCAACCTTCACCCTGACATTGGCAGCTGTGCCCTCAGATGCCAAGGTCCCCTGTTTGGATTTTATCTAACCTTGTCCCTCCCTTTCCACCATTAAGGCCCTTCTCTATCACCAGACATTTGTTCACCCCTTCTAATCTGTTTTTTCCTTTGATTGGAGTGAGATCCATTTAAATTTGATTACAGTCCCTGTGAAACAGTTGGGATTTTTTTTTCATTCACTTGTGGGTCATGGGGGTCGCTGTCTGGGCCAGCATTTATTGCCCATCCCTAGTTGCCCCTTGAGAAGGTGGTGGTGAGCTGCCTTCTCGAATCGCTGCAGTCCGCGTGCTGTGGGTTGACCCACAGTGCCGTTAGGGAGGGAGTTCCAGGATTTTGACCCAGCGACAGTGAAGGAACGGCCGATATATTTCCCAGTCAGGATGGTGAGTGGCTTGGAGGGGAACTTGCAGGTGGTGGTGTTCCCCATGGATCTGCTGCCCTTGTCCTTCTCGATGGAAGTGGTGGTGGGTTTGGAAGGTGCTGCCTAAGGATCTTTGGTGAGTTGCTGCAGTGCATCTTGTAGATGGTACACACGGCTGAGTGTCGGTGGTGGAGGGAATGGGTGTTGGTGGATGGGGGGTCAATCAAGCGGGATGGCTTTGTCCTGGATGGTGTTGAGCATGTTGAGTGTTGTTGGAGCTGCCCCCATCCAGGCAAGTGGGGAGTATTCCATCACACTCCTGACTTGTGTCCTTGTAGATGGTGGACAGGCTTTGGGGAGTCAGGAGGTGAGTTACTCGCCGCAGGATTCCCAGCCTCTGATCTGCTCTTGTAGCCACTGTGTTTATGCAGTGAGTCCAGTTGAGTTTCTGGTCAATGTAACCCCAAGGATGTTGACACTGGGGGTTCAGTGATGGTTACACCATTGAATGTTAAGGGGCGGTGGTTAGAATGTCTCTTATTGGTGTGATGGTCATTGCCTGGCATTTGTGTGGCGTGAATGTTATTGGCCACCTATTAACTCAAGCCTGGATCTTGTCGCATCTGGGCACGGACTGCTTCTGTCTTGGCGTCTTAAAGGCGCTACCCAAGTGCATGTTGTTGTTGTTGACTTATCCTTCAAGCCCCCCCCCTCAGCAATGGTCTCTTTCCTCATATCCCAGCGACCGCGTTCTCACTCTCCCGACAGACCAGCTGACACGTTTCCCGTTGGGATTTGGCAGGAGACTGGGCAGGGTCTGATGGGACGTGAATGGGAATCTCCTTGGAAGTTACGTCTCCGCCGTCTGGAATGTTTAGACTCCACCCCGACCCCGCTCCTGCCCCCCACCCGTAGCCCCCCCAACCTTGAGTTCAAATGGGAGCTTGGTTTCCTAAAATGTCACCCAACTTTTTCAAAATAATAAGTGCTGTGCAAACTGCCCATAATTGGGCATAACGAGACTTTTAAACAGCGGAATATGTCGGGTGAACAGTTTGTTGTTGGCAGCAGTGGTTCAGTAATGTATGTATATTTAGATTCATTTTCCATTGACAGTATGAACTGTGTGAGATTGGGTAACATGCCTCCCGGGGAGACGTGCAGATTGCAAATACAGGTCCCTGAAGTGTATAAACTACTTCTTTTATATTTGTTCATGGGATATGGACGTCACTGGCTGGGTTAGCATTTATGGGACATGTTCGGCACTGCTTTGTGGGCCGAAGGGCCTGTATTGTGCTGTAGCTTTTCCGTGTTTCTCTTACTCATCTCTCGGGGCATTTAAGAGTCAGCCGTGGCTCTGGAGTCACGTGCGAGCCAGACCGGGGTAAGGATGGCAGAGTTCCTCCCCTAAAGGGGCATTAGTGAACCAGATGGGTTCTTTAAGGGGCATGATGGGATAGGTGCCTCGAGACTGCTTTAACCTTGGCCAGAAGTTTTAGAACATGGTGGCACAGCCCCAGGAGAGGGGGGGGCACTTATGTCTGAGATGAGGAGGAACTTCTTCACACAGAGGGTGGTGAATCTTCGGAACATTCCAACACAGAGACACTCAGTCTTGGATGAGTTTCAAGATGGGGAGTGACAGATTTTTGGATAGTGAAGGTATCCAGAGATGGTGACAGGGTAGGAAGATGGCAGTGGCCCAGAAGATCAGCTGTGATATTATTGAACAGTGAAACAGGCTCCAGGGGCTGCAATTTCTTATATTCGTGATTCTATAGAGTAGAATAAAATCCCCACAGTGCAGAAGGAGGCCACTCAACCCATCGAGTCTGTACTGACTGCAGTTCCAGCCAGCCCCCAATCCCTGAAGCCCCACACATTTACCCCTAGCTGGTGTCCCTGACGCTAAGGAGCAATTTAGCATGGCCAATCCACCTAACCCGCACACCTTTGGACTGTGGGAGGAAACCGGAGCACCCGGAGGAAACCCACGCAGACACGGGGAGAATGTGCAGACTCCGCACAGACAGTGACACAAGCCAGGAATCGAACCCAGGACCCTGGAGCTGTGAAAAGGCAATGCCAACCCACTGTGCCATCGTGCCATCCTATAAGAACATAAGAACATAAGAAATAGGAGCAGGAGTAGGCCATCTGGCCCTTCGAGCCTGCCCCGCCATTCAATAAGATCATGGCTGATTTGTCATGGCTCAGTTCCACCTTCCCGCCCTCTCCCCATAACCCTTAATCCCTTCTCTTATCAAAAACCCATCAACCCGTTTCTTAAATATATTTAGCGAGGCAGCCTCCACCACTTCAACGGGCAGAGAATTCCAGAGATTCACCACCCTTTGAGTGAAGAAGTTCCTCCTCAACTCTGTTCTAAACCTCCCCCCCTTTATCTTGAGGCTGTGCCCCCTAGTCCTACTGTCTTTTTTGAGCGGGAAGAGTCTCTCCACCTCTATCCTATCCATCCCATTCATCATCTTATACGTCTCAATGAGATCTCCCCTCATTCTTCTAAACTCTAACGAGTACAAGCCTAGTTTATTCAGCCTCTCCTCGTAGCTCAATCCCCTCAACTCCGGTATCAGCCTAGTAAACCTCCTCTGCACTCCCTCCAAGGCCGAAATATCCCTGTGTAAGTACGGTGACCAAAACTGCACACAGTACTCCAGCTGCGGCCTCACCAATGCCCTATACAGCTGCAGCAAGACCTCCCTACTTTTATATTCAATCCCCCTCGCTATGAAGGCCAGCATCCCATTCGCCTTCCTGACCACCTGCTGCACCTGCAAGCTGGGTTTTTGCGACTCATGCACAAGGACCCCGAGGTCCCTCTCCTATCATTCACACATTGTCACCTCTGTAATTATTTTATCACACGTAGAATAAATAGAATCCCTGAGGTGCAGTAGGAGGCCATTCCATCCATCAAGTCTGCACTGAATCTCCGAAAGAACATCCCAGCCAAGCTCATCTCTCTTCCTAGACCCGTAACCCTTCACATTTACCATGGCAAATCCACCTAACCTACACATCTTTGGACACTAAGGCAACTTAGCAAGGCCAGTCCCTCTAACCTACACACCTAGGGTCACTAAGGGGCAATTTAGCATGGCCAGTCACCCTAACCTTCATATCTTTGGAGTGTGGGAGGAAACCGGAGCACCCCGAGAAAACCCAGGCAGACATGGGGACAAGGTGCGAACTCCACACAGACACTGACCCAAGCCGGGAATCGAACCCGGGTCCCTGGTGCTGTGAGGCAGCAGTGTTAACCATGCTGTGGAGTGAGAATCCACTCCGTGTTTTGTGCCTGGTCATCTCCAGGATTTGTGACAGACGTGATATGCCCAGCGCTCGATGGATTGAGAGCAAGTGGGCGTCAAGCAGCATCTGAGTGAAGCCACCGATATTCTCAGCGTCACACACTCTGCTTCCAAGCTGCTTTTAAATTTCCTGTCCTGTGTTAACCGCTGAGTGCACTGTGGGTGCTGGAGTGATGGCAGCGACTGTAACTCATTGAGAAGGTCTTGTTCCTACCGTCCAAACTCATCGTCCAACAAATGCCAGCCCTCTAATAGAACCCCGACGGTGTGGAAGGAGGCCCTTCAGCCCATTGACTCTACACAAACTCTTTAAAAGAGCATCTTACAAAGGCCCAAAGCCCCGTAACTCAGCACATTTACCTCCTCCTAACCTACACATCCTTGGACACTAAGGGGCAATTTACTTTGATTTTAGATTTGATTTATTATTGTCGCATGTACCAAACATACAGTGAAAAGTATTGTTTCTTGCACGCTATACAGAAGAAAACGTGTAGAATGTAGTGTTACAGTCATAGCTAGGGTGTAGAGTAAGATCAGCTTTGATGGCAGCAGGGAAGAAACTGTTCTTGAGTTGGGTGGTACGTATCCTTAGACTATTTATCTTTTTCCCGATGGAAGAAGGTGGAAGAGAGAATGTCCGGGGTGCGTGGGGTCCTTAATTATACCGGCTGCTTTGCCGAGGCAGCGGGAAGTGTAGACAGAGTCAATGGATGGGAGGCTGGTTTGTGTGATGGATTGGGGCTACGTTTACGATCTTTTGTGGTTCCTTGCGTTCTTGGGCAGAGCAGGAGCCCAGACCGAGCTGTGATACAACCAGAAAGAATGCTTTCTATGGTCCACGTTGGTGAGAGTCGTGACGGATATATTCAATCCACCCAACCTGCACATTTGTTGTGATGCCCTGGAATCTCCAGGAGAGAGCACTGCCCTGGGAGAAAATACACGGTGGTGGTGGGGGTTGGATAATTATTTGAGTTAATTTAATTTTCCTTCTTGTTTTAGAACTTTGCTTTTTTTTAGTTATTAAAGTTATGGAGGCAGGAGAGGCTGTTGGACTGGGTGAGGCAATCTCAGGGCCATGGAGGTGAGTGCAGCCGTGAGTGACCCCAACCTGAACCTCAAATACCCTGCCACTCCACACCACCCCTCCCCCAGCTCTCGGTTTCTGAGCCCTTTCACGTCTTCCAGAACCCTTCTCCCTCCCGTGCTCTGTCTTTTGACTAAGAAAGACAAGAGAGACTCAAAGGAAACCTTCCAACATCCCAGGATGTTACAAAGTGCTTTATGGTCAATGAGATACTCTTAGACTGTGGACACTGTTCTCATACCCAGCCAGATGGGAGCTTAGTTTAGCATTTCACCCAAAAGACAGCACCTCCAACAGCGCAGTAATCCTGCAATACTGCACTAGGAGTGTCAGTTTAGACTGTACACTGACATTCATACAATCCCTACAATGCAGAAGAGGGCCATTCAGGCCATTCAGCCCATCGTGTCTGCACTGACCACAAACCCCCCCCAGGCCCTATCCCCATAACCTCACATTTTTACCCTGCTGGCTCAATTTAGCATGAAAAATCAACCTGACCCCCACATCTTTGGAGTGTGGGAGGAAACCCACGCAGACATGGGGAGAAGGTGCAGACAGTGACCCAAGGCTGGAATTGAACCTGGGCCCCTGGCGCTGTGAGGCAGCAAGCGCTGACCACTGTGCCGCCGCCCCTCTGAAGGGGTGGGGGGGGGGGGAGGGGGAGGGGGCAAGACTGCCACCCAAGCTTGGCTTGAGTTTGCCTTGATGGGGCTCACGCCCCCTCCCCCACCAGTGCCCTGCCTGGCACTCACCTCCGATGAGCAGTGTGGAAGTAGACGACAGGTGGCACCGGTGCTGAGTTTTCTACCTCGCCGCGTCTCATGCTTTTGTCTTGCCGGGTAACATGTGGATGTTCTTGCCGAGTTGTTGTTGCCACACTTCAAGAGCCTGCAAATCTAATGAGTGAAATCTGTTGGTTCCATTTCCTCACCTCGTCTCATCGACAACAGGTTGAGATCAGAGTCCCCGACGGCAGCTTTTCAATTAGGTTTCGTGGGGAAAAGGGAGAGAGTCTCTTTTCCTTCCCGTGTGATAGACGCAAAAGTCAAATCAAATATCATAACATTTCTATGATACGGTTGGGCCAAATGCAAGCAAATGGGGTTAGCTTAGATGGGTATTTGGGTCAGCATGGAGCAGTTTGGGCTGAAGGGCCTGTCTTTGAGTCATAGATTCCATGATTCTACAAAATCATACAATCCCCACAGTGCAGAAAGAGGCCAATCAGCCCATCTAGAATGCACTGACTCTCCGAAAGAGCATCCCACCCAGAGGCTCACCTAACTGGCACATCTTGGGAGACCAAGGGGCAATTTAGCATGGCCAGTCCACCTAATGTACACACATTTGGACATTAAGGGGCAAATTAGCATGGCCAGTCCACCTAATGTACACACATTTGGACATTAAGGGGCAATTTAGCATGGCCAGTCCACCTAATGTACACACATTTGGCCATTAAGGGGCAATTTAGCATGGCCAATCCACCCAACCTGTACATCTTTGGAGTGTGGGAGGAAACTGGAGCACCCGGAAGAAACCCACACAGACACGGGGAGAACGTGCAGATTCCACACAGATAGTGACCCAAGCCGGGAATCGAACCCGGGACCCTGGCACTGTGAGGCAGCAGCACTAACCACTGTGGCACCCACCAAACAATACGCTCTGAATGCTGAGGGGAGATTGCTGAAGGATTCCAGCGATGATCCAGCACGGGTTTCTCAATTTGGCACTGTGGATCGAGTCCAAACCCGTCGCACTTCCTCTTGTGTCTAACTAGCCAGAGAGTGACAGACCCAGGTCCTTTGTGGACACATTCGATCTCTGCTGCAGTCTTTCTTGAGTAAACCTCACGAATATTGGCGTTTTGAGCCAAGAGGCACTCTTGATGTTCAGTTGACATTTTCAGGTGGTTGGACATTCAGGGAATGTTCTTTAATCCTGAGGAAGGGTGTGTAATTCGCCGGATTCTCATTGGATGGTGCACTTAACGATCGGTGATGTGGCCTTTCCAATGACATTAGCCATGACCCAAGGTCACATGACACGGTGCACCATGGGAAAGTTGACATCATCAACTCCAGAGAGAGATAGCAGGAAACGAAAGGACCTACTCACCTCTCTGACATGAGTTTAAGCTCCCTTCTGCATTCATTCAATAAGTGGATTAGAATCAATTGATATGAACCGTGCCTTAGACACAGGACAGCGGAGGCAAAAATACACCAGTGGAACCTGTTCAAAGTGTTTAATTTTAAAGCTCTCTGTAATCAGTGTGTAGTGGCCCCCCAGACAATGCTGCAGCCTTTTGTCTCAGTGTTTCTCAGTCCATGTGGTAATTATTTAGTTTCACAGAAAGTAGAAGCTTTATTTGACACCCTCGCGATTTCCCTCCTGTTTAACGGCTGACGGATTTTTTAAGTGTCGTGATGTGCACAGTAAGATCCCACAAACAGCAGTATGATCACAGGTGGGATTTTCCTCCCTCTCTGCGCCAGGGTGTCAGAGTCCCACCATTGTCACCTCTCGTTGCCGGGAGACCCGTGGCAAGGGGAGCACCATCAGCGCTACCATAAGATCCCACCAACACGAACGGCAGCAAGATTCCAACCTGTGTGTTTTTCGGGTTGTTAATTACAATCATAGAATCCCCACAGGGCAGAAGGAGGCCATTTGGCCCATCGAGTCTGCACTGACATCAATCCTACCCAAGCCCTATCTCCATAACCCCATATATTTACCCTGCGAATCCCCCTGACATTAGGGACAATTTAGCATGGCCAATCCACCCTAACCTACACATCTTTGGACACTAAGGGGCGGCACGGTAGCACAGTGGTTAGCACTGCTGCTTCACAGCTCCAGGGTCCTGGGTTCGATTCCCGGCTCGGGTCACTGCCTGTGTGGAGTTTGCACATTCTCCTCGTGTCTGCGTGGGTTTTCTCCGGGTGCTCCGGTTTCCTCCCACAGTCCAAAGATGTGCGGGTTAGGTTCATTGGCTATGCTAAAATTGCCCCTTAGTGTCCTGGGATGTGTAGGTTAGAGGGATTAGCAGGTAAATGTGTAGGGATATGGGGATAGGGTCTGGGTGGGATTGTGTTCGGTGCAGACTCGATGGGCCGAAGGGCCTGTTTCTGCACTGTAGGGTTCTATGGTTCTATGGTTCAATTTAGCATGGCCAATCCACCTAACCTGCACATCTTTGGACACTAAGGAGCAATTTAGCATGGCCAATTCATCTAACCTGCACATCTTTGAACACTAAGGGACAATTTAGCATGGCCAATCCACCTAACCTGCACATCTTTGGACACTAAGAGGCAATTTAGCATGGCCAATCCACCTAACCTGCACATCTTTGGACACTAAGGAGCAATTTAGCATGGCCAATCCACCTAACCTGCACATCTTTGGACACTAAGGAGCAATTTAGCATGGCCAATTCATCTAACCTGCACATCTTTGGACACTAAGGGGCAATTTAGCATGGCCAATCCATCTAACCTGCACATCTTTGGACACTAAGGGGCAATTTAGCATGGCCAATCCCCCTAACCTGCACATCTTTGGACACTAAGAGGCAATTTAGCATGGCCAATCCATCTAACCTGCACATCTTTGGACACTAAAGGGCAATTTAGCATGGCCAATCCCCCTAACCTGCACATCTTTGGACACTAAGGGACAATTTAGTATGGCCAATCCCCCTAACCTGCACATCTTTGGACACTAAGGGGCAATTTAGCATGGCCAATCCCCCTAACCTACACATATTTAGAGTGTGGAAGAAAACCCATGCAGACATGGGGAGAACGTACAAACTCCACACAGGCAGTGACCCCTGCTGGGAATTGAACCTGGGTCCCTGGTACTGAGGCAGCAGTGCTATCCCACTGTGCCACCGTGCCGAAGGGCAAATATTGGTGCCAGCACCATGGGGGAAATCCCTACTGGTCTCCTTCCAAATGGGATCTCTGCCGCTCGGTGGTAGGTCAGTTTTCCAAGTGGACGGAAGGGTTACTTCCAATTAAATGTGCAAAACGCCAGCATCTCACCTCTGACACTCGGGTTTAGATACAACGGCAACAGATGAGGGAGAAACCTGATCTATCCGTGGCTGTGAGGGGGAAATGAATTTGTTGCATGTTAATCCAGCTCTTCCTCAATGTGAACATGTAGAACTAAGCTAATTGGCAATAAATTTACATTCTCACTCCAAGGTCACAGGAGAGCTGGTATGCAAAGTGGAAAAAATGTCACATTAACACAGGAACTGGTAAATAACATTGAAAACTATCCTAATTCTGAACTCAATTAGTAATCTTGCTTTCAGAGTACAAGTGAAGTTAATTATTTGATTTGATTTGATTTATTATTGTCACACGTATTAGTATGCAGTGAAAAGTGTCATTTCTTGCGCGCCATACAGAGAAAGCAAACTGTTCATAGAGAAGGAAAGGAGAGAGTACAGAATGTAGTGTTACAGTCATAGCTAGGGTGTAGAGAAAGATCAACTTAATGCAAGGTAAGTCCATTCTGTTAGCAGCAGGGAAGAAGCTGTCCTTGAGTCCTTTGGTACGTGACCTCAGACTTTTGTATCTTTTTCCCCATGGGAGAGAGAATGTCCGGGGTGCATGGGGTCCTTGATTATACTGGCTGCTTTTACCAAGGCTGCGGGGAGTGTAGATAGAGTCAAAGAACAACAAAGAACAACACAGCATGGGAAACAGGCCCTTCGGCCCAACGAGCCCGCGCCGCCGTCCCATGGTCAGTGACCTATTCATGGCCTATTCAGTGACCTAGTCAATGGATGGGAGGCTGGTTTGTGTGACGGATTGGGCTACATTCACGACCCTTAGTAATTTCTTGCCGTCTTGGGCAGAGCAAGAGCCCATACCAAGCTGTGATACAACCGGAAAGGTGCAACCCGCGATACAAACCATAAATCTTTTGAACTTGAGGCAATTTCCAAGGAAGAATTTCCAAGGTTTTTCATCCAAGACCTTCTCCAGGAGATGAAATGGCTTAGGGTGAGCTAGTGGATGGGAGGCTGGTTTGTGTGATGGTCTGGCCTTCGTTCATGACTCTTTGTAGATTCTTGCAGTCTTGGGCAGAGCAGGAGCCCAGACCAAGCTGTGATACAACCAGAAAGAACGCTTTCTATGGGGCATCTGTAAAAGTTGATGAGAGTCGTAGTGGACACGCCAAATTTTTAGAAAGTTTAGGCATTGGTGGGTTTTCTTGTGTTGGCAAGGGGGGGGGGGAACCAGGGCAGGTTGTTGGTGATCTGGACACCTAAAAACATGAAGCTCTCGACCCTTTCTGTTTCGTTCCTGTGTGCGATATGGGTAAGTGGATTGACACTGAGGGACGGAACTTGCTCAGTAATGTTATTTAGAGGAGAGTAGTCTGTGTTTACCGACATTCTATTCAACCAGAGAGTACTCAACGGCTTACACCAGGTATTGAGGACGAATCCCAACCCTCCCAGCGCTGACACCCCTGAGAAAGTAAGAAGTCTCACAACACCAGGTTAAAGTCCAACCAGTTTATTTGACAGTAATCCCACAAGCTTTCGGAAACGGTGTTCCCTCCGTCGGGTGTGTGGAAGATTACTATCAAATAAACCTGTTGGACTTTAACCTGGAGTTGTGAAACTTCTTACTGTGTTTGTCCCAGTCCAACGCTGGCATCTCCACATCATCCCTGAGAGAGGCCAGAGACCGACTGAAGTGGACACTGGACCCAAATTACCAAACGATTCCCAAATGAAGGAATTGCAAACAGGATCGCACCTTTCCTTTTTAATGTGAATCAGAACCCTTGGACCTTGTCAGGCCTCATTTGGAGTACTGTGCGCAGTTCTGGTCGCCTCACTATAGGAAAGACGTAGAAGCTATTGAAAGGGTGCAGAGGAGATTTACAAGGATGTTGCCTGGACTGGGAGGCATGCCTTATGAAGATAGGTTGAGGGAGCTGGGACTCTTTTCCCTAGAGAGGCGAAGGTTGAGAGGCGACCTGATAGAAGTTTATAAAATGTTGAGAGGAATAGATAGGGTGGACTCTCAGAGGCTATTTCCCCGGGTTGAAATGGTCGCTACGAGAGGACACAGATTTAAGGTGCGGGGAGGGAAGTACAGAGGTGATGTTAGGGGTAAGTTTTTCACTCAGAGGGTGGTGAGTGAATGGAATCGGCTGTCGTCATCGGTGGTGGAGGCGAACTCGCTGGGGTCTTTTAAAAGACTTCTGGATTAGTATATGGGGTTTAATGGGATTGGGGGTTATAGATAGGTCTATAGATTGGTGGGGTTGATGTGATCGCGCAACTCGAGGGCCGAAGGGCCTGTTTGTGCTGTAATGTTCTATGTTCTATGTTCTATGTTCTAGAACCAATGCCAATGCAATGTGAATTAATGGACAAATGATATTTCAAATAAGGAGGTAAATTTCACTTTAAACAGACAAAGTAACAAACAGGCAATGTGTTAGTGTTAGCTGCGTGAATCATAGAACCCCTACAGTGCAGAAGGAAGCCATTCAGCCCATCGAGTCTGCACCGACCACAATCCCACCCAGGCCCTATCCCTGTAGCCCCACATGTTTACCCTAATCCCCCTGACACTAAGGGACAATTTGCAATGGGGCATATTTACCCCACTAATCCCTATATTCTAAGCATCTTGGGACACTAAGGGGCAATTTAGCACGGCCAGTGCACCTAACCCGCACGTCTTTCAGACTGTGGGAGGAAACATAAGAACCCGGAGGAAATCCCATGCAGAAATGGGGAGAACATGCAGATCCCGCACAAACAGGGACCCAAGCTGGGAATTGGACCCAGGTCCATGAAGCTGTGAGGCAGCAGTGTGCCACAGTGGTGCAGTGGTTAGCACTGCTGCCTCACAGCGCCAGGGACCTGGGTTCAATTCTTGGCTTGGGTCACTGCCTGTGTGCAGTCTGCACATTCTCCCTGTGTCCGTGTGGGTGCTCTGGTTTCTTCCCACACTCCAAAGATATGTGGGTTAGATAGATTGGCCATGCTAAATTGCCCCTTAGTGTCTAAAGATGTGCAGGTTAGGGGGATTGGCCGTGCTAAATTGCCCTTTAGTGTTCAAAGATGTGTAGGTTAGGTGGATTGGCCATGCTAAATTGCCCCTTAGTGTCCAAAGATGTGTAGCTTAGATAGATTGGCCATGCTAAATTGCCCCTTAGTGTCCAAAGATGTGTAGGTTAGGGTGGATTGGCCATGCTAAATTGCCCCTTCGTGTCCAAAGATGTGCAGATTGGGTGGATTGGCCATGCTAAATTGCCCCTTAGTGTCCAAAGATGTGTAGGTTAGGGTGGATTGGCCATGCTAAATTGCCCCTTCGTGTCCAAAGATGTGCAGATTGGGTGGATTGGCCATGCTAAATTGCCCCTTCGTGTCCAAAGATGTGCAGATTGGGTGGATTGGCCATGTTAAATTGCCCCTTCGTATCTGGGAGTTTAGTTGAGTCAACACGTGGCTATGGGAATAGCTCCTGGGTGGGATTGTTGTTGGTGCAGTTTCGATGGGCCAAATGGCCTCCTTCTGCACTGTAGGGATTCTGCGATTGGGTGAGAGAGCTCAATCTTTAGGTGCTTATGCGGTGGCGAGCTTTGGGGGTAAATTCTGGAGCACGACACCGAGAGACAAACCAATCTGGCTCCTTCTGCGCTGGGTGTCGGTAACAGCTGGAGCGGCGTTCCGGCAGGGGCTGGCTCCTTACTCCGGCTTCTCTCCGGCCTACGTTCCGACATCCGTACTCGAACGGAATAAATAAACTCGGAGATGACGAGGGAGTTTTTGGGGAGGTGGCGGTGGAGAAGGGGGAGAGAGAGCGAGAGAGAGAGCCAGGCAGGGGTATCAGAGGACTTGTTACAATTTGTGCTGGCAATTACTCATTCGACGTGAAGCAGCCAAGATTTATTGTTCAGTTAATCAGCATTTTATGAGAATTTGATGAGCTTTTGGAGAGAGAGAGAGAGAGAGAGACAGAGAGAGGACGCTGGATGTGAGATGGTGACTAATTTCACCTCCCCCTCCTCCCCTCCCCACCTCCCGCAACGCTCCTGTGTTCGAGGAGTCTCCCAGCTGTGAGAGGAGGGGTGGGAGATTGGTGCGGGGGGTGGGCGAAAGTGGGTGGGTGGGGGGGGGGGAGGCGATTGTGAGGATGGGAATAATCCTATTGACAAGGAGGTTTTTAATAATGAACTAATGTTCAGTTGGATAAGGAGCTTATTAACATACATAATTACATTTGAATAACAAAAACACACACACACACAAAAATAAACTCCAGAATCCGATGTCAGCATCTGCTGCCTTTTTTAAAAAACCGATGTGTTTTAACATTTGTGACAGGAATGTGGAATATTTTTATCATCTGCCTTCATTACGATGGGGGATTAATTCTTTCCCTCCAACTGCGGCTGATGCTATTTATAATGAGTTGTCGCTCAGAACTAAATTTTAGCAGATGCGCAATTAAGGGGCCATTTTAAAGTGGCACTTGCTTGGCATCGGAATCTTGCTCCGTTCCACACACTGAGTTGCTTCCGGTTTTTTTTTGGGATGCGCAGCTTCGCAATTAAGGGCAGAATTCTACACCCGTGTTGGTCGAAAAACCAGACCATCCCACCCAACTGTCTCGTTGCCTGTAATCCTTAGAATCATAGAACCTCACAGGAGGCCATGCGGCCCATCAAGTCTGTACCGACCCGGGCTCTATTCCCGTAGCTCCACGCATTTACCCTGCTCATCCCCTTGACACGACGGGGGTAATTTCAGCACGGCCAGTCCACCTAACCCGCACAGGGCGGGAGGAAACCCACGCAGACACGGGGAGAACGTGCAGACTCCGCACAGGCAGTGACCCAAAGCCGGGAATCGAACCTGGATCCTTGGCGCTGTGAGGCAGTGGTGCTAACCCACTGTGCTGCTGTCCCGCTCCAAACCCGCCTGCTGAAATTCCAGGGACGGGAATTTGATAAGAGAGGGGATTAAGGGTTATGGGGAGAGGGCGGGAAGGTGGAGCTGAGCCACGACAGATCAGCCATGATCTTATTGAATGGCGGGGCAGGCTCGAAGGGCTAGATGGCCTACTCCTGCTCCTATTTCTTATGTTCTTATGTACCTGACGACCTGATGGAAGAAGGTGGAAGAGAGAATGTCGGGGGTGCGTGGAGTCCTTGATTATGCCGGCTGCTTTTCCCGAGGCAGCGGGAAGTGTAGACAGAGTCAGTGGGATGGGAGGCTGGTTTGTGTGATGGATTGGGTTATGTACCAGGAGTAATCACCCTAAAGGACATATCTTTGGACTCTGCTGGGCAATTTAGCATGGCCAATCCACCTAACCTGCACACCTTTGGAGTGTGGGAGGAAACAGGGGCACAGGGGTTATAATTTTGGACTCACAATCTGGAGAGAAGGGTTCAAACCCGCCCTGGCCGCTGGGGGAGATTTAAATAATTCAGCTAACTGACAATCGGCAATTGTTTCAAGGTCATCAGTGGATTCTTAACTCCAGATATTTTTTACTGATTTAGATATATTTCTGATAAATAAAGGGATATGGGGAACAGTTGGGTTTGAGATCAGCCATGATCTGATTGAGTGGCGGAGCAGTTCGAAGGGCTGGATTTGCCGACTTCTGCTCCTAATTCCGATGTTCCTGTCTAGGTCACACCAGGGAAAGGTGGCAGATTTCCTTCCCTAAAACTCATTGACGGATCAGGTGGAAACAAAAGCAGAAAGTGCTGGATAATCTCCGCAGATGCCGTCAGAGAGAACAGAGCCAACATTCTGAGTCTGCAGTAGCTTGCTTTTATCTTAGTGAACTAGGTGGCTTTTTCTGACAACGGTTTCATGATCTCAGTTGATTCTTAATTCCAGATTTTTTTTCCCAATGAATTCAAATTCCACCATCTGCCCTGGCGGGATTCGAATCCACGTCCCCAGAACATTAGCTGGGTTTCTGGATTAATAGTCTAGCGATAATACCACTGGGCCACCGCCTCCCCAGTCTCTGTATAAGGCAGTGAGGAAAGACATGCACCACAGTGACCAGGTTGAGCGTAACTGTCGGCATCCCCCCCATCTCCTAGTGAGAGTCTCAGGAAGCAGCTTTCGTTAAAGCCCAACAATTCCGAGGCTGCTTGCAAGCCTGGAATCACAGAACCCCTACGGGGCAGGAAGAGGCCATTCGGCCCACTGAAACTGTACTGACCATAAGCCCACCCAGGCCCTATCCCCATAACCCCCAGGTATTTACCCTAGCTAGTCCGCCTGACACTAAGGGGCAATTTAGCACGGCCTAAGCTGCATATCTTTGGACTGTGGGAGGAAACCGGAGCACCCGGAGGAAACCCACGCAGACACGGGGAGAATGTGCAAACCCCATGCAGATAGTCACCCCAGCCGGGAATCGAACCCAGGTCCCCGGCGCTGTGAGGCAGCAGTGCTAACCCACTGTGTCACCTTGCCGCTCCTACAGGATAAATCTCTTGGTCCGACGCTCGGTCTGACGCAGTGAGTGAAGGTTGTCAGTGCAGAGACGCTGCCTCACCTCTGTTCCTTCCTTCCAGCCCGAGGAACTCACAAACGTGCTGGAGATCAGCAATATCGTCTTCACCAGTATGTTCGCCCTGGAAATGATTCTCAAGCTGACCGCCTTTGGGTTCTTCAGCTACCTGAGGAATCCCTACAACATCTTTGATGGTATCATTGTCATCATCAGGTAGGTGCCGGATGGTGAAGGTGGTGGAATTGGGTGGAGGATGGGGGGGGGGGGGGGGGCGCAGGGGTGTATGGGGATGGGGGGGTTGGGGGAGTATGGGAGTGGGAGTTCGGGGGGGGGGGGGTGTGAGGGCAGGGTGGTGGGGGAGGATGGAAAGCGGGACGCCGGGGATGTATGGAGATGGGGGTGGGTGAGGGGGAGGCCGGGGGGGGGGGAGTGGGCGAGAGGCTGGGGGAGGGGTTCCTGATTCCTGTCGCTATTTCGATCAGGAAAATAAGTCGCGTTCCTGCGACGCCTTCTGTCAGCTCAGGATGTCCCAAACCCTGTCACAGCCAATGAGGCACTTTTTGATGTGTACTCACTGTTGTGATGTCAGAACAATCGGAGTCAGTTTGTGCACAGCAAGATCCCACAGGCAGCCACATGATAATGAGCGGATAATCTGTCATTTAGTGGTGTCGAGTGAGGGATGAACCTTGGGGAATCTGGGAAGAACTTCCTCAAACCGGGAATCACCGTTTGCCTCACTCTAATCTGTTGGATTCTAATTATCGCACACTCTCCCCGCTCTCTCCCAACACGGGAATCTCCCCAGCGGCACACAGCACACTCACACCCGACTACATTCCACTTTCTCACACTCACATTCACAAGCACACACTCACACTCACTCACTCTCACTCTCACACTCACGCTTTCACTCTCACACACGCACACATACACACATTCTCATACTCACACTCTCATACTCACACACACACACTCTCACACTCACACACACACACACACACTCACTCTCACACACACACACTCTCACACACACACACACACATACACTCACATTCACACACACACACACTCTCACACACACACACACACTCTCACACTCACTCACACTCTCACACTCACATTCATAAGAACATAAGAACATAAGAAATAGGAGCAGGAGTAGGCCATCTGGCCCTTCGAGCCTGCCCCGCCATTCAATAAGATCATGGCTGATCTGTCGTGACTCAGCTCCACCTTCCCGCCCTCTCCCCATAACCCTTAATCCCTTCTCTTATCAAAAACCCATCAACCCGTTTCTTAAAAATATTTAGCGAGGCAGCCTCCACCACTTCAACGGGCAGAGAATTCCAGAGATTCACCACCCTTTGAGTGAAGAAGTTCCTCCTCAACTCTGTTCTAAACACTCACACTCACACACTCACGCTTTCACTCTCACACACGCACACACACACTCTCATACTCACACACACACATTCACTCATACACTCACACACACACACTCACACTCATGCTCTCACTCTCACGCACACACACACACACTCTCACACACACACACACACACACTCACACACACACACACACACACACACACTCACACTCATGCTCTCACTCTCACGCACACACACACACACTCTCACACTCACACACACACACTCTCACACTCACACACACACACTCTCACACTCACAAACACACACTCTCACACTCACACTCACACACACTCACACTCACACACACACACTCTCACACTCACACACACACACTCTCACACTCACACTCACACACACTCACACTCACACTCACACACACACTCTCACACTCACACACACACACTCTCACACTCACACTCACACACACACACTCACACACACACACTCTCACACTCACATACACACACTCTCATACTCACACACACACATTCACTCATACACTCACTCACACACACTCACACTCACACACTCACACTCATGCTCTCACTCTCACACACACACTCATACTCACACTCTCATACTCACACACACACACATTCACTCATACACTCACACTCATGCTCTCACTCACACACACACACTCTCACACTCACACACTCACACACACACACTCACACTCACACACACACACTCTCACACTCACACACACACACTCTCACACTCACACACACACACTCTCACACTCACACACACACACTCACACTCACACACACACACTCTCACACTCACACACACACACTCTCACACTCACACACACACACTCTCACACTCACACTCACACACACTCACACTCACACACACACACTCTCACACTCACACACACACACTCTCACACTCACACACACACACTCTCACACTCATATTCACACACACAGTCTCACACAGGCACACTCACACACCACACACACACTCGCACTCATGCTCTCGCACACGCGCACACTCTGTGACACGCACGCGCACACTCTGTCACACGCGGGCGCACACTCTGTCACACACACACGCACACTCTATCACACACACGCACACACTCTCACACGCGCGCGCACGCTCTGTCACACACGCGCGCACACTCTGTCACACGCGCGCGCACACTCTGTCACACGCGCGCGCACACTCAGTCACACACACGCGCACACTCTGTCACACGCGCGCGCACACTCTGTCACACACACGCGCACACTCTGTCACACGCGCCGCACACTCTGTCACACACGCGCGCACACTCTGTCACACACGCGCGCACACTCTGTCACACGCGCGCGCACACTCTGTCACACGCGCGCGCACACTCTGTCACACGCGCGCGCACACTCAGTCACACACACACGCACACTCTGTCACACACACACGCACACTCTGTCACACACGCGCGCACACTCTGTCACACACGCGCGCACACTCTGTCACACGCGCGCGCACACTCTGTCACACGCGCGCGCACTCTGTCACACACACACGCACACTCTGTCACACACACACGCACACTCTGTCACACACACACGCACACTCTGTCACACACACACGCACACTCTGTCACACACACACGCACACTCTATCACACACACGCACACTCTGTCACACACACACGCACACTCTGTCACACACACACGCACACTCTA
Source organism: Prionace glauca (assembly GCA_037974335.1). Classification (NCBI taxonomy): domain Eukaryota; kingdom Metazoa; phylum Chordata; class Chondrichthyes; order Carcharhiniformes; family Carcharhinidae; genus Prionace; species Prionace glauca. The sequence continues at coordinate 19,108,794 of CM075754.1, forward strand.
TCACACACACACGCACAATCTGTCACACACACACGCACACTCTGTCACACACACACGCACACTCTGTCACACACACACGCACACTCTGTCACACACACACGCACACTCTGTCATACACACACGCACACTCTGTCACACACACGCGCACACTCTGTCACACGCGCGCGCACACTCTGTCACACACACACGCACACTCTGTCACACACGCACAAACTGCTAAACTGGTTCAATAAATCCCGTGTTTATACACCGTACACAGCATTCAACGCATTTTACATCCAGCTTGAATGTTTGAAGTTGAGGTGCTGCAGTGATGTAGGAAGCCATTGATGCACAGCAAGATCCCAGAAACCTAATGACCAGCCAATCGGATTTAACACTGGTGATTGTGAGGTTAGAATTGATCAGGACATTGAGTTCTAGTGCGGAAGGCCAGGGGTGAGGATAAATCTTTCCCACCTTTAATCAGCGTTCGTTGACAAACACGTACCCCCCCCCCCCCCCTTACACAGCACCCACACTTTCTGTCGGTCCTATCGGGAGTCTCCCCGGGTAATGTCGCACGCACTTCACTAAAATCAGACACCATCAGCACCGGGGAGAACTTCCCGCTCTTTATCCAAACAGGAGCCTGCTGGAGAGGCAGGGGGGGGGGCTTTGATTTGGTGTCCGAACGGGAGGACAGCACCCCTGACAGTGCAGCACTCCCTCAGCACTGGCCCGGGTTGCGTCAGCCTAGATTTTGCACTCGGGCCTCCAGAACGGGGTTTGAACCCACGACTGTCTGTCACAGAGAACCCGCTGTACCGATGGGTGGGGCACTGGTGCCGGAACGTTACTGTCCTGCCCGCTGTGGGAATCGGAGCGGGCGAGGGGGGGGGGGGGGGGGGGGTGGGGGGGGGGGGGACGGAAAGGTCTGGTGACCTCGGGCGGGGGAGGGGGGGGGGTGGACGGAAAGGTCTGGTGACCTCGGGCGGGGGAGGGGGGGGGGGGGACGGAAAGGTCTGGTGACCTCGGGTGAGGGGGGGTGGGGGGGGGACGGAAAGGTCTGGTGACCTCGGGCGGGGGGACGGGGACGGAAAGGTCTGGTGACCTCGGGCAGTGGGGGGGGGACGGAAAGGTCTGGTGACCTCGGGCGAGGGGGGGGGGGGGGGGGGGCGGAAAGGTCTGGTGACCTCGGGCGGGGGAGGGGGGGGGGGGGCGGAAAGGTCTGGTGACCTCGGGCGGGGGAGGGGGGGGGGGACGGAAAGGTCTGGTGACCTCGGGTGAGGGGGGGTGGGGGGGGGACGGAAAGGTCTGGTGACCTCGGGCGGGGGGACGGGGACGGAAAGGTCTGGTGACCTCGGGCAGTGGGGGGGGGACGGAAAGGTCTGGTGACCTCGGGCGAGGGGGGGGGGCGGGGGCGGAAAGGTCTGGTGACCTCGGGCGGGGGAGGGGGGGGGGGGACGGAAAGGTCTGGTGACCTCGGGTGAGGGGGGGTGGGGGGGGGACGGAAAGGTCTGGTGACCTCGGGCGGGGGGACGGGGACGGAAAGGTCTGGTGACCTCGGGCGGGGTTTTAACGGGTTCTGGGACGAACCCGCGTCGGGTTCTTTGAGCCCCCCTGGCGCGATTTTCGAAGCGTCTCGTTCGCAACCGGCGACGTTCAGGCCAATCGTTTAACTCCTCTTTTCCCGGCGCAGCGTCTGTGAGATCGTGGGTCAGTCGGACGGGGGCCTCTCGGTCTTGCGGACCTTCCGTCTCCTGCGGGTGCTGAAGCTGGTCCGCTTCATGCCAGCGCTGCGCCGCCAGCTTGTGGTTCTGATGAAGACGATGGATAACGTCGCCACCTTCTGCATGCTGCTGATGCTTTTCATCTTCATCTTCAGGTAGGTCATCTTCAGGAGCGTCCGAGAGAACAACCCAGAGTCACCGCCCAGCGCTTAGAACATTCCAGCCCAGTACAGGCCCTTCGGCCCTCGATGTTGCGCCGACCAGTGGAACCAATCTAATGACCCATGATCTTATTGAATGGTGGGGCAGGCTCGAAGGGCTAGATGGCCGACTCCTGCTCCTATTTCTTATGTTCTTATGTCCTTATGACCCTCTAACCTGAACTATTCCAGTGTTATCCATAACTGCGCACCTGCGCAAAGATATTTTGGCCCTGGAGGGAGTGCAGAGGAGGTTTACTCGGCTGATACCGGAGTTGAGGGGGTTGAGCGATGAGGAGAGGCTGAATAAACTGGGATTGTACTCGTTAGAGTTTAGAAGAATGAGGGGAGATCTCATTGAGATGTATAAGATGATGAATGGGATGGATAGGATAGAGGTGGAGAGGCTCTTCCCGCTCAGAAAGGACAGTAGGACTAGGGGGCACAGCCTCAAGATAAAGGGGGGGGGGGGTTTAGAACGGAGTTGAGGAGGAACTTCTTCACTCAAAGGGTGGTGAATCTCTGGAATTCTCTGCCCGTTGAAGTGGTGGAGGCTGCCTCGCTAAATATTTTCAAGACGCGGGTTGATGGGTTTTTGATAAGAGAGGGGATTAAGGGTTATGGGGAGAGGGCGGGAAGGTGGAACTGAGCCACGACAGATCAGCCATGATCTTATTGAATGGCAGGGCAGGCTCGAAGGGTCAGATGGCCTACTCCTGCTCCTATTTCTTATGTTCTTATGTTATTATGTTCTTAGACACACAGGAAACGGGAGCAGGGCCTGGTCCTGTGCTGCAATTTGCTTTGTCCTTTGGGGTCTTAATTCAAATAAATCAAATTCCTTTCTATTCATTCATGGGACACGGGTGTCTCTGGGTGGGTCAGCATTTATTACCCATCACTAGTTGCCCTTGGAGGGCAGTTGAGAGTCAACCACATTGCTGTGGCTCTGGAGTCACATGTAGGCCAGACCGGGGTAAGGACGGCAGATTTCCTTCCCTAAAGGACATTAGTGAACCAGATGGGTTTTTCCGACAATGGTTTCATGGTCATCAGTAGATCCTTAATTCGAGTTTTTTTTATTGAATTCAAATTCCACCATCTGCCGTGGCGGGATTCGAACCCGGATCCCCCAGAACATTAGCTGAGTTTCTGGATTAATAATCCAGCAATAATACCACTTGGCCAATCCACCTAACCCACACATCTTTGGACTGTGGGAGGAAACCGGAGCAACCAGAGGAAACCCACGCAGACACGGGGAGAACGTGCAGACTGCACGCAGACAGTGACCCGAGGCTGGAATCGAACCAAGGCACTGTGAGGCAGCAGTGCTGTCCAATGTTTCAATCCCACTACTGCAATAAAAAAAATGGAATTAAGAATTGATCACAAAACCATTGTCGATTGTTGGAAAAACCCATCTGGTTCTCCAATGTCCTTTAGAGAAGGAAATCTGGCATCCTTACCTCATCTGACCTACCTTGGGGGCTGGCACGGTGGTACAGTCGTTAGCACTGCTGCCTCACAGCACCAGGAACCTGGGTTTGATTTGCAGCTTGGGTCACTGTTTGTGTGGAGTTTTGCACATTCTCCCCGTATCTGCATGGGTTTTCTCTGGGTCCTCTGGTTTCCCCTCTCAGTCTGAAAGTCATGCAGGTTAGCTGGATTGGCCATGCTAAATTGCCCCTTAATGTCCAAAGATGTGTAGGTTAGGGTGGATTGGCCATGCTAAATTGCCCCTTAATGTCCAAAGATGTGTAGGTTAGGGTGGATTGGCCATGCTAAATTGCCCCTTAGTGTCCAAAGATGTGCAGGTTAGGGGAATTAGCCATAGAAAATGTGTGGGGTTATGGGGATAGGGTGGGGGAGATGGACTGCATGGCCTCTTTTGCACTGTACAGGTTCTGTGATTTAATGGTACACGACTCCAGATCCACAGCAACGTGGCTGACTCTGGAATGATGGAGTGAGTCACTCAGTTCAAGGGTAACCTGGGCAATAAATGTAGCTCCAGCCACCGATGCTCACATCCTATGAATAAAACCAAATGATTGAATCAGCAGAGATATTCCCCACTGGGGATTTGGTACAATTAGAATCCATTCCAATTCTCTCCCTGCACCCAGTGGCACGGCACTAAGGCAGTCTTTTGTCTGTTCCATGGTTAGTTATTCACAGACCAGGTCTGTAGCCTGTCAGGGGGATTACAGCTTGAGGGGTGCCACTCCCCATCAAATGTGGATGGCCAGAGACTCTCCTGCTCTTACCGCCAGCCATTGGTGTGATTGGAAGGGTTTTACAGGTTGTTATTCTCGACCAGTTTGGCCGTGGTATGGACGCACATTCCTTGGCCATCAAGCCCTGGGGTGGGACTCGATCCCGGAGCTTCTGGCTCATGGATTGAAGCTGCCCCAAGACCTCCAGAAGGTGGAGGATTGTTGTGGGATCAGCATCAACACTCACTTATTTTATCATCTTGAATATCAAACAAGAGGCCAATTACAATTCCCTGTTTCCCATTTGAGAACCTCGGGGGTCGCTGGATTGTGAGCCCTGGACAATTTCCAATCCGTTTCCCAAGGGATGTTAATGAATCAGGTGGGTTTTGAACATTAATCCGATAATTCCATGGCCTGTGGTCAAAGAACAAGGAACAGGACAGCACAGGAACAGACCCTTCAGCTCTCCAAGCCTGTGCCAATCATGATGCCCACCTAAACTAAAACCATACACACAGAGCCCGTACATTCCCATCCTGTTGCCTGGTATGGAGGGGAGATCCTATGAGGAGAGACTGAGAGATTTGGGGTTGTTTTCGCTGGAAAGAAGGCGGCTAAGAGGGGATCTCATTGAAACATATAAGATGATTAGAGGTTTAGACAGGGTAGATAGTGATAGCCTTTTTCCTAGGATGGAGAAAGCTAGCACGAGGGGGCACGACTTTAAATTAAGGGGGGGGTAGTTATAGGACAGATGTCAGGGGTAGGTTCTTTATCCAGAGGGTGGTGAGGGACTGGAATGCCCTGCCAGCTGCAGTTGTAAATGCACCTAGTTTGGGGCGTTTAAGAGATCTGTGGATAGGTTTATGGACGAAAAGGGATTGGTTTAGGCTAGTGGGTCATTGTTTTGTAACTGGTCGGCGCAACATTGTGGGCCGAAGGGCCTGTTCTGCGCTGTAATGTTCTATGTTCTATGTTCTATTCATCTATTCGCCCAGTTGCCCCTTAAATGTTGCTATCATATCTGCTCCCACCCCCTCCCCGGGCAGCGAGTTCCTGACATTCACCACCCTCTATATAAAAAAAAAACTTGCCTCTCACATCTCCTCTACACTTCTCCCCACACACCTTAAACCTACGTCCCCTAATACTTGATTTTTCTACCCTGGGGAAGGGCATTGAGAGAAGGGATAAGAGAAGGGATTAAGGGTTATGGGGAGAGGGCGGGAAGGTGGAGCTGAGTCACGACAGATCAGCCATGATCTTATTGAATGGCGGGGCAGGCTCGAAGGGCCAGATGGCCTACTCCTGCTCCTATTTCTTATGTTCTTATGTTCTTATGTTCATTGGAGAGTTTTACATTCCAGGTTGGTTTAGGGAATGGAATTTAAATTGCCCCCAGCTGCCGCGGCAGGACTTGAACTCACGTCACCGTCTCATCGGCGCAGGCCCGCGGGACACTTCTCCAAGGGGCAGAAACCATTACACTACCGGGGCCAACGCGGTTCAGCTAAAAAAACGTAGCACCAGGTGCAATCCTTGAGTTTGCAAAAATCCGCCCCGTTCAACATCACTCAGAACATCTGCGTTCCGTGGTCTGGTTGATTCCGTACAGTCGCAATCCTCTCCCAGAGGATTACACAGCTGGGAAGAGGGGGAGGGAAAGGGATTCTCTGAGCACTGTGGGTGTGGGATAGTCAATGGGAGATTAGCTGGCCCCATTCCTGCCCGTTCAATCGTTTGAAGCCTATTTGACTTGATTTGATTTGTTATTGTCACATGTATTGGGACACAGTGAAAAGTATCGTTTCTTGCGTGCTACACAGACAAAGCATACCATTCATAGAGAAGGAAAGGAGAGAGTGCAATGTTACAGTCATTGTGAGATGTCGAGAAAAATCAACTTAGTGCAAGGTTGGTCCATTCAAAAGTCTGACGGCAGCAGGGAAGAAGCTGTTCTTGAGTCGGTCGGTACGGGACCTCAGACTTTTGTACCTTTTTACTGACGGAAGAAGGTGGAAGAGAGAATGTCCGGGGTGCGTGTGGTGGGGTCCTTGATGATGCCGGCTGCTTTTCCCGAGGCAGTGGGAAGTGTAGACAGAGTCAGTGGATGGGAGGTTGGTTTGTGTGATGGGTTGGGCTACATTCATAACCCTTTGTAGTTCCTTGCGGTCTTGGGCAGAGCAGGATCCCAGACCAAGCTGTGATACAACCAGAAAGAATGCTTTCTATGGGGCATCTGTAAAAGTCGGTCAGAGCCGTAGCTGACATGCCAAATTTCTGAGAAAGTAGAGGCATTGGTGGGTCTTTCTTAACTATAGTGTCGGCAGAGGGGGGGGTCCAGGGCAGGTTGTTGGTGATCTGGACACCGAGAAAATTGAAGCTCTCAGATCTCAGTCACGGTTGTCTCTGCGCTGACCGGCGAATGGGTGGGATGTATTATTCAAAGAGTGGCACCATCGTTCATTCTCCCCATGCCAACCCATCTCCTCTGTATCTCTCCACTGCTACCATCCACCTCCTCCAATGTCCAAGAGGAGAAAACAGCCGACACCTTTCCCAGAGACATCGGGCAAATCCAAACACTGCTCGAGAAATTCCCCCCTCCGAAGACAAACTCGCATTGTTATAGCGCCTTTTACTGACCTCCAGCCAACTGAAATTGTTTTGAGGTGCAGTCTCTCCTTTCAGGTGGGAAATGTAACAGCCAGTTTGCGCATAGCAAGATCCCACAAACAGAAATGTGATGATGACCAGATGTTTTTAATAATAGGATTCCTGCAGTGCAGAAGGAGGCAGTTCTGCCCATCGAGTCTGCATTGACTCTCTTAAAAAGCATCCCACCTACTCTCCGTCCACTCAACCCCACACAGTGACCGCACTAATTAATCCCCCTAATCTACACATCTTTGGACACTAAGGGGCAATTTAATACGGCCAATCCCTCTAACTGCACATCTTTGTCAGACACAGAGCAGCATCAGACCCCTACAAACTGTCTAATGGAGGAATATAATCTCACACGTGGGCAGCACAGGGGTTAGCGCTGCTGCCTCACAGCTCCAGGGACCCGGGTTCGATTCCTGGCTTAGGTCACTGTCTGTATAAAGTCTGCACGTTCTCCCCGTGTCTGCGTGGGTTTCCTCCGGGTGCTCCGGTTTCCTCCCACAGTCCAAAAGACGTGCTGGTTAGGGTGCATTGGCCGCGCTAAATTCTCCCTCAGTGTAACCCGAACAGGAGTCTGGGCGACCGGGGGATTTTCACAGTAACTTCCTTACAGTGTTAATGTTAGCCGACTTGTGAGACTAATAAATAAACTTCAAGCTTTAAAGCATCAGGTTCAGGCAAAGTTCAGCTTTGATGTATAGTTGGATACGAAGATTAGAAGGGAAAATAAAACAAATCACTTTCGCTGTAGGAATCCCATCTGCACACATCACAGAGTGAGAATCCGATGCTTTAATTTAACTCAATGAATAAGTGAAAAGACGGGGTTGACTCTCATCTTACAGTGGGGTTAGCACTGCTGCTTCACAGCTTCAGGGTCCTGGGTTCGATTCCCGGCTCAGGTCACTGCCTGTGTGGAGTTTGCACATTCTCCTCGTGTCTGCGTGGGTTTTCTCCGGGTGCTCCGGTTTCCTCCCACAGTCCAAAGATGTGCGGGTTAGGTTCATTGGCTATGCTAAAATTGCCCCTTAGTGTCCTGGGATGTGTAGGTTAGAGGGATTAGCAGGTAAAATGTGTAGGGATATGGGGATAGGGTCTGGGTGGGATTGTGTTCGGTGCAGACTCGATGGGCCGAAGGGCCTGTTTCTGCACTGTAGGGTTCTATGCTTAACTCTTCAGCAGTGCGGAGCATTCTTGGCAAAGCAAACTTCTAACGCACTTTCTCCCCCTTCTCACCAGCATCCTGGGAATGCACATCTTTGGCTGTAAGTTCAGCCTGAAGACTGACGGCGGAGACACAGTCCCCGACAGGAAGAACTTCGACTCGCTGCTCTGGGCAATCGTCACGGTTTTCCAGGTAGGTGAGGGGTTGGGCTCGAGCGGGCGAGGCGGTTGGGCGGGGAGACCTGGGAAGGTGGAGAGGGTGTATTCGCCCGGAGGACAAGCGGGCGGTAGGAAGGTCAGCAGCAAGCTGTATGCCCGTATCCGACAGCCGAATGGGAGAGTGAAGGGGAAGCAGAGAGAAGGCTGGATGTGTTTCAGGGGGTGGGGTTGGGGTGGTGAGGGTGGGGGTGTGGGGGGAGAGAGGGCAGACGGGGAGATGGAAAATGGGTTCTAAGGAGTTTTGGTGAGAGAGGAGGGCCAATCCACCGAACCTGCACATCTTTGGACACTAAGGGACAATTTAGCATGGCCAATCCACCGAACCTGCACATCTTTGGACACTAAGGGACAATTTAGCATGGCCAATCCACCGAACCTGCACATCTTTGGACACTAAGGGACAATTTAGCATGGCCAATCCACCTAACCTGCACATCTTTGGACACTAAGGGGCAATTTAGCATGGCCAATCCACCTAACCTGCACATCTTTGGACACCAAGTGACAATTTAGCATGGCCAATCCACCTAACCTGCACATCTTTGGACACTAAGGGACAATTTAGCATGGCCAATCCACCTAACCTGCACATCTTTGGACACTAAGGGACAATTTAGCATGGCCAATCCACCTAACCTGCACATCTTTGGACACTAAGGGACAATTTAGCATGGCCAATCCACCTAACCTGCACATCTTTGGACACTAAGGGACAATTTAGCATGGCCAATCCACCTAACCTGCACATCTTTGGACACTAAGGGACAATTTAGCATGGCCAATCCACCCTAACCTGTACATCTTTGGACACTAAGGGACAATTTAGCATGGTCAATCCACCTAACCTGCACATCTTTGGACACTAAGGGGCAATTTAGCATGGCCAATCCACCTAACCTACACATCTTTAGACACTAAGGGACAATTTAGCATGGCCAGTCCATTTAACCTGCACATCTTTGGACACTAAGGGGCAATTTAGCATGGCCAATCCACCCTAACCTGTACATCTTTGGACACTAAGGGGCAATTTAGCATGGTCAATCCACCTAACCTGCACATCTTTGAACACTAAGGGGCAATTTAGCATGGCCAATCCATCTAACCTGCACATCTTTGGACACTAAGGGAAATTTAGCCTGGCCAATCCATCTCACCTGTAAATGGACCTTCCGTTGGCTTGCCACGTCCATCACCGTGGGCCATGCCAAGCTAGAGATCCTCGACCAGCATGTCTCCTGCTCCAGCCAGGTGGGTTCATTGCGCCTTTCCAATTGGCAAAAGATCATTCTTTCCCTAGCTGTTGAGAGTTAGTACCTAACGCAGGACATTGAAAGGATGGGGGGATAGCAGGGACTTCCCAAGCCTGAATGGTCACAGGAAAATTCCACAGAGCAAGATTCCACTAGCGTGTGTCTGATAGCAATTTGGGCACTGGCTTCCTCTCTGCGTCAAGAGGTCTCACAACAGCAGGTTAAAATCCAACAGGTTTATTTGGAATCACGAGCTTTTGGAGCACTGCCCCCTCGTCACCTGATCATCACCTGGTGAAGGGGCAGTGCTCTGAAAGCCCAAGTGTCCAAATAAACCTGTTGGACTTTAAGCCGGTGTTGTGAGACTTCTTACTGTGCCCACCCCAGTCCAACACCGGCATCTCCACATTATCGCTGCATCGAGATCAAAACCAGATTTCTGTCACCTCTTCAGTGAAGGCATCCGCGGACCATTTTCAAAGGAAAGAGATATTCGGCCAGACAACCAAAAGCGTGGTCAGGGAGGTGGGGCTTTAGAGAGGTTCCTAATGGAGGAAATATAACCACACAGATTTTATGGAGAGAATTCAGATTCTGGGTCCCAGCTCCCCCCACCGAGCGGATGGAGGGTCATCCACCAATGACAGAGTGATGTTTTGTAACTGGTCGGCGCAACATCGTGGGCCGAAGGGCCTGTTCTGCGCTGTAATGTTCTATGTTCTATGTTCTATGATTAAAATGAAGGATCCTTTTGCAGAGTGAATTCACAAGATTGTCTTCAGAAACCCAAATTTCAGAGGGAAAAGGCCCATCCTCCGCGCCCTCCTCCTTACCCTGGAATGACTCCTTACCAATTTCCCACAACCAACCTTTGCAATTGTTCTATCCGACCTGCCCATAAACTGACAAATACAATCGCAGAACCCCTACAGGGCAGAGGGAGGCCATTAGGGGCGGCACGGTGGGTTAGCACTGCTCCTCACAGCGTCAGGGACCCGGGTTCGATTCCCGGCTCGGGGTCACTGTCTGTGTGGAGTCTGCATGTTCTCCCCGTGTCTGCGTGGGTTTCCTCCGGGCGCTCTGGTTTCCTCCCACAGTCCGAAAGATGTCCTGGTTAGGGTGCTAAATTGCCCGGGATGCGTAGATTAGAGGGATAAGCAAGGTAAATGTGTACGGTTACGGGAATAGGGCCTGGAGTGGGGTTGTGGTCGGTGCAGGCTCGATGGGCTGAATGGCCTCCTTCTGCACTGTAGGGTTTCTATGATTTGGATGGAGGAGCAGGTCTGTGGCCCAGTTCCCCCGCCTTCCCTCTCTGTGAGTCTGCGGTTAGCCTGGAAGTCAGTACGGAGAAAGGATCTGACTGAAACCAGAGCTACATTGATATATTCAACAGATACAGGTGCAAATCCCCCCCACTGTCACTTCCAGCTTTCACACTGGTACAATGCCACTGCCAAATCCTCCGGAAAGTGAATCCTGTATGGCTAGGGGCTCTGCTTCAGGTGAAAGGTCACTGTGAGGGCACTATGTGAAAGGCCGTTTGCGTGTCTGACAAGACCGAGTTTGATTGACTGTATGACCAAGTCACCTTTTGTTGGATGTTTTTCCAAATGTCTGAACTGTGAATACTTAATCTAACCAATCCCCTGTGTGCCTTGAAGACAAGAGTTGAATCTTTGCGTTACAGATCCTGACCCAGGAAGACTGGAACGTGGTGCTTTATAACGGAATGGCCTCCACTTCACCCTGTGCTGCTCTGTACTTCGTGGCCCTGATGACTTTTGGTAATTACGTGCTCTTTAACCTCCTGGTCGCCATCTTGGTTGAGGGCTTCCAAGCAGAGGTGAGTGGTCAATAATCCTTTCCTTTGCTGACCATCGTGTGGGCGGGTCTGGGTGGGTTCACACTCTGTCACCTCACCTCTGGTCACCCTGGGGCCGAGTGTTCAGATCTCCCCTCTCCACCGCCTTCACAAAGTGAAAGGGGAGGGGATGGCCCAGTGGTATTATCTCTAGACTATTAATCCAGATACTCAGTTAGTGTTCTGGGGACCCGGGTTCGAATCCCCCCACGGCAGACTGTAGAACTTGAATTCAATAAAAAATACCTGGAATTAAGAATCTACTGATGACTGTGAAACCATTGATTTGATTTGATTTGATTTATTATTGTCACATGTGTTAGTTTACAGTGAAAAGTATTGTTTCTTGTGCGCTATACAGACAAAGCATACCGTTCATAGAGAAGGAAAGGAGAGGGTGCAGGATGTAGTGTTACAGTCACAGCGAGGGTGTAGAGAAAGATCAACTCAATGCGAGGTGGGTCCATTCAAAAGTCTGACAGCAGCAGGGAAGAAGCTGTTCTTGACTCGGTTGGTAGGCGATCTCAGATCTTTGTATATTTTTCCTGACGGAAGAAGGTGGAAGAGAGAATGTCCGGGGTGTGTGGGGTCCTTGATTATACTGGCTGCTTTGCCGAGGCAGCGGGAAGTGTAGACAGAGTCAATGGATGGGAGGCTGGTTTGGGTGATGGATTGGGCTACACTCATGACCTGGGTTTCGTTCATGACCCTTTGTAGTTCCTTGCGGTCTTGGGCAGAGCAGGAGCCCCATACCAAGCTGTGATACAACCAGAAAGAATGTTGACTATGGTGCATCTTTTGATTATCGGAAAAACCCATCTGGGTCACTAATATCCCCTTTAGGGAAGGAAATCTGCCGTCCTTACCCGGTCTGGCCTACATGTGACTCCAGAGCCACAGCAATGTGGTTGACTCTCAACTGCCCTCCAAGGGCAGCTAGAGATGGGCAATAAATGATGGCCCAGCCCATGGCGTCCATGCCCATGGATGAATTTAAAACAATCTGTGCACTCGCAACCCAATTTTTATTGGGTATCGGCACACAGTGCAACAACTGCCCAAGACAGACTCTATATGGGCAACTTGGAATTCATTTTTATAGCACCTTTCACAAAGAACAGTACAGCACAGGAACAGGCCCTTTGGCCCACCAAGCCTGTGCCGACACAGGATACCTTTCTAAACTAAAGAACTTTTGCCTCTAAAAGAGAAAATGCTGGAAAATCTCAGCAGGTCTGGCAGCCTCTGTGAGGAAAGAGCTAATGTTTCAAGTCCAGATGACCCTTTGTCAAAGCTATAGGGTCAACTGGACCCGAAACGTCAGCTCTTTTCTCTCCTTACAGATGCTGCCAGACCTGCTGAGATTTTCCAGCATTTTCTCTCTTGGTTTCAGATTCCAGCATCCGCAGTAATTTGATTTTACCTTTTGCCTTTACGGGGTCTATATCCCTCTAATCCCGGCCTATCGTGTATCTGTCAAGGTGCCTCTTAAACGTTGAACAAAGAGCGGTGAAAAGTACAGCACAGGAACAGGCCCTTCGGCACCGACCGTGCTGCCCGACTCAACTAAAACCCCCTAAACTTCCGTGGACCATATCCCTCTGCTCTAAGCCTACTACTCTTGTACCTCCTTCTATCACCTTCCCTGGCAGCGCATTCCAGACACTTACACCTCCCCCACACCCCCACCCCCTGTGAAAAAACCTGCCTCTCACACCTCCTTTAAACTTCCCCCCTTATACCTTCGACCCCCATCCCCTGGTAATTGACATTTCCACCCTGGGACTATCGGGGGACATCCCAAAGCACTTCACAACTAACCTATGAAGTGTCATTACTGCTGTGATGGAATCTGACCCGCATACAATAAGCTCCCACAAACAGCAACGGGGTGAATTGTTTTTAGTGACATTGGGTTGAGGGATAAACATTGGCAAGGATTTGGATTTGGTAAAAAATTGCATCATGTGGCTGTGCAGAGGGATCTGGGTGTCCTTGTGCAGGAATCACAAGGAGTTGGTTTGCAGCAGGTAATTAAGAAGGGAAATGGAATTTTGTCCTTCATTGCTAAAGGGATGGAGTTTAAAAACAGCGAGGTTATGTTGCAGCTGTATAAGGTGCTGGTGAGGCTACACCTGGAGTTACTGTGTACAGTTTTGGTCTCCTTACTTGAGAAAGGATATATTGGCACTGGAGGGGGTGCAGAGGAGATTCGCTAGGTTGATTCTGGAGTTGAAAGGGTTGACTTATGAGGAGAGACTGAGTAGACTGGAGCGATACTCATTGGAATTCAGAATGAGGGGAGATCTTACAGAAACGTATAAGATTATGAAGGGAATAGATAAGATAGAAGCAGGGAGGTTGTTTCCACTGGTGGGTGAAACTAGAACTAGGGGGCATGGCCTCAAAGTAAGGGGGAGCAGATTTAGGACTGAGTTGAGGAGGAACTTCTTCACCCAAAGGATTGTGAATCTGTGGAATGCCCTGCCCAGTGAAGCAGTTGAGGCTCCCTCATTGAATGTTTTTAAGGCAAAGATAGATAAATTTTTGAACAGTAAAGGAATTAAGAGTTATGGTGAGCGGGCGGGTAAGTGGAGCTGGGTCCATGAAAAGATCAGCCACGATCTTACTGAATGGCGGAGCAGGCTCGAGGGGCCAGATGGCCGACTCCTGCTCCTAGTTCTTATATTCTAATGATTCCAATCTGTCCCAATGGTTGGAGTGAAGGGACACTCTCTTCTGCTTGGAGTTAGACCACATGGCGAGGAAACTGTAGATGGAGCTTTGCTCTGACTCAAAGCACCTCGGAATGCGGTTGAATCTGTCTCACTGAGAAGATGAGACTGAGAGTTTGCCCCTCACCTCAAATCAGGGTTTAATTTTCTTCCATCATTGCCAGGGAGATGCCAACAAGTCCGACTCGGAGGAGGAACGAACTTCAACAAATTTTGAAGACTGCGAAAAGCTGAAAGAGATGCATTATTTATCAGGTAACAGGAGACAGAACAAAGGTTTCCCAGTGATGTTTTCCATGGTAATGTTACAAATGGTTTTGGTGAATAACTTTGGGAAAACTGTTCCCAGTGGACTTCTATTCAAGCGTATCTTCACACCCAACTTTTGTGGAATCCTGGAAGGATTCCCGGACTGATTAAACCACATCATGAATGCTCCTTCCAAACAACCATGGAATCCCTACAGTGCAGAAAGGGGCCATTCGGCCCAACAAGTCTGCACTAACTCTCTGACAGAATATCACCCTTCGGCCTTTCCTGTAACCCTGTGTATTCACTCCACGAATCCCCTTAACCTGCACATATTTGGACACTAAGGGGTAATTTAACATGGCCAATCCACCCTAACCTGCACATCTTTGGACACTAAGGGGTAATTTAACATGGCCAATCCACCCTAACCTGCACATCTTTGGGCTGTGAGAGCACCCAGAGGAAACCCACACAGACACGGGGAGAACGTGCAAACTCCACACGGAAGGTGATCCAAGGCAGGAATCGAACTCAGGACATTGTGAGGGAACAGTGTTAATAATCACTTCTGTAAGGTTGTCTGGTAGGCCAAAACGGACCAGAATCTGAGTCTTTCTCATTTAAACTGTGACCTTGACTGGGTCAAGCCAGGTTTAGGACTGTCTCACTGCGCCAAAGGTTTCCATTGGATACAGGAGATTCTTGGACAGTGCCTCACCATCCTGTCTTGTTTTCCTTTTCACGAACCCAGAGTTGAAAGCATGTTCCATCGCCATGACTCCCAACGGGCATTTGGACCTGTCTGCGCAGAGCCAGCCCCGGGGATCGAGGAGCTCTCTACAGCCTGACAATCCCTACATCGCAACCGAGTCCCGGAAAAGCAGCGTGACCTCGCTAACTCGCATGAACTTTGATCAGAAGTCGCTGGTAAGGATCTCATTTTGCAGCCGTGTCACCCCAGGATCCATTGGCAGGCAGGTCCTTGCAGGCTAGCATGTCACTAGCTCAGAATAATGATGGAATAATTGGAGAAACAGAGAGCGCCAAAGTCTTTTGTCTCACTCTAGATTATCTAATAGACCAACAAGAAAGTTTCATATACTTTGCATCAATCAATGATAAATCCTCCGATATAACTGGACTACGATGTGAGATAAATGGGCACCGCAACAGCTCAGTGACTAGCACTGCTGGCTGTGCAGACACATGGATTTGGGCCTGTGTCTGTGGGAGTTTGCGCATTCTCCCTGTGGTTGCGTGGGTTTCCTCCGGGCGCTCCGGTTTCCTCCCACACCCCAAAGATGTGCTCTCGGGCTAATCGGTTTTTACCAAATTGACACTATCTTCCCTGAATCTGACTTGAGTAGGGTTCCATTCATAGATATGCAGGGTAGAATAGGTGTAGGGTGATGTGGCGGCACGGGCTCGTTGGGCCGAAGGGCCTGTTTCCCGTGCTGGATTGTTCTTTGTTCTTTGTTCTTTGTTCTATAAATGACTGATGGCTGTGTAAAAGAACCTCTATTCCTCAAACTGATTTCATTTTTGCCTCAGCTGATGAAGGAGCGGTGCTCCGAAAGCTCGTGACACCAAATAAACCCGTTGGACTTTAACCCGGTGCTGTGAGATTTCTGAATAATTTCATTTAGGATATGGAGTTGAGATTGAGAGCGTTTAATCATAGAATTCCTACAGTGCAGACGGAGGCCATTTGGCCCATTGAGTCTGCACTGACCACAATCCCACCTAGCTCCTATCCCCCATAGCCCCCCATGTTTACTCTGCTAATCCCCCTGAGACTGAGGGAGAATTTAGCACAGCCAATCCAACTAACCCCCAGGTCTTTCACTCTGTGGGAGGAAACCGGAACACCCGGAGGAAACCCATGCAGATACGGAGAGAATGTGCAGGCTCCACACAGACCCTCAGTTTGATTCTGGTCTAATAATCTGGGAGC
The DNA here is from genome assembly GCA_037974335.1 of Prionace glauca. Lineage (NCBI taxonomy): Eukaryota > Metazoa > Chordata > Chondrichthyes > Carcharhiniformes > Carcharhinidae > Prionace > Prionace glauca. The sequence continues at coordinate 19,125,033 of CM075754.1, forward strand.
TGTGATTCCCAAATCCGTCTTTAAGAAGTTGAGAATGGAACCACAACCTCTGGTTTGCAATGAGTTACTCAGTCTCAACCAGGGGAGCATCCTTTACCACCTCCCCCCCCCCCACCAATTTACCGCTGGGGAGGGGGTGGATTCATCTCCTGCTTGGAAAGTCTTTGGTGTCAGGGTAAAACCAGATCAGTTCCTGCTCTGATGCTTGCCATAGTCGAATAGCCCTTTTTCACCCACATGGATACAGGGGCATTCTGCACGGGAGATTACGAAGAATCCTCTACGTGGCTGAACAGGTCATAGGGTGCAGGAAAGGCCCTTCAGCCCATCGACTTTGGCTTGTTTCACATTATCAAGGGACCCTTCCCCCCTCACCCCCCCACCACCACCACCACCAAAGTGCACATAAGGGGCGTCACGGTGGCACAGTGGTTCGATTGGGTCACTGCCTGTGCGGAGTCTGCACGTTCTCCCCATGTCTGCGTGGGTTTCCTCCGGGTGCTCTGGTTTCTATGATTCTGTGATTTCTTTGGCAACAAGATACTCGGTTCTATGCAACTGCGCTCCCCCCGCCCCTTCTCAGCCTTTGGGCTAAGATTAAGCCCGAGATGGGACTCTGCAGTGCCTCATCCTGACAATTCGGATCTCGTTTGTCTCCTCGTCTGAAGTTGGATTGGGTTCAGTATGAACTTGGGTTTTTTTGGAGTAAAGCAGGGAGGTGGATTAGGAGTTTGCCCCGTCCACTCTGAGCAGTGGCCTTCTCACTTTAAGAATTTAAAAAGAAAATTAACTTGCGTTACCGTTAGATAGCCGTAGCCAGAGAGCAAAAGGCAGTTCTGAAATGGCTTCTTTGAAATGGGAGGGGGAGGGGGCTTATTAATTGCAGGGGGAGAGAGGGGTAACCTTGTGCCCATCACCCCACATTTCTTTCCTCCCTGCCTCGCCTTGTAAATCTGACCACTCCCCCCCCCCCCACTCCTCACCACACACTAGGCTCTCCAATCCCTCCCCATATCCCGGCACTTCCCTGGCACCAGCCTCCCTGAAGAGCCTCTTCCCATTGCAATCCCAGCAGTGGTCACTACCAAGTTCCAGCATGATGGAGATGGGGTGTCCAATCAAACTGACCCGCAACTGTCCAGGGCGGAGACTTTCCCGTCCCACACGGGCTGAAGTCCATCCCGTGTCTGTTTACACCCCCCCCACGCCACCATTATTGTTGTTGGAATAGGCTTTTTACCAATCTCTCTACTCACTGTGGCATCCACCCTGTAAAATCCAGCCTGGTTTAATGTCTCCAAATAACGGTACTTCTGACAGTTCAGCATTCCCTCAGTACGGCACCGAGAATGTCAACATCTTCAGCTAAGCCTATCAGGTTGATCTCCCCCCTCTGTTTGATGCAAAGATGCGATGTGGAGATGCCAGCGTTGGACTGGGGTGGGCACAGTTAGAAGTCCCACAACACCAGGTTAAAGTCCAACAGGTTTATTTGGTAGCACGAGCTTTCGGAGCGCTGCCCCTTCATCAGGCGAGTGCAGGATTTGTTTCACAAACAGGGCATGTATAGACACAGACTCAATTACAAGATAATGGTTGGAATGCGAGTCTTAACAGGTAATCAAGTCTTAAAGGTACAGACAATGTGAGTGGAGAGAGGGTTAAGCACAGGTTAGAGAGATGTGTATTGTCCCCAGACAGGACAGTAAGTGAGATTTTACAAACCCAGACAAGCTGTAACAGATAGTGCAACATGAACCTCTCTTTACGCAGAGAGTTGTGGGGGTCTGGAACGCGCTACCGAGTAGGGTGGTGGAGGCAGGAACGTTGGACTCGTTTAAGATGCAGTTAGATAGGCACATGAGTGAAACGAGAATGGAGGGATATGGTAGAGGATATTAAATAGGGTTAAACCTCAGGAGACACCGGAAAGGCAGGCTGTAAGATTAATATTTTTAACTTTATTCCACAGGTGGAGGTCCACCTCGTGCCAAACGAGGGGCATTCACACGGCAGGTCGTGCCTGGGCTGCTCTTGGAAGTTCTAGGAGTGGCCTAGTACTTCATGTCAGTGTGTGTGCTTGATCCTGGACCGGTAGATGGGCGCCGCAACAGCTCAGTGACTAGCACTGCTGGCTGTGCAGGCACATGGATTTGGGCCTGTGTCTGTGGGAGTTTGCGCATTCTCCCTGTGGTTGCGTGGGTTTCCTCCGGGCGCTCCGGTTTCCTCCCACACCCCAAAGATGTGCTCTCAGGCTAATCGGTTTTTACCAAATCGACACTATTTCTTCCCTGAATCTGACTGAGTAGGGTTCCATTCATAGACACGCAGGGTAGAATAGGTGTAGGGTGATGTGGCGGCGCGGGCTCGTTGGGCCGAAGGGCCTGTTTCCCGTGCTGGGTTGTTCTTTGTTCTTTGTATGAACCCAAGATCCCGGTTGAGGCCATCCTCAGGTGTGTGGAACTTGGCGATCAGTTTCTGATAGCTCAGTTCACCGAGCAGAAACTGTTTTCCAACTTGTATGTTCTGTTCTGACCACTCCCGCGATCGGGGGGGGGGGAGCACCGTGTGATCTGGGCGAAAGTGGTGACCGCGCGATTTCTTTCTCTTTTTCAGTCCAGCCGCCGGAGCTCACACTACATCCCATGGGGAGCTGGGAGCAACTGGGGGAGTCGCAGAGCCAGCTGGAACAGCATGGGGCGCACCTCCAGCCTCAAGCGCAAGCTTTACACCGGCGAGCACGAGTCCCTCCTGTCCGGCCACCGCCGCAAGACCTCCTCCCCCTCCTCCGGCGAGGACCCCGATGACATCAGGTCGGAGGTGGCCAACAGCCTGCACCGACGGGCACTCTCCCTGGACACCAAAGGTCCTGGAGACCTGCAAGAACTCCTCCAGGTGCCGGCCGTGCAGCCAATGGGGAGGAAGAACAGCGTGGCAACGGTTACCATGGACCACAGGGACTGCAATGGCAAAGGGCCGCACATTGTGAAAGAAATCTTCCCAAAGATGAACAGCCGGAAAGAGAAGGGTGTTTACGACGAGGAACTTGACTACGTGAGTTGATTGGCCCCTGTCCTGCTCAGTTTAGGATCTGATTCAGAATGGTGGGTTGGAGGTCAGGCAGGTGATAAAAGCAAAATACTGCAGATGCTGGAAAGCCGAAAGGAAAATGGACAGTGCCGGAAAACTGAACAGTCTCGCAGTGAAGTTCATTCGTTAGTGCCACAAGTAAGGCTTACATTAACTGTGATGAAATCCCTGTGAAATTCCCCTATCTGCGGAGAGAGAAACAGAGTTGATGTTTCGAGTGTAAATCTGCCACTAACACATTCTGCTTTCTAATCTTTATGCCACTATTAACTCCCGCTTTAGTCTTTAACACTGCCATTAACACTGCCTTTGTCTTGTGCAGCTTTGTGCAATCTCTACCCACTCTCACCGACCTTCTATTCAGTCTCCTTTTCAACAGTGCATAATCCTACACATTTCACCCTCTCTTTAGCTCTGAAAAAGAGTCTTACAGACTCGAAAAGATAATTCTCTCTCCACAGACACCAAGAGTCTCTGGAATATTCTTCCTCCAAAGGCGGGGGTGGGAGCAGAATCTTTCAATATTTTTAAGGCAGAGAACCTTGATTAACAAAGGGGGGAGTGAAAGTGAAAAGGGTTAGGCAGTGATATGACTCAGGAAGTCCAACTAGAAAGGAACAGTACATATTGTTAATTTGATTTGATTTATTATTGTCACGCGTATTAACATGCAGCGAAAAGTATTGTTTCTGGCGTGCTATACAGACAAAGCACACTGTTCATAGAGAAGGAAAGGAGAGGGTGCAGAATGTAGTGTTACAGTCACAGCGAGGGTGTAGAGAAAGATTGACTGAATGCGAGGTGGGTCCGTTCAAAAGTCTGACAGCAGCAGGGAAGAAGCTAATGTGACCCACTTGTGCGGGGGGCCGAAGGGTGAGTGTGGGGGACGCGCGGAAGTGGTGATGAGCAAATGGGGTTTTGAGTTGAAATGAATTTTGAGAAAATAACCCCTTTTGAAGAGGTTGAATTTTAAGTTTATTTATTAGTGTCGCAAGTTGACTTACATTAACACTGCGATGAAGTTACTGTGAAACTCCCCCAGTTGCCACACTCCGGCGCCTGTCCGGGTTACACCGAGGGAGGATTTAGCACGGCCGACGCTCCCTAACCAGCACGTCCTCAGAAGGAAACCCACGCAGTCACGGGGAGGATGTGCAAACTCCGCACGGGCAGTGACCCGGGGCCGGGAGTGGAGCCTGGGTCCCTGACGCTGCGAGGCAGCAGCGCTAACAACCACGGTGTGCCACCATGCCGCCCCTAAGTGGGTAAACATGTGACACGTATGACCGCTAACAAAACACCACCCCCCCCCCCAACTTTCCAATAAGTGTAACCATATGGCTCCCCCCTCACGGCAGGAAGATTTCCAGACAAACCCTTGCCACATTGAGTACATAAAAGTCAGATTTTGAAGGGACCTTTTGATGGCGAAATCCATTAGGTGATAAACGCAGAAGGGAAATGACTTGACGAGCGACATTACCCTTAAGTGCTGCCCATTTAGCATTCAAGGTAATTATGTATGTAAATCTGGCATATTTGTTCCTGTCCATGTGCTAAATGCATCTTAATTATCCTGGAATTAAACTCGTTTTTGTGTGGTGGTTTCAGATTGACAGAGTCTCAACGGAGACAAGTGATTTGCCAAATACCTAACCCTCGTGACATATGTTTCAAAATAAATTTAATCTAGTGGGATCCGCTCCAACAATTCCTCAACTGCGTCTTGCAATTTCTTTCATGTAACATTCATGAAACTGGCTGAATTTCTTGGGGAATTAATAAGAACATAAGAACATAAGAAATAGGAGCAGGAGTAGGCCATCTGGCCCTTCGAGCCTGCCCCGCCATTCAATAAGATCATGGCTGATCTGTCGTGACTCAGCTCCACCTTCCCGCCCTCTCCCCATAACTCTTAATCCCTTCTTTTATCAAAAACCCATCAACCCGTTTCTTAAAAATATTTAGCGAGGCAGCCTCCACCACTTCAACGGGCAGAGAATTCCAGAGATTCACCACCCTTTGAGTGAAGAAGTTCCTCCTCAACTCTGTTCTAAACCGCCCCCCCTTTATCTTGAGGCTGTGCCCCCTAGTCCTACTGTCTTTTTTGAGCGGGAACAGTCTCTCCACCTCTATCCTATCCATCCCATTCATCATCTTATACGTCTCAATGAGATCTCCCCTCATTCTTCTAAACTCTAACGAGTACAAGCCTAGTTTATTCAGCCTCTCCTCATAGCTCAATCCCCTCAACTCCGGTATCAGCCGAGTAAACCTCCTCTGCACTCCCTCCAGGGCCAAAACATCCTTGCGCAGGTGCGGCGCCCAAAACTGCACACAGTACTCCAGCTGCGGCCTCACCAATGCCCTATACAGCTGCAGCAAGACCTCCCTACTTTTATATTCAATCCCCTTCGCTATGAAGGCCAGCATCCCATTCGCCTTCCTGACCACCTGCTGCACCTGCAAGCTGGGTTTTTGCGACTCATGCACAAGGACCCCGAGGTCCCTCTGCACCGTCGCCTGCTGCAGTTTTTCGCCCCGTAAGTAATAGTCCTTCCTACCATTCCTCCTACCAAAGTGGACCACCTCACACTTGCCAACATTAAATTCCATTTGCCATTTCCTGGCCCATTCGCCCAGCCTATCTAGATCCTTCTGCAGACTCTCCACACCCTCCGCACAATTTGCCTTTCCCCCAATCTTGGTGTCATCAGCAAATTTCGACAACCTGCACTCGGTTCCCTCCTCCAGATCATCTATATAAATGGTAAATAGCTGAGGTCCCAGCACCGACCCCTGGGGCACCCCACTAGTCACCAACCGCCAATCCGAATAGCAAATCCTTCCTCTAATCGTCAGACAGGGTGGTGGATAGACTCATAACCCTTCCCCAACCGGTTGGAGGAAGTGAGAGGAACAGATTGTGATTGTAGAACATCCACACCACAATGAACAGTCCCAGAGCTGAGTTAATCCTGGAGTCGCAGAATCACTCACTGCAGGAGAGGCCCTTCGGCCCATCAGGTTTGCACCAATGTGCAGGAAACGCCTGAACTCCCACCTGATCCCCCCTGCCAGCACTTGGCCCTGAGCCCTGAGCGTTACGATGGGCCAAGTGCTCATCCAGGTACTTTTTAAAGGATGTGAGGCATCCCACCTCCACCACCCTCCCCCCCCCCACCCTCCCAGGACAGCGCATTCCAGACCCTCACCACCCTCTGGGTAAAAAATACCCCCCAAATCTCCTGTCCCTCACCATGAACCTGTTCCCTTGTGACTGACCCTTCAATCAAGGGGAACAGCTACTCCTTATCCACTCTGTCCGTGCCCCTCATAATCTTGTACACCTCAATCGGGTCACCCCTCAGTCTTCTCTGCTCCAGAGAAAACAACCCAAGCCTGTCCAACCTCTCTACATAACTTCAATGTTCCATCCCGGGCAGCATCCTGGTGAATCTCCTCTGCACTCCCCCGCCCCCCCAGTGCAATCACATCCTTCCTATAATGTGGTGACCAGAACTGCACCCAGTTAGTCTGGAAGGAGAATGGACATTAGAATCATAGAATACAACAGTGTAGAAGGAGGCCATTCAGTCCATCGAGGCTATACCAACCACAATCCCATCCAGCTCCTATCCCCATGCATTTATCTCAGCTAGTCCCCCGACACCAAGGGGCAATTTAGCACGGCCGATTCACCTAACAAGCATGTCTTTCTGACTGAGAGAGGAAACCAGACCACCCAGAGGAAACCCACGCAGACACGGGGAGAACGTGCACACTCCACACAGTCATTCATCTGAGGTTGGAATCGAACCCGGGTCCCTGGCACTGTGAGGCAGCAATGCTAACCACGGTGCCACCGTGCCGCCCAGTAGGGGTTTTGAAGGAGGGATGGCTGACGGCAGATAGGGTCAAAATTAAGGAGACTTTGGAAGGCAGAGAAGGAAATAACAAAGGAATTAGTGAGAGATGAGAGTCCCAGAGGGTGGGGAGATTTGTCCCGATTGATGTCTCGTAATGGATAGATAGGCCTTTGGGGAATAGTCGGGGGGAATGTTGGAAGGATCTCCCTGCCGATTTATCAGAAGTCAAGTACTGGGGGACATGAGGGTAGCACAGTGGTTAGCACTGCTGCTTCACAGCTCCAGGGATCTGGGTTCGATTCCCAGGTCACGCTCCTTCTGTGGACTCGAACTCGGAACCTCTGGGCCAGCAGCAGGAACCGTACCCACTGCACCACAAAGCCTCCTGCAACAGTCGGGGTGAACTCTGTACAGCAGGGAAGGCAGGAGGAAATAAAATAGAGATGTCTGAATCACAAAGAACATTACAGCACAAGAACAGGCCCTTTGTACCTCCAAGCCTGTGCCAATCATGATGCCTGCCCAAACAAAAACTGTATCCACCCATTTCCATCCTATAAGACAATCAGACCATAAGATACAGGAGCAGAATTAGGCCACTCGGCCCATCGAGTTGCTCTGCCTTTCAATCATGGCTAATATTATTCTCATCCCCATTCTCCTGCCTTTTCCCCATAACCCCCGATCCCCCTTATTAATCAGGAACCGATCTATCTTTGTCTTAAAGACACTCAGTGACCCGGCCTCCTCTGCGGCAAAGAGTTCCACAGATTCCCCACTCTCTGGCTGAAGAAATTCCTCCTCATCTCTGTTTTAAAGGATCGTCCCTTTAGCCTGAGGTTGTGCCCTCTCTGGTTTGAGTTTTCCCTATTAGTGGAAACATCCTCTCCGCGTCCACTCTATCCAGGCCTTGCAGTATCCTGTAAGTTTCAATAAGATCCCCTCCCTCATCCTCCTAAACTCCAACAAATACAGAATCAGAGTTGTCAACCATTCCTCATACGACAAACTCTTCATTTCAGGGATCATTCTCGTGAACCTCCTTTCCAAGGCCAACACATCCTTCCTTAGATACGGGACCCAAAACTGCTCACAGTACTCCTATTCATGTATTTGCCTAATTGCCTCTTAAATGCGGCTATCGTACCTGTTCCCACCAACTCTCCGGGCAGCGCATTCCAGACATTCACCACCCTCTGGGTACAAAAACTTGCCTCACACATCTCCTCTAAACTTTTCCCAATGCACTTTAAACCTATGTCTCCTCGTATTTGACTTTTCTATCCTAGGAAAAAGCTTCTGACTATTCACTCTGTCCGTGCCTCTTGTAGACTTCTATCAAGTCGCCCCCTCAATCTCCATCGTTCCAGTGAGAACAAACCAAGCTCTCCTCATAGCTAATGCCCTCCATACCAGGCAACATCCTGGTAAATCTTTTCTGTACCCTATTCGTCCTGGTAAACCATTCATCTTGGCAAACTTCTTCCAGGAAGTTGTTCAAAGTGAGTAAACAAAGAGGAACGATTCCCCTGAGTGAAGAATGGATAAGCAGAGGGCACAGATTTGAAAATGATTATATCTGTGATTATCATGAGGAGAATCTTTCTTTTCTCTGCCAGTGATTAGGAATTTGGAATGCACTCTCTGGTGAAGAATACTGTAGGGAGCTCCAGAAAAACGGAATTTGGTTACTAGTTGAAGAAGTAATGGAAGGATACGGTAGGGGAGGAGCAGGGGAGTGTGGGTCTAACCGGATTGCTTCTTGAAGGGGCTGACCACAGACTGAAAGGACTGAATGGCCTCCTCTGGCCTGACCTAATTCCGTGAGGAAAACTGGATGGTCTTTCTTCGTCCAGTAATTCCACTGCAGAGTCTGTACGTTCTCCCTGTGTCTGCGTGGGTTTCCTCTCACAGTCAGAAAGACGTGCGTGTTAGGTGGATTGGCCATGCTAAATTGCCCCTTAATGTTGGCTCGATGGGCCGAATGGCCTTCTTCTGCACTGTAGGATTCTATCATTCTAATGTCCATTCTTCTTCCAGGCGAGCCGAGTGCAGTTCTGGTCGCCACATTGTAAACGTATCTGATAGCGGAAAAAGGGTCATCCTAACGGGGTCACAGGTGAAGGGGTGTTCTTCAATCCTTCACTGTAGCAAAGGTAGTTGGTTGTTCCTTGTGTTACACCATAACCTTGGGTCTGTATTTGTTGGAGTTTAGAAGGATGAGGGGGGATCTTATAGAGACGTATAAGATAATGAAAGGGATGGATAAGGTAGAGGTAGAGAGATTCTTCCCGCTTAGAAAGGAAACCAGAACTAGGGGGCACAGCCTCAAGATAAGGGGGGGGTGCAGTTTAGAACAGAGTTGAGGAGGAAGTTCTTCACTCAAAGGGTGGTGAATCTCTGGAATTCTCTGCCCGTTGAAGTGGTGGAGGCTGCCTCGCTAAATATATTTAAGTCACGGGTAGAAAGGTTTTTGATAGACAAGGGGATTAAGGGTTATGGGGAGAAATCGGGAAAGTGGAACTGATCCACTTCAGATCAGCCATGATCTTATTGAATGGCGGGGCAGGCTCGAAGGGCTAGATGGCCTACTCCTGCTCCTATTTCTTATGTTCTTATAAGATATAGCAGAATTGCCACAGAATCAGCAGGGTGGCACAGTGGTTAGCTCTCCAGCCTTACAGCGCCAGGGATTCTGTGGATTTTATGGAGAATCCCTACAATGCAGAAGGAGGCCATTCAGCCCATTGGGTTTGCATAGACCACAATCCCATCCAAGCCCCATCCCCATAGCCCCATGCTTTGACCTGAACTAGTCCCCCGACACTAAGGGGCAATTTAGCACGGCCAATCCACCTAACCTGCACATCTTTGGAGTGTGGGAGGAAACCGGAGCACCCGGAGGAAACCCACGCAGACACAGGGAGAACATGCAAACTCCACACAGACAGTGACCCAAGTCAGGAATTGAACCCGGGTCCCCGGCGCCATGAGGCAGCAGTGCTAACCACTGTGCCACCGTGCTGCCCCATTTGGAAGACTCGGGTTGGATGAGGCCATTCAGCCCATCGAGTCTGCTCCGCCATTCAATCGTAGCTGATAAGTTTCTCAACCCCATTCTCCCACCTCATCCCCATAACCTTTGACCCTCTTACCAATCAAGAAGCTATCTATCTCTGTCTTATACACACTCAGTGACCTCCATGGTCTTCTGTGGCAATGAATTCCACACATTCCCTGGTTTGTTAACTGCTCTGCGATGTCCCGTTTCAGAGCCTGTGTTTCCGAATTCAGAAGATGGTGGAAATTTACAAGCCAGACTGGTGTGACACCCGGGCTGATTGGTCAGTTTATTTATTCTCCCCCCAGAACAGGTAAGAATGTAAAACGCGGCAAAGGGCCGGTTTCAGAACCAATCCCACTTTCTGCCTTGAAACGGGATTTTTCCGCGTCAACTGTGCCGACGCTTCAACCGGGCTGAGTTCGTTCCGAAGGGTGGAATTCTCCAGGCTCCTCTGTGACGGAGGCGGCTCCTAGTTGGCCGCCCGTGAGATCTTCCAGTCCCGCCAACGATTTATGTTCCTCGTCTGCGTCACCGTCAGGGAAGGGATGGACCTTGGCGGGACTGGAAGATCCATCAGCGGAGAGGGATGGAGAATTCCTGCCCCGAGACCTTTAAAGGATTTGATAGGCCACGGAGAGAGAAAAATCAGTTAAAGTTTATTTATTAGTCACAAGTAAGGCTTACATTAACACTGCAATGAAGCTACTATGAAAATCCTCTTGTTGCCGCACTCCGGCGCCTGTTCAGGCCAATGCACCCTAACCAGCACGTGTTTTGGAACGTGGGAGGAAACCGAAGCACCCGGTGGAAACCCACGCAGACACGGGTAGAACATGCAGACTCCATGCAGTGACCCAAGCCGGGAATCGAACCCAGGTCCCTGGTACAGTGAAGCAGCAATGCCAACCACTGTGCCACTGTACCGCCCCTGAAGGGGGCGAAGCTGAGAACTGTTACTGAGAGTCTGGCAGATGGAGTACAATGTTGGTAAATGTGAGGTCATCCATTTTGGTAGGAATAACAGCAAAATGGACTATTATTTAAATAGTAAAATATTGCAGCATGCTGCTGTGCAGAGGGATCTGGGTGTCCTTGTGCTAGAATCACAAGGAGTTGGTTTGCAGGTGCAGCAGGTAATTAAGAAGGCAAATGGAATTTTATCTTTCATTGCTAGAAGGATGGAGTTTAAAAACAGTGAGGTTATATTACAGCTGTATAAGGTGCTGGTGAGGCCACACCTGGAGTTACTGTGTACAGTTTTGGTCTCCTTACTTGAGAAAGGATATACTGGCACTGGAGGGGGTGCAGAGGAGATTCACTAGGTTGATTCCTGAGTTGAGAGGATTGGCTTATGAGGAGAGACTGAGTAGACTGGGGCTATACTCATTGGAGTTCAGAAGAATGAGGGGAGATCTTATAGAAACATATAAGATTATGAAGGGAGTGGATAAGATAGAAGCAGGGAAGTTGTTCCCACTGGTGGGTGATACTAGAACTAGGGGGCACGGCCTCAAAATAAGGGGGAGCAGATTTAGGACTGAGTTGAGGAGGAACTTCTTCACCCAAAGGGTTGTGAATCTGTGGAATTCCCTGCCCAGTGAAGCAGTTGAGCCTCCCTCATTGAATGTTTTTAAGGTAAGGATAGATTTTTGAACAGTAAAGGAATTAAGGGTTATGGAGAGCGGGCGGGTAAGTGGAGCTGAGTCCACAAAAAGATCAGCCATGATCTTATTGAATGGTGGAGCAGGCTCGAGGGGCCAAATGGGCTACTCCTGCTCCTAGTTCTTATGTTACTCACAGTTACCCTGAGCTGCCTGATCCAATTTTATCTCTTTCCCGATTAGATTCCGCTTGATGTGCCAAATGATCATCGCACACAAGCTATTCGATTACATCGTTCTGGCGTTTATTTTCCTGAACTGCATCACTGTTGCGTTGGAGCGGCCCGAGATTGACCAGGGCAGCACGGTAGGTGACCTTTGCACTTTCACCTCACTGACCGCAAAACAAAAAGAGGCAACTTTGCGATTGAGCCCGTCTGTGTGACCCAAAGCAATGTCAGGGTTTTTGAAACATGTCATAGGATCCCAGAATCCTGACAGTGCCGAAGAGGCCATTTGGCCCATCTACACCAACTCTCTGACTGAGTATCTTACACAGACCCTCTCCCCCACCCAACCCCCGTATGCCCAGACATACCCTATATGCTTTACAGGGCCATATAAAGACACAACCTCAATTTACAGGATAATGGTTGGAATGTGAGTCTTTACAGGTAATCAAGTCTTAAAGGTAGAGACAATGTGAATAGAGAGAGGGTTAAGCACAGATTAAAGGGATGTGTATTGTCTCCAGATGGGACAGTTAGTAAGATTTTGCAAGTCCAGGCAAGTCACGGGGGTTACAGATAGTGCGACATGAACCCAAGATCCCAGTTGAGGCCGTCCTCATGTTTGCAGAACTTGGCTATCAGTCTCTGCTCAACAGTTCTGCGTTGTCGTGAAGGCCTCCTCGGAGAATGCTTACCCGAAGATCAGAGGCCAAATGCCCGTGACCGCTGAAGTGTTCCCCGACCGGAGGGGAACAGTCCTGCCTGGTGATTGCCGAGTGGTGTTCATTCATCCGCTGTCGTGGCGTCTGCACGGTCTCCCCAGTGTACCGTGCCTCGGGACATGAACCTCACTCCAGGGGGCTGGGTTAATAGTCCGGTTGGTTTTCAGTGCGGTATTGAGGGAATGCTGCACTACCTGAGATGCTGTCTGTCTGTCACTGAGGCCCAGACTGCCAGCACCCCCAGCGCAATCATTCAAGCTGTGGCGTGGAGTTCTCCCCGGTGACCCGTGTAACATCCATCCTTCAGTCAACACAACTAAAGGCAGCTTATCTGGTCACATATCAACAGTTCCTTTCTTTACCTTCCTTCCAGAGTGTTGATTTAACATCTTACCTGATCGACAGCGATTAGTGTGAGGAGAAGTTATATTTATCCAGTCGTGACAATGAAACCAATTATTTCCCCCTCTCTTTCCCTTTACCATTTGACCAATTACGTCTAATCCACCCGGGCGAAACTTTGTGTTCATTAATGTTGGACTCTGTCTTTACAGGAGAGGATCTTCCTCAGCGTGTCCAACTATTTCTTCACGGCTATCTTTGTGGCAGAGATGACCCTCAAGGTAAGCGATGCCCAAGGGGAACTGAGGGTAAAGCACCCTTTGCACAAACTGCATTGTGCCAGTGTGGCCGCATTACGGCACAGCACATCACGTCTTATTGTTCCCCAAACTTCATTTTCTGTACTTTGGATGTTTGCTCTATCCCACGAGGGTGGCGCAGTGGTTAGCACTGCTGCCTTACAGTGCCAGGGACCTGGTTTCGACTCAGGTGACTGTTTGTGTGGAGTCTGCACATCCTCCCCGTGTCTGCGTGGGTTTCCTCTGGGTGCACCTGTTTCCTCCCGCACTCCAAAGATGTGCGGGATAGATGGATTGGCCATGCTAAATTGCCTCTTAGTGTCCAAAGATGTGCAGGTTAGCGGAGTTGGCCATGCTAAATTGCCCCTTAGTGTCCAAAGATGTGTAGGGGGATTGGCCATGCTAAATTGCCCCTTAGTATCCAAAGATATGTAGGGGGATTGGCCATGCTAAATTGCCCCTTAGTATCCAAAGATGTGTAGGGGGATTGGCCATGCTAAATTGCCCCTTAGTGTCCAAAGATGTATAGGGGGATTGGCCATGCTAAATTGCCCCTTAGTGTCCAAAGATGTGTAGAGGGATTGGCCATGCTATATTGCCACCTGATGTCAAGAGATGAATAGGTTAGATGGATTGGCCATGCTCAGTTGCCCCTTAGTGTCCAAGTTTGTGTAGGTTAGGTGGATTGGCCATGCTAAATTGTCCCTTGGTGTCCAAAGATGTGCAGGTTTAAGGGGATTAATGGGGTAAATATGTAGGGATTCAGGGATGGGGCCTATGTCGGAGAGTCGGTGCAGACTCGATGGGCCAAATGGCCTCCATCTGCACTGTCGGGGCTCTACCCCTGACTTCGATCCTCTGTTCCGGGTTTGAGTCCCCCACCTGGGGAGTTGAAGGCCACATTCAGCAGGCTGTTCACCTGCCAATCCTTCCTGCGTGCACGTGGCAGGTGGTCCGAGTGAGAGAGATTCCTGGTTGGGCTGTGCTTGTTGGAGACTGGCGCTCCGCTCTCCCCCACGCCCCCCCCTCCCCCCGCCTGTCTCCTGGATCTCTCCGCGCGGGAGGACAGTAGCCACGGCGCTGATGCGACTGCGAGAGGAAAGGAATGGGGAGAATCCCTCTTTGAAGGGGATTGTGCGCTGAGATCCCCAGCAATCAGGATATCGGGAATGTATTCCAGAACGCAGTGTCAATGTGTGAATCAGTAACAGACGGAGGAGACTCCGCACAGTGAAATGATTGTACAGGAAGCAGACAGATGGGATGAAACTGTAAATGGAAAATCCACAGTTCCTTCAGGGTGATTAGACTCAATAAACAAGATGTTAGAAATCTAATCTGTCACCCAGTCAAAAAGGATCATCTTTCACACAACCAGAGTAGGCACCTGGATTAAATGGTCAGCTGAAGATGTAGGGGCTGCCAGATGTCTCTGCTTCCCTTAATTCCATCTTCCTGATCAACCTTATCATATAAATCTCTTCAGCGTGTGAGACAGGCGTTAACCAGAGACGGCATAAAGAGAGCAACACAGCACGGGAACAGGCCCTTCGGCCCACCAAGCCTGTGCTAACACACGATTTCTATCCCTCCCGTTCATGTTTCTAACAAGGAATGCCATGAATGCTGCTTGAGGCATGGTGTCACAGTGGGTTAGCACTGCTGCCTCACAGTGCCAGGGACCCAGGTTCAATTCCCGGCCTTGGGTCACTGTTTTTGCGGAGTCTGCACATTCTCCCCGTGTCTGCGTGGGTTTCCTTCCACAGTCCAAAGGTGTGCGGGTTAGGTGGGCTGGCCATGCTAAATTGCCCCTTAGTGTCCAAAGATGTGCAGGGTAGGTGGGCTGGCCATGCTAAATTGGCCAATTTAGTGGGCAGCACGGTGGCACAGGGCGGCACGGTAGCACAGTGGTTAGCACTGCTGCTTCACAGCTCCAGGGTCCTGGGTTCGATTCCCGGCTCGGGTCACTGCCTGTGTGGAGTTTGCACATTCTCCTCGTGTCTGCGTGAGTTTTCTCCGGGTGCTCCGGTTTCCTCCCACAGTCCAAAGATGTGCGGGTTAGGTTCATTGGCTATGCTAAAATTGCCCCTTAGTATCCTGGGATGTGTAGGTTAGAGGGATTAGCAGGTAAATGTGTAGGGATATGGGGATAGGGTCTGGGTGGGATTGTGTTCGGTGCAGACTCGATGGGTCGAAGGGCCTGTTTCTGCACTGTAGGGTTCTATATTATTACAGTGGTTAGCGCTGCTGCCTCATAGTGCCAGGGAGCTGGGTTCAATTCTCGGCTTGGGTCACTGTCTGTGCAGAATCTGCACATTCTCCCCATGTCTGTGTGGGCTTCCTCTGTGTGCTCCAGTTTCCTCCCACAGCCTGAAAGACGTGCTGGTTAGGGTGCATTGGCCACACTAATTTCTCCCTCAGTGTAATCCGAACAGGCGCCGGAGTGTGGCGTCTGGGGGATTTTCACAGTAACTTTATTGCAAGTGTTAATGTAAGCCACAGGGTCCCCAGGTATTCTCTGAACCATGTGACTCTTACCCTTGTCAGGTAGTCTCTCTGGGGTTTTACATCGGCGATGAGGCATACCTGAGAAGCAGCTGGAACATTCTGGATGGATTCCTGGTCTTTGTCTCCCTGATTGACATCGTTGTGTCACTGGCCTCAGCGGGCGGGGCGAAGATTCTGGGAGTGCTCCGCGTGCTCAGACTTCTCAGGACACTGCGTCCTCTCAGGTAAGACCGAAGAATTTCCAATCTCTGAGAGAGGGAGTAACGTTAATGAGAGAATGTTGGATTTCTGATGCTGCTGGCTCACAGGGCATTAGCTTTGAATTTACTCCTCAAACCTGCCTGATCTGAGTTCCATCAGCAGGACTCTGAGCAACAGAAGTGTCTGGAAACCCTGACCCTGCCCCATTTCATTTTCCCTTCCAATTTCATCCCTTCCTCCTCTTTGGACCCTTTGGAAGGACGCTGGCCTCTCCTGTAAGTTCCCACCACACCAATGACCAACCCCCTCCAACCCCACCCCCACCCCTGATTTCCCCTCCCAATACGTGTTGACTGGCCAATGAAACATGACCTGGTTACCATAGTCGAGCCCAACCTTCTCCCTCCCTGGTGTACTTTTACCTCAGGATGGGTGGGTTGAGAGCAGGAGGGAAACCAAGCCCAAGTGAAACCTCAAACACGCCTCAAACCTGCTCTCTCCTGGTGTTAATGGAGACAAATTGGGGGTAGAGGGTGTGTCGAAAGGGTCGGAGTGACCAGTTTGCTCTGAGGATGCAAGATGATTGACATCTGATAAGATGGCTGCCTGACGCCGCAACCCCCCCCCCCCCCCCCACCCCCTTCCTTGTACAAGAGTTTTCATTCTTAACTCATGGATGTTGGATTCTTGGGGCCTTGTGAATCCCAGGAGGCAAGAAGGGATTATAAGAACATAAGAACTAGGAGCAGGAGTAGACCATTCGGCCCCCCCCCAAGCCTGTCTCACCATTCAATAAGATCACGGCTGACCTCTTCGTGGACTCAGCTCCACTTACCCGCCCGCTCACCATAACCCTTAATTCCTTTACTGTTCAATAATGTATCTATCCTCGCCTTAGAAACATTCAATGAGGGAGCCTCAAGGATAGGAAGTAGGCCATTCAGCCCATCGAGCCTGTTCTGCCTTTCATTGAGATCATGACTGATCTAAGTCCATACTTTGGCCCCTATCCCTTCATACCTTTGCTCAACAAAAAAATGTATCCGTCTCAGATTGAAAGAAAGCGACTGATGAACCTTCAGCTGCCTTTGTGGAAGAGGATTCCAAACCTCACCCTCCCGTTATAATTAGAACATCAGGAATGGGTTAACAGACCTTCCAATTAAGTCCTAATGGGATGTCAATAATCTAATGGAAGCTACTGATATATAAAGGGGGCTACGGGGGGGGCACTGAGTTGCTGGTGGAGAATTATACATGGAGTTGGATCAGAGAAATGAAGGTGGTTTATGAAGGAGCTGAACTCGTGTTTCCTTTAGTGAACTGTAAGTGAGGGACTCAGAGGATGGCTGTTGGTTCCAAGTAATGGGCTGCAAGTCACGACTTTTTCAAAGAAAACAAAACATACATTCATGTAGAAATGCTTCCTAACATCTCTCCTGAATGGCCTGACCCTCATTTTTGGACGATATGCCCTGGTTTTTCGAATCTCCCCCCAGTGGAGGTAGTTTATCTGAATCTACCCTGTCTTTTCCTCTCAGCATCTTGAAGACTTTGATCAGATCGTTGACCCCCTACAGTGCAGAAGGAGGCCATTCGGCCCATTGAACCTGCACCGACCACAATCCCACCCGGGCCCTATTCCCGTGACCCCTCCTATTTATGCTGTTAATCCCCTGACAGTAGGGTTACTCCAGCATGGCCGATCCACCTAACCTGCTTTGGAGTGTGGGAGGGAACTGGAGCAGAGAAACCCACGCAGAGAATGTGTAAACTCCACGCAGACAGTGACCCGAGCTGGGAATCGAACCCGGGTCCCTGGATCTGTGAGGCAGTGATGCTAACCACTGTGCTACTGTGCCACCCAAAACCCCATAACCCTTAATTCCCTCAATCACTCCTCAATCTTCTGAACTCTAGAGAAAACGGGTCTAATTTGTATAAACTCTCCTCATAATTAAACCTCTGAAGCCCAGGGATCGTTCCGGTAATCCTTTCTTACTTGTATCCTAGGGTCATTAGTCGGGCGCCTGGATTGAAACTGGTTGTGGAAACTCTCATATCTTCGCTCAAACCCATCGGGAACATTGTCCTTATTTGCTGCGCTTTCTTCATCATCTTCGGGATCCTTGGAGTCCAGGTGAGACGTCGGATCTTGTTTTCCAAGCTTCGAATCGTCAGTTTTGCCCAGGAACGTTAGGAAGAGGCCATTCAGCCCCTCGAGCCTGTCCCACCACTCGGTTAGAACATGGCTGGTCTGTACCTCAACTCCATTGCTCCATATCCACACACACCCCGTTCCCCCACCACCCCACCCCACCGCCCCCGATACCCTCACCCCAACAAGAAACCCCACGATAAAATAAAAGCAAAACATCGCGGATGCTGGAAATCTGAAATAAAATGCTGGAAAGAATCAGCTGGTCTGGCAGCGTCTGTGGAGAGAGAACCAAGAGGCTATGTTTCGAACCCTTGTGCCTCCACTGATGTTCTCAGTGCAGCAAGCGTCAATTGTCCACCAGTGCTTGGGAGAGGGAGTTCCAGGTTCTCGTAGGGCCAGGGACCCGGGTTCGATTCCCGGGTTGGGTCACTGTCTGTGTGGAGTTTGCATATTCCATACGTGGTTTCCCCCCACAGTCCGAAAGATGGTTAGGGGCATTGGCCACGTTAAATTCTCCCTCAGTGTAACCCGAACAGGCGCCGGAGTGTGGGCGACTAGGGGATTTTCACAGTAACTTCATTGCAGTGTTAATGTAAGCCTTACTTGTGACACTAATAAATAAACTTTTTTAAAAAAGTGCTTCCTGATTTCTCTCCCAAAAAGTAAAGCTGTAATGTTAAGGCTACATTTCCCTCAGAGACCATAAGACATAGGAGCAGAAGTAGGCCATTCGGCCCATTTGGAACTGCTCCACCATTCAATAAGGTATTGACTGATCTGATAAGATAATCCTGAAATCCAAAAGTTAAAGTTTATTTATTAGTGTCACAAGTCACATATGTTATGTTCATATCCACAAGAGATGGGTGAGATCCTAAATGAATATTTCTCCTCAGTATTTACTGTTGAGAAAGGCATGGATGTTAGGGAACTTGGGGAAATAAATAATGACGTCTTGAGGAATGTATGTATTACAGAGAAGGGGGGAGATGCTGGAAGTCTTAGGGTGCATCAAGATAGGTAGACCCCCAGGGCCTGATGAAGTGTATCCCAGGATATTGTGGGAGGCCAGGGAAGAAATTGCGGAGATATTTGACAGTCACAGGTGAGGTGCTTGAAGGTGGCAAATGTTGCACCTTAGTTTAAGAAGACTGCAGGGAAATACCTGGGAACTACAGGCCGGCGAGCCTCACATCTGTAGTGAGTCAGTTGTAGGAAGGTATCGTGAGAGGTAGGACTTGGAGAGATCTCACCTGAGCGGGTGGTGATGTTGAAGGCTGCTAAGAATATTGACAATCCCCTCGATGTGATGATGTATGTGTTCGATATCTGTGTGGTTAGGCTCACAAATGGAATTGATCTGTGTTTATATGGAATCAATGAGTGGGGAGAAACAACTAATTGTATTTACAGCCTCAGAGATATTTTCTTTAACACTTGGGAGAGACTGAATCTCTGCACTGGCCATGTGATCAGATATATGATCAGCATCCTGTCATTTCATTGCCATTTCCACTCACTAAGTTCAGCAATGAGGTACTCGGGGAAAGGTTTGATTGATGTAAAACTGTGGAGAAAAGTTATTCAGATGAGATAAAAATGATTCTGTTACAGCAGAGTTTACCAAACCATTGAATACGGTGTCACAATATCCCGGGGACTTCAACACAGATGTGATGAATGAGTTTCCGATGGAATCTGCCGAGGAATGCTCAAACTGGCATTCGATCTTCCCCCAATTTTAACAGTGGATTTGCTTTCGAGTATTTCAGCACAGCACAGCACTCGTACTCGCTCTCGCACACGCGCACTCACTCTCGCACACGCGCACTCGCTCACGCGCACTCGCTCTCGCACACGCGCACTCGCTCTCGCACACGCGCACTCGCTCTCGCACACGCGCACTCACACTCACACGCGCAGTCGCTCTCGCACACGCGCAGTCGCTCTCGCACACACGCACTCACTCTCGCACACGCGCACTCGCTCTCGCACACGCGCACTCACTCTCGCACACGCGCACTCGCTCTCGCACACGCGCACTCGCTCTCACACACGTGCACTCGCTCTCACACACGCGCACTCACTCTCGCACACGCGCACTCGCTCTCGCACACGCGCACTCACTCTCACACACGAGCACGCGCTCTCGCACACGCGCACTCGCTCTCGCACACGCACACTCGCTCTCGCACACGCGCACTCGCTCTCGCACACGCGCACTCGCTCTCGCACACGCGCACTCGCACTAGCGCACACACTTGCATCAGCATTCGCACACGCATTCGCACACACATTCGCATTCGCACACGCATTCGCACACACATTCGCACTCGCGCGCACACACACACACATTCGCGCACACACGCACTCGCACATGCACTTGCACTCACGTGCACACACACACTCGCACATGCACTCGCGCACACGCGCTCATGCACGCACTCGCACACATTCGCACACGCACACACGTTCGCACTCGGACACACGTTCGCACTCGCACACGCACACACGTTCGCACACGCGCACACGTTCGCACACGCGCACACGTTCGCACACGCACACACGTTCGCACTCGCACACAACGTTCGCACTCGCACACACGTTCGCACTCGCACACACGTTCGCACTCGCACACACGTTCGCACTCGCACACACGTTCGCACTCGCACACACGTTCGCACTTGCACACGCACACACATTTGCACACGCACACACGTTCGCACTCGCACACGCACACACGTTCGCACTCGCACATGCACATTCGCACTCGGACACGCACACACGTTCGCACTCGCACACGCACATTCGCACTCGGACACGCACACATGTTCACACTCGCACACGCACACATGTTCGCACACGCACATTCGCACTCGCACACGTTCGCACTCGCACACGCACATTCGCACTCGCATACGCACACACGTTCGCACTCGCACACGCACACATGTTCACGCACACACGTTCGCACACGCACATTCGCACTCGCATACGCACACACGTTCACACTCGCACACGCACACATGTTCGCACACGCACATTCGCACTCGCACACGCACACACGTTCGCACTCGCACACGCACATTCACACTCGGACACGCACGCACGTTCGCACTCGGACAAGCACACGCACGCATGTTCGCACTCGGACACGCACACACGTTCGCACTTGGACACGCACACACGTTCGCACTTGGACACGCACACACGTTCGCACTCGGACACGCACACGCACACTCGTTCACACTTGGACACGCACACATGCGCGTATTCTCACACATGCGCACTCTCATGCGCGCGCTCTCACACTGCAGAGTCACCATATCCTTCTACATTGAAGGAAAGGTATTAGTATATCTCCTGCCGATGTAACTATTGGGTTTAGCTTCTAATGTACTGACAGGATGTCAGTCTGGCATATTAATTTATTAGTCAAAGTCCGTGTGAATCCAGTTAGACAAAGGATTAATAGACACTTAATAGGAGTCTCTCAGACCTGTTCCAATATGAACAATAATTATAGTGACTCATCTGGTTTTGAATACCTGCATCTCACATTCTCCTCAAATAACAGCAAATATCACAGAATCCCTACAGTGCAGAAGGAGGGCATTCGGTCCATCGAGCCTGCACTGACAACAATCCTATGTATTCACCCTCCTAGTCCCCCTGACACTAAGCAGCAATTTAGCATGGCCAAACCACCTAACCTGCACATCTTGGGACACTAGTCATTTGTCATCAAGCCCATTTTGGGTAAAAAATTGGCTTGATGACAGAAGACTGAGGGTGCTTGTAGAGTATAGTTTTTCAAACTGGAGACCTGTGACCAGCACTGTGCCTCAGGGATCAGTGCTGGGTTCACTGTTATTTGTCATTTATATTAATGATTTGGATGAGAATATAGGAGACATGGTTAATAAGTTTGCAGATGACACCGAGATTGGTGGCGTAGTGGGCAGTGAAGAGAGTTATCTCTGATTGCAACAGGATCTTGATCAATTGGGCCAGTGGGCTGATTGGTAGATTGAACGAGGATAGCCTACCTACCTAGCCTACACATCGTGGAACGCAAAGGGACAATTTAGCATAGCCAATCCACCTCACCTGCACCTCATTGGAGTGTGGGAGGAATCCGGAGTCCCCGGAAGAAATCCATGCAGACAGAGGGATGAAGTGCAAACTCCACACAGACTGAGGCTGGAATTGAACCCGGGTCCCTGGAGCTGTGAGCAGCAGTGCTAACCCACTGTGCCGCAAGATAGCAAGAGTTCTTTGTCGTCAATCCTTCATCTCACACACTATCACGTTTACCACTTTTGACAATTCCCTTAAGTCATCACTTTTAGATCATTAAGCCCACCCCACTCCTCCCCCCTCCCCCACTCCTCCCCATTCCTCCCCCTCCCCCATTCCTCTTCCTCTCCCCCCCCCCCCCCGGAACACTGAGTTAACTTCACCTCGTGCATCCTTGTTATTATCCATGTCGACATTACAGACACACAACACACAGACACACATAGACACACACACACACACAGACACACACAGACACACACACACACACACACACACAAACATACACAGACACACACTCACACACACAGACACACACACACACACACACACACACAGACACACACACACACAGACACACACACACACAGACACACACACACACACACACTCACACACACACACAGACACACACACAGACACACACACACAAACACACAGACAGACACACACAGACACACACACACACACAGACACACAGACACACACACACACAGACACACACACACACACACACACACAGACACACAGACAGACACACAGACACACACACACAGACACACAGACAGACACACAGACACACACACACAGACAACACACACACAGACACACACACACAGACACACATACACAGACACACACACACACAGACACACACACAGACACACACACACAGACACACACACACAGACACACACTCACAAACACACACACAGACACACACAGACACACACACACACACACACACACACAGACACACTCACACACACACACACACAGACACACTCACACACACACACAGACACACTCACACACAACACACACACACACACACACACACACACACAACACACACACACACACACACACACACACACACACACACACACAGACACACACACACACAGACACACTCACACTCACACACACGTGTCTTGCTCCGCAGCACAGCTGCTGAACATCTGTCTCCTCCGTGCTTCATTCCAGAGGTGTTTCTGCCTCGATTCTGTACAAGTCGGCCCACAGACACAAAAATGTAAATTCTCTGAAAGCGCAGCGTTCCCCCGCGGTGTGGTTAACGTGACTCGGATACCTTGCGGTTTTGAGAATAAATAAGCAATGTTGAAAGGGAAGAAGAAAAGACCCTGCAACAACAACACTTTGAGTTTAAATAGCGCCTCTCACTTAATAACGTTTCAAGGCATTTCACAGGAACAGAGGGATGGGAGCAGAAGTCAGGAAATCCAGCCCTTTGAGCCTGCTCCACCGTTCAATCAGATCACAGCTAATCTCTCCCTGGTCTCAAATCCACCTCCCCACCTCTTCCCCGTATCTCAGACTAAGGGAAAATAAAGAATGATGAATAAATCTGGCCTCGGGTCACTGTCGATGTGGAGTTAGCACATTCTCCCTGTGTCTGCGTGGGTTTCATCCGTGCACTCTGGCTTCCTCCCATCGTCCAGAGATGTGTAGGTTAGGTGGATTGGCCATGCTAAATTCCCCTTAGTGTCTAAAGATGTGTAGGTTAGGTGGATTGGCCAAGCTAAATTGTCCCTTAGTGTCCAAAGATGTGCAGGTTAGATGGATTGGCCATGATAAATTGTCCCTTAGTGTCCAAAGATGTGCAGGTTAGGTGGATTGGCCATGCTAAATTCCCCTTAGTGTCCAAAGATGTGCAGGTTAGATAGATTGGCCATGCTAAATTGCTCCTCAGTGTCCAAAGACGTGAAGGTTAGGAGATTATTGGGGTAAGTATGTGGGATTATGGGGTTAGGTTCTGGATAAGATTCCCTGCTGCAGACTTGATGGGCTTCTGCACAGTAGAGATTCTATGATGATTTGTATTTCCTCTAACCGCCATGATGCCCCCCCCCCCCCCCCCCCCCCCCCGCCACCAACACCCCCCGAAGTTGCTTCTGAAGTATAGTCACTGTTGCGGTTTGGAAACACAACAGCCAGTTTGTGCACAGCAAGATCCCACAGGCAGCAATGTGTTATAATGATCAGCTCATTTGCTTTAGTGATGTGGGTTCGTAGAGTCACAGAATACGACAGTGAAGAAGAGGCCTTTTGGCCCATCGAGTCTACACTGACGCACAAAAGGCCCTGACCTGCCCACCTGATCCCACCTGCCGGCACTTGGCCCAGAGCCCTGAACGTTACGATGGGCCAAGTGGTCATCCAGGAACTTTTTAAAGGATGTGAGGCATCCAACCCCCCCACCACCCTCCCAGGCAGCGCATTCCAGACCCTCACCACTCTCTGGGTAAAAAAACCACACCCCCTCACATTCCCCCCCCCCAAACCTCCCACCCCTCACCTTTAATTTGTGTCCCCTCGTAACTGACCCTTGAGCGTGTCAGGACATCAGCAGGGTATAGGGGAATCATTCTGTAAACAGTGGCCGAGGGATCCTGCAGTGGGTTGGGCAAGGTGGGGCCTGTTTATCTGGAAGACAGCGCCTCCGATAGTGCGGTATTCCCGCAGTGCTGCACGGCCTGTTCCAGCCAGGAATCCATGTTCAGGCCTTACACCCAAAACCTTCCAACTCAAAGGCGAGAGAGTGAAAGAGAGAGAGTGCAACCCTCCAGAATGCTGAAAGAGGTTCGTGAAGAAGCCAACCTTTAATTTTGGAAATTATTTTGACTGGGGTTTCTTTTTATTCATTCGTGGCACACGGGTGTCTCTGGCTGGGCCAGTATTTATTACCCATCCCTAGTTGCCCTCGGAGGGCAGTTGAGAGTCAACCACATTGCTGTGGCTCTGGAGTCACTTGTAGACCAGACCGTGGTAAGGACGGCAGATTTCCTTCCCTAAAGGAACCAGATGGGTTTTTCTGACAATGGTTTCGGGGTCATCAGGAGACTCTTAATTCCAGATATTTTTTTATTGGATTCAAATTCCACCATCTGCGGGATTCGAACCCGGGTCCCCCAGAACATTCGCTGAGTTTCTGGATTAATAGTCCAGCGATAGTATCACTGGGCCATCGCCTGTCCGGATGTTGACTATCTCACTGAAACCCAGGAGGGAAGAAGGCGGGTACCTGTCACGTGCTCACTGTGTCACTGTCAGCAGCAGGGTTGCTGGGGAGAGAATCACCAGCGACAATGTGTGTTTAACAAGAAGCGGGCTAATCAGGGGGCAGTCAGCATGGATTTGCACAGGGCAGTTCACACTTGACAAATTTAGTTGAATTCTCGGAAGAAATCAGTGTACAAAAGGGTACACGGCAGTGGTGTACTTGGATTTGAGAAGGTGCCAGTAACTAAACCAACAAGGAATTAGAATCATAGAAAGGCTGCAGTGCAGAAAGAGATCCTTTGGCCCATCGAGTCTGCACCGACCGCAATCCCACCCAGGCCCTACCCCCCATATCCCTGCATATTATACCCACTAATCCCTCTAAACTACACATCCCTGGACACTAAGGGGCAATTTCTTAGCACGGCCAATCAAACGAACCCGCACATCTTCGGACTGTGGGAGGAAACCAGAGCACCCGGAGGAAACCCACGCAGACACGGGGAGAATGTGCAGACTCCACACAGACAGTGACCCGAGCCGGGAATCGAACCCAGGACCCTGGAGCTGTGAAGCAGCAGCGCTAACCCACTATGCCACCCTCTCTCCCCCCCTCCACACTTTATCATTTCATCCCTTTTCTCTTGCGTGGGG
Source organism: Prionace glauca (assembly GCA_037974335.1). Taxonomy (NCBI): domain Eukaryota; kingdom Metazoa; phylum Chordata; class Chondrichthyes; order Carcharhiniformes; family Carcharhinidae; genus Prionace; species Prionace glauca. The sequence continues at coordinate 19,151,097 of CM075754.1, forward strand.
GTCTTGCCATCTGGCTGGATAACAAACACTTCTGTCAGATTCGTGGTTACGGCGGAGGGTATAGACTGCTGGCTGGCAGGGCGAAAGGCATTAATATGCAACTCTTGTGACACACACACACACACACCGGATGGTTAAATATGCAGACAAGTGTTAGATGCCAGTCCTGGTCTCTATCCTCCTGAAACAGCACTCTCCCGATAGCTGTGCGGGCAAGCGGTCCTTTCCTCCAGCCGCACACTCATCGACACAAACCAGCACGGCTATCGCCAGAGGGCAGCCACTGACTCGGTTCAGTCCGAGTGTGACTGACACACTGGGATCTTAAAGTCATGGGTTTGATTGGCAGACCCAATAACCAGGGGCTAGCTATGAAGTCAACCAGTGAGAGAGAGAGAGAGAGGGCCAAGGCAGTGGCAGAAAGCACTGTGCCAGACCACACGCAGTCAGGAGAGACAGAGCGAGTCAAAGCATTGAACAGGGTACCTGCTGCTGTGAATAGAGGAAAACTGAAGCATATTTCTAATGTATTTCCGCTGCGGCAGGCAGGAGCAGAACAGATCTGATACTTTTGGCCAGAAATTCAGAAAACAGCTAAACGAATAAATAACTTCATTCCTTCAGCATCTCCACAGATCATAGAATCACTGCAGTGCAGAAAGAGGCCATTCGGCCCATCAAGTCTGCACCGACAACAATTCCGTCCCAGCCCTATCCCTGTAACCCCATGTATTTAGCCTACTAGTCCCCTTGACACTAAGGGGTAATTTAGCATGGCCAATTTGCCCAACCTGCACATCATTGGACCCTAAGGGGCAAATTAGTACGGCCAGTCCACCTAACCTACACACCTTGGGGAGGAAACCGGAGCACCCAGAGGAAACCCACGCAGACACGGAGAGAACATGCAAACTCCGCACAGACAGTGACCCGAGGCCAGAATTGACCCTGGGTTCCTGGTGCTGTGAGGCAGCAGTGCTAACCACTGTGCTGTCCCTGTTCTAATCTTCTGCCTTCCCTGATGTCTATATCAAAACCAAGGGGTTAGCAATTAGAAATCCTGGAGTGAGGGATGGAATACACCTGAGTGAGCCATTAAACCTCACTGCCCTGCCCTTCAGCAGCCCCCAGTTGTCTGCTTTGGAAATCTCTGGGGAAATGCTACAAGCAAAGCAGAAGCTGTGGGAGCACCCGGAGGAAACCCAGGCAGACACAGGGAGAACGTGCAGAGACAGTGACCCAAGCCGGGAGTCGAACCCGGGTCCTTGGCGCTGTGAGGCAGCAGTGCTAACCATCGTGTAGCCAAGCTGCCCCGTTATGTTGATAGACCACAGGCGAACGGAGGGATAGAAACCGCGTATCGGCGCAGGCTCGGTGGGCCGAAGGGCCTGTTACTGCACTGCGTTGTTCGTTGAGACATTATGGACCCAGATAGGTGAACACCTTTGAAAATATCAAAGTCCCACCTTGTTTTAAACCCAAAGAGAACACAGGTCAAAGATTGCAAACTTGTCTAAGGGAGCAGAAGGAGACATTTTGAGTGGGTGCTCTGGTAGACCCACTGTGCACTAAGTGACTGTATGTTACGGGGGAGAAAAGCAAGCATTTATGCAGTGCCTTCTCATGTCCACGGGACGTCTCAAAGCACTTGGCAGCCGAGGAGTGTCAGTGTTTGCGAAATTCACTCTCTGTTTTAAGGCAAACACAGCGAGGGTTCCTGAAGGAGAAAGTGAGAGAAATAAATAGTACGCCTGTTGCTGACTGTAGATTACATCAGTTTACGACCCGTATTTCATTTTGATTTCCACATTTACAATGAAGCCAGATTAAAGTGATTAACGGTGAAGTTATAGCACCGGATTACTCTGAAAAGCTAATGCGCTAAGCAAGTCCTTTCACGCTGTTACAATGCAGAGGCCAATCGAGTGATATTTTTCCATCACAGGAGGACAATGTCAGTCCCCAAAGCAACGTTCCCCCAACACACACAGCTAAGCAACGTTCCTCTAACACAGCTAAGCAACGTTCCTCCAACACAGCTAAGCAACGTTCCTCTAACACAGCTAAGCAACGTTCCTCCAACACAGCTAAGCAACGTTCCTCCAACACAGCTAAGCAACGTTCCTCTAACACATCTAAGCAACGTTCCTCCAACACAGCTAAGCAACGTTCCTCTAACACAGCTAAGCAACGTTCCTCCAACACAGCTAAGCAACGTTCCTCTAACACAGCTAAGCAACGTTCCTCTAACACAGCTAAGCAACGTTCCCCCAACACACACAGCTAAGCAATGTTCCTCCAACACGCAGCTAAGTAACGCAGTGCATGAGTTCCAGCGCCCGTTCCATGCCGAGTCCTTGGGCTGCACACCCCAGCGATTGCCCGATCAAATCAAACATCCCCCCCCACCCCCCCACCTCCATAGTAACCAGAGCACAGCCCCCATTCAACCCACCCACACTTGTAAAACGCCAACTAAAACATGCATTAAATAGACATGATTGGGCAGCACTTATTGATCAATCCTGGGTGTGCTGATAGCTACACTAACAACCAATTAAAGATAACCAGTCAAACTCATGCCATTCAACCCCCCCCCCCCCACTCTTCCCCCCGCTACTTCATCCCCCGTTTCCTTCTGCTTTTCCCCTTTTTCTCAATTTTACCTCTCTCCCACCCATCTCCCCCCTCCCCCCACTTCTTCACCCTCTGATTCCAGCTTCTGCGTCATTCGCGCCTTCTAAACACTCCACGGGCTGCCATTAGTAGCTTTTCCCCTGGTTTCTGTGGCTATGACTCATCTTTCATTCTCTTCCCCTGCAGTATTAATATCTCCCACTTTCTGTGCCTTTTAGCTTTGACAAAGGGTCATCTGGACTCAAAATGTCAGCTCTTTTCTCTCCTTATAGGCGCTGCCAGACCTAGCTAAGATTTTTCAGCATTTTCTCTTTTGGTTTCATGATATTCACGCTTGCCAGAAGTGATATACGTACTGTTACGATCCCATTGAACATTCAGAACTGGAATATTTAGTCCCAGGCCGGAACTACAGCTCGATAGAATTGTAACTTTTTTTTACGAGATGTGGATAATCAGGGTCATACGTTGCCAGAAGACTAAAACATTAATTAAACAAGAAAATATTAACTGTAAGACACTGCTTTCGCACCTTGACAGATATATACAGGTTCGTAAAGATAACACCAGCTACAAAATCTATCTTATACTCTAATATTCTCAGTAAGGACACAGTCCCTGTAAAACAACAGGCCAACTGTGGTCAGATACACCACACTCTGAAAGCAATGACAGACCCAGTAGAATGTCAACGGAACTTTTGACATCCCTCCAGAAGCTTGTTAAACCATGAGCCAGTTGGTCTCTCTGGAATTCCGATTTCCACATGGGGGTTTCTCAAACTTCACTCTCAAACATTTGGAATCCTCCCTGAGGGATCCTTCCTCTGCTTTGCTTCAGTTAAAAGATTAACTTTCACGTATTTCTGGCCCCCGCCCCGCCCCGTGTAACTAATCACGCCAAGATTTAAAGCTAACTTGACCATGTTTTAGACTCAGCTGGGAATTCTGGGATGAAATTGACTGCGTTCTTTCAAAGTACAATGTTGGCAGAAATGCTGCGAAACAAAGTTTTTCACAGCTGCCAGTTGTTTATGATGGTTGGAGACTGTGGGCCCTATTTTACCATTTTGATTCTAATTGCTGGGCAGACTTGAAACTGGGAGTGTTTCAGATCCGACTTTTAGACCCGTTCTTAGGCGTCCGCATTCTGCCTGATAAAATATCACCAATTCCACATCGCATTGCACAAGCCCATGGGTGGGCTTAACACGCCCAAAATCCTGCAGCTCCAGTCGGAGCCTCCAACTGCGCACGCACGGTAAACAAAAAATAGTATGTCGCTCCCCCTGGCCCCCACAGATATTGCCTTACCCCCCCACAACATTACTGACCCCCTGATCACTCCCCACCCTCCCACTACCCAGACCGATTGCAGCCTCCTGCCTTCTTCCCCCCCGCCCCCACTGATCACACACAGAGTGGCAGTGGACACCCCTTCGCCCTGCTGCCCTGCCCCCCACCCCCGCCCCCCTTCCCTCTTGCGCTGTCTCCCCCTCGCGCGCTCTCCCCCTCGCGCGCTCCATCTCTCGCACTGCCTCTCACTGTCTCACCCTCCAGTAAATCACTCTTTTCCACTCTCAGTCATGTTAATTTTAAATGATGCTGAATAAATGACCCTGAAACACTGCTTTTCCAGCCACTCACGCCCCTCCATCACCGCAGGCGAGGATGGAAACCCTGGGGCTGGGCAAATCTCCATTGTCTGCAGCGGGGCTGGAGAATCCGCTGGCATGAATGACCAGAAAATTCCACCCAGTGTCCCCAAAATTGTTCTTTCCAGAAAGAAAATCAACCCCATTTTGAACATAATGTCACCAATTTACCTCAAAGACCCAGTGGATTGATGGACAAGTCCTGGATTTGAGAATTCCTGTAAAAGTCTCGTTAGTTTTGGGAAAGTTTGAGTTAAGTAGTCTGGGATGAGCAGGTGTAAAATATCAGTGGAGTGTTGCACTAACAGAGTGAAGTCTCTCTGGAGAGTTACTAATGGACTGACTTGTTTCATGTTAAAAGCATCTGCCTGAATACTCCCGCTCTAACTCAAATCTATACTTTATAAGAATGATCTCCTAACATCGCCTCAACAACTCCCAAAGTGGTTTGCGCCCAACAAAATTACTTTTGAAGTGCATTTACTGTTGGAAATCGTGATGCAGAGATGCCGGCGTTGGACTGGGGTAAACACAGTAAGTCTCACAACACCAGGTTAAAGTCCAACAGGTTTATTTGGTAGCAAACACCACTAGCTTTCGGAGCACTGCCCCTTCATCGGGTAAGTCAGGTCACTCACCTGACAAAGGAGGAAATGGCTGAGGCTTTAAATAAGTTTTTTTGCCTCAGTCTTCACGGAGGAGGACGCGAATAGTTTGCCGGATATTAAAGATAGAAGGATGGTAGAAGTTGAGGGCTTGAATGCGATTACTGTCACTAGAGAGGTAGTGCTTGATAGGCTAATGGGACTGAAGGTGGACAAGTCCCCAGGACCGGATGGAATGCATCCCAGGGTTCTGAAAGAAATGGCAGAGGTGATAATGGATGCCTTAGTAATTATTTATCAAAATTCGCTGGATTGTGGGGAAGTGCTGGAAGATTGGAAAATGGCTAATGTTACACCGCTGTTTAAAAAAGGTAGCAGACAAAAGGCAGGGAATTATAGGCCGGTTAGTTTAACGTCTGTAGTTGAAAAAATGCTAGAATCCGTCATCAAAGAAGAAATAGCGAGGCACCTAGAAAAGAATGGTTTGATCGAGCAGACACAGCACGGATTCGTTAAGGGGAAGTCGTTTTTGACGAATTTACTGGATTTCTATGAGGATGTGACTAGTGTGGAAGACAGAGGGGAACCGGTGGATGTGGTGTTTTTAGATTTCCAAAAGGCGTTTGGTAAGGTGCCTCACAAAGGATTGCTACAGAAGGTTAGGGTGCATGGAGTTGAGGGTAAGGTGTTAACGTGGATAGAGGATTGGTTGTCTAATAGGAAGCAGACAGTTGGTATCAATGGGTGCAATTCTGATCGGCGGTTGGTGACTAGTGGAGTGCCGCAGGGATCGGTGCTGGGGCCTCAACTATTTACCATTTTTATAGATGATCTGGAGGAGGGGGCTGAGTGTAGGGTGACGAAATTTGCTGATGACACGAAGATGAGTGGAAAAGCAAATTGTGCTGAGGGTGTGGAAAGTCTGCAGAGGCATCTGGATAGACTGAGCGAGTGGGCGAGGACCTGGCAGATAGAGTATAATGTTAGCAAGTGTGAGGTTATCCACTTTGGCAGAAATAATAGTAGGAAGGATTATTATTTAAAGGGCGAAAAGCTGCAGCATGCTACGGTGCAGAGGGACCTGGGGGTCCTTGTGCACATGTCGCAAAAACCCAGTCTGCAGGTGCAGCAGGTGGTCAAGAAGGCGAATAGAATATTGGCCTTCATAGCGAAGGGGAATAGAATATAAAAGTAGGGAGGTCTTGCTGCAACTGTACTGGGCACTGGTGAGGCCACAGCTGGAGTACTGTGTGCAGTTTTGGTCGCCGCACTTGCGGAAGGATATTTTGGCCTTGGAGGGAGTGCAGAGGAGGTTCACTAGGCTGATACCAGAGATGAGGGAGTTGGACTATGAAGAGAGCCTAATAGACTGGGTCTGTACTTGTTGGAGTTTAGAAGGATGAGGGGGGGATCTTATAGAGACGTATAAGATAATGAAAGGGCTGGATAAGGTAAAGGTAGAGAGATTCTTCCTGCTTAGAAAGGACAGCAGGACTAGAGGGTATAGCCTCAAGATAAGGGGGGGGGGTGCAGTTTAGATTGGAGTTGAGGAGGAAGTTCTTCACTCAAAGGGTGGTGAATCTCTGGAATTCTCTGCCCGTTGAAGTGGTGAAGACTGCTTCGCTAAATATATTTAAGTCACGGGTAGATAGGTTTCTGATAGACAGGGGAATTAAGGGCTATGGGGAGAGGGCGGGAAAGTGGAACTGATCCACGACAGATCAGCCATGATCTTATTGAATGGCGGGGCAGGCTCGAAGGGCTAGATGGCCTACTCCTGCTTCTATTTCTTATGTTCTTATGTAAGCGCTCCAAAAGCTAGTGGCTTTTGCTACCAAATAAACCTGTTGGACTTTAACCTGGTGTTGTGAGACTTCTTACTGTGTTTACTATTGGGATGCAGGGAACACTCGTCTCCCTTCCCAGAGGCAAGCTGTTATGGATACCTTCAGCACATGAGCTGCACCAGTTCAAGAAGGTGACTTCCCACCATCCTTCTCCGGGGCAGCTGGGAACGGGCCATGAAAGTTCCTCAAATGCCAGCCTTACCAACGATGTCGAAAATGGATTTTCAAATTCCCAATCCGGCCAGGCTTGCTGAGGGAAGTCTATTTAAGACAAAGCTTCAGACAATCTTAACTGCCCATTTGCTGATGCAGTATAAAACTAGAGGGGACTCGGTACATCTTGTTCCATATCTAGAAAAAATGACCGAGCTTCACCGACAACAGGCACGGCACAGTGTCACAGCGATTAGCACTGCTACCTCACAGCGCCACGGACTCAGGTTTGATTCCCAGCTTGGGTTACTGTCTGTGTGGAGTCTGCACATTCTCCTCGTGTCTGCGTGGGTTTTCTCCGGGTGCTCCGGTTTGTTCCCCCAATCCAAAGATGTGTAGGTTAGGGTGGATTGGCCATGCTAAATTGACCCTTAGTGTCCAAAAATGTGCAGCTTAGGTGGATTGGCAATGCTAAATTGCCCCTTAGTGTCAGGGAGGATTAGCTGGGTAAATGCATGGAGTTAGGGCCTGGGTGGGATAGTGGTCGGTGCAGCCTTGATGGGCCGAATGGCCTCTTTCTACACTGTAGGGATTCTATGAAATCCAAACTTTAATTTTAAACAGAGCTAATTATCCAGCGGCAGAGTTTAAATATTTAGGACGCTTCTGTTTATTATTAACGCCTCAGAAGATGTGATCTTGCACCCTTTTTAATACTTTCATGATGCTCTTTCCAGGATCTTCACGATTTAATAAGTAATTGCCTTAATTACCAAGTGCCCGAGGAGATGGGGGTTTGTTACCTGCTCTGACTGACGGACCCCGTGCAGATCAGGCTGATGGGGAGGGTTTCTGCCTTCAGATTGGCCGTGTCTGCGCACCCACGTGGCGCGAGATAGAGAATCCTCTTTACTCGTGCAGTCAGGACGAAGCCCCCCATCCACCCCCTACCACCGCTGCTAAATCTGTCTCAGAGCGGACAAGATTAGTATTTCAAGCTGCCCCATCGATCCTGAGATGGTTGCCGACCCTAAGGAGGGGGGCTGTGGATCCGAGAGAGACCCCGAGACTTACCCTCGCGGTTTGCGAAGTTTGTTTATTTTATTTTTTATTTATTAGTGTCAAAAGTAAGACTAACATTAACACTGCAATGAAGTTACTGTGAAATTCCCCTAATTGCCACACTCCGGCGCCTGTTCGGGTTACACTGAGGGAGAATTTCGCACGGCCAATACACCCTAACCAACACGTCTTTCAGACTGTGGCAGGAAACTGGAGGAAACCCATGCAGACACGGGGAGAATGTGCAGACTCAGCACAGACAGCGGCCCCGAGCTGGGAATCGAACCCAGGTCCCTGGTGCTGCGGGGCAGCCGTGTTAACCCCGACGGCATCACGACAAGTACAGAAAAAGCAGCCAAATTTAAACCGCGGTTTCGAGTCAGCTGGCGATTGGTAGGTTTCTCTTTCCAAGGGATCGAACAGAAATTCAGACTGAACTAAACGGCCAGTGGTTAACCCTGGCGTGATTAAACCTGATGACGGGAACACTCGGAAGTCTAATTGTGTTTGCTGGACGCTGCTCTTACTTATAGAGGACTCCATTCTGCTGAGCTAGTTACAAGGATCAGTGTTTGGGGTTTACATTTGGGGTGCAGTTGGCAATCCAGGAACATCATCACACTAGCTCTGAGAAGGACTTAGCCTAGCAAATTTCTGCTCAGGTTTACTTATCGAGCAGAGAACCAACCAAGCTCCCCCCTCCACGCTTTGCCCCGTTTCCCCAAGCTGGATTTTGCCACCTGACAACACCACACCGTTAATTTTGCTTTTTTGATCCTTTCAGCTATTCAAGGGCAAGTTCTACTACTGCCAGGGTCACGACACCCGCAATGTCACCAACAGGTCGGACTGCCTGCTGGCCAACTACCGATGGATCCATCACAAGTACAACTTTGACAACCTGGGACAGGTACAGAGTTGTCGCCCACCGGCCGCCTCTCTCAACAAAGCATGAATGTGGTCTGAATATTCATCGCGTGGGTAACACAGTGAGCAGCAGGAGGCCATTTGGCCCCTCTGAGAATCCCACCTTTGCCTGCATGTCACTTAATCCCTTTAGTTAACACGGGAGACTAGCAATCTGTGTTTTAAGATTAGCGATCGATTAATCTTCCATTGACATTTGCTGAAAAAGTTCCAAACTGTTTAGCAGTCTTTGTGTGTTCGAGAGTTTCCATTCCTGGAATGTCTGATCCTCATGTTTAGGCAGCACCGCCTCTATTTTTACTCATTAACTGGATGTGGGTGTCGTTGGCTGGGCCAGCATTTATTACCCACCCCAAACTGCCCTTCATTGCAGAGGGCATTTGAAAGTCACCCACATTGCTGTGCATCTGGAGTCCCACATGGGCCAGACCGGGGAAAGACCATAAGGCACAGGAGCGGAATTAGGCCACTCGGCCCATCGATTCTGACCTGCCATTCAATCATGGCTGATATTTTTCTCATCCCCATTCTCCTGCCTTTTCCCCATAACCCCCGATCCCCTTATTGATCAAGAACCTATCTATCTCTGTCTTAAAGACACTCAATGACCTTCGCAGCCTTCTGCAGCAAAGTAATTAGGCTAACATTAACGCTGAAGTTACTGTGAGGATCCCTCGAGTATCCACACTCCCTGTTCGGTTACACTGAGGGAGAATCCCCCAAGTATCCACACTCCGTGATTGGGTACACTGAGGGAGAATCCCCCGAGTATCCACACTCCGTGTTCGGGTACACTGAGGGAGAATCCCCCGAGTATCCACACTCCCTGTTCGGGTACACTGAGGAAGAATTTAACACGGCCAACATGAAATCAGCATTCTTAAAATTTTAAAATCTTTAATTTTCCTCCACTACGGGTCAGGAAAATTTAATAAGCTTTCTCAGTTTACTTAAGAAATCTTTGTAAGTTGTCATGATGCGGAGGTGCCGGCGTTGGACTGGGGTGGGCACAGTTAAGAAAGCTCACATTATCAGCTTAAAGTGCAACAGGTTTATTTGGTAGCATGAGCTTTCGGAGTGCTGCTCCTTCATCAGGTGAGTCACTGACTTTGTAAGTTGTAAAGGTTTCTTGTCACTTCTAAATTCCTCTTTGAAATTTCACAGTTGAAGAGCCAAGACCCCACTGATTTACTAATGCAAATTTAAACCCCAAACTATTTACTCGCAAATCCAACCTTCCAGCAGCCTCTCATTGTCAATACATGCACCGAGTACTTACTCTTCTGTCTATCAGCCCTCACAGACATGCTGTCTGTCTTAACCTTGCAAAGTTTAATTAATCATGGATGCACAAGCACATGCGCGCACACATACATGCGCGCACACACACGCACATGTGTATATATACACATGTGCACGCACACGCACACACACCACCCACCACCCACCCCCACACACACACACACACACACGCATACACACTCTCTCTCTCACACACAGCGAACGGAGATCTGGCTGACTGCCAAATTCTCTATCCTTGATAACAGTGGTAGCAGGTGAGTGGCCAGTAAGATCACACCCATAGACTCTGTAGAATCCCACAATATTCCCCAAAAAATCCATCATCCCAATATTGTGCTGGGTTTTTTGCACAAACTGAGGGCTCCTTCACTCTACTTGCCTTGTTTGGAGAACTGATTTCTGTTGAGTTTGTACCTTTTTAGATTTGATCAAGTTATTTGAGCGTAAGGAATGAGTTAGTCAGGAATCTGACAAACCTTTCCACAACCTCCTGCGTTCTGACGTTGTTAATGATGTCGTCACCATGGCAGCCGTCAGACTTCCACTTTGCAAATGCTTCTCCTGGTCTCTTCACCGCAGGCCCTGATGTCTCTCTTTGTGCTGGCTTCCAAGGACGGCTGGGTCAACATTATGTATCATGGACTGGATGCTGTTTCCATTGACCAACAGGTAAGGACCCTGTTCTCTCAGAGAAAGACCTGCATTCCTCTAGCACCTTTCACAACCTCAGGACACCCCAAAATGCTTTAGTGAACGTAGCCCAGTCCATTAGGCAAACCAGCCTCCCATCCATTGACTCCGTCTACACTTCCCACTGACTCGGGAAAAGCAGCCAGCATAATTAAGGACCCCACACAACCCGGACATTCCACCTTCTACCTTCGGGAAAAAGATACAAAGTCTGAGGTCACGTACCAACCGACTCAAGAACAGCTTCTTCCCTGCTGCTGTCAGACATCTGAATGGACCTATCACATATTAAGTTGGTCTTTCTCTACAGCCAAGCTAGTCTCTCCTCAGGCCTGCTGGATCCCAGCCTGGTGAACTCTTGCCAAACTACTTCTCGACAATACTCCTTAAAATCTCCATCTTGGACCAAGTCTTTGGGCAGCCATTAACATCTCCCAAAGTGGCTGGGTGTTGGATTGGTGCTGTGAAAGGCTGGGGATGACATTTCCGTGTGTTAAAGGGCTGATAGGAAACGCAGTTTGTTAATCCACAGAGTGCTGTTAACAAACTGCAAAATGTAGATTACATGAGAAAATATTTTGGACAGTGTGATTAAATAGGCTTCTTAACTGGGTTAACGTGTGTGTCTGGCAGTCCTGTCAGCTAGACGGACTGGAGATTTACATGGCTATATTTCAATGGCATTGTGGGTCCTTCATTAAAACGAAAGAAGCCTTATAACAGATGGATAACACATAAGGTTATAAAACTAATTAACTAGCGAAATGGATCTTGCAAATGGGCTGAAAGGTTTAACTGACTTTTATGGTTGAAAGGGATGAACAAACTGAAATTCAGCCAAGAAATGATGCAGTCTACAAACACACTCACTCAAACTCTCACACTCACACACACACACACACTCAAACTCTCACACTCACACACTCACACTCAAACTCTCACACTCACACACACACACACTCAAACTCTCACATTCACACACTCACACTCAAACTCAAACTCTCACACTCACACACACACACTCAAACTCTCACACTCACTCACACACACACTCACACACACTCAAACTCTCACACTCACACACACTCAAACTCTCACACTCACTCACACACACACACACACACTCACACTCAAACTCTCACACACACTCACTCACATTCACTCACACACACACACACACTCACACTCAAACTCTCACACTCACACACACTCAAACTCTCACACTCACTCACACACACACACACACACACACTCACACTCAAACTCTCACACACACTCACTCACATTCACTCACTCACACACACACTCACACTCAAACTCTCACACTCACACACACTCACTCACATTCACTCACTCACACACACACACACACACTCACACTCAAACTCTCACACTCTCACACACACTCACTCACATTCACTCATTCACACACACACACACTCACTCACACACACACACTCTCATTCTCACACTCACTCACACACACTCAAACTCAAACACTCACACACACACACACACACACACTCAAACTCTCACACTCACTCACATTCACTCACTCACACACACACTCACACTCAAACTCTCACTCACACACACACACACTCAAACTCTCACACTCACTCACTCACTCACACCCACACTTACACTCTCACACTCTCACACACACTCACTCACATTCACACATACACACTCACACTCTCATTCTCACACTCACTCACACACACTCAAACTCAAACACTCACACACTAACACACTCACACTCTCTCGCACACAATCACACTCACACTGTCACACCCACACTCACACACCCACACACACTCACGTACTCACACCCACACACACTCTCATACTCTCACTCACACCCACCCACACTCTCACACACATATTCTCACTCACACCCACATACACACTCCCACATACACACACTTGCACACACTTATACATACGTACAAACACACACACACACGTACAAATACATTCATATACACATTCACACAAACAGACCCGTGCACACACAAACATGCAGACACAAACCCATACCCATGCAGATATACACGTACACATAAACACACCCGTGCACACACACACATGAACACATGCTTACACAACCATGCACAGACACACCCATTCACACATACTACAAACGCACACGTGGGCTCAATGGACTGAATGGCTCTTTCTGCACTGTAAGGATTCTATGACTTAGCCAGGACTAAGGGCGTGAAATAATTGTGGTTACTAATAAATCCAATCAGAGAATTCAGGAGAATCTTTACCCGGAGCTTGGTGAGAATGGGTCAGGTGGTTGAAATGACAAAATGAATTGTATCAATATATTTAACATCGGGGTGGGGGGGAGCTGATCTGATCTGATTTATTATCGTCACATGTACTGGGAGACAGTGAAAAGTATTGTTTCTTGCGCACTATACAGACAAAGCATACCATTTATAGAGAAGGAAAGGAGAGAGTGCAGAATGTAGTGTTACAGTCACAGCAAGGGTGTAGAGAAAGATCAACTTGATGCGCGCATTCAAAAGTCTGACAGCAGCAGGGAAGGAGCTGTTCTTGAGTCGATTGGTACGGGACTTCAAGGTTTTGTATCTTTTTCCTGAAGGAAGGAGGTGGAAGGGAGAATGTCCGGGGTGTGTGGGGGGTCCTTGATTATGAGGGAAAGGAGAGAGTGCAGAATGTAATGTTACAGTCATAGCTAGGACGTAGAGAAAGATTAGCTTAACATCTGATATGTCCATTTAAAAGTTTGACGGCAGCAGGGAAGAAACTGTTCTACAGTCGTTGATACATGTTCTCAGACTTTTGTATCTTTTCCCCGATGGAAGAAGGTGGAAGAGAGAATGTCCGGGGTGTGTGGGGTCCTTAATTATGAGGGAAAGGAGAGGGTGCAGAATGTAGTGTTACAGTCACAGCGAGGGTGCAGAGAAAGGTCAACTTAATGTGAGGTGGGTCCATTCAAAAGTCTGACAGCAGCAGGGAAGAAGCTGTTCTTGAGTCGGTTGGTACGTGACCTCAGACTTTTGTACCTTTTTCCCGATGGAAGAAGGTGGAAGAGAGAATGTCCGGGGTGCGTGGGGTCCTTAATTATGAGGGAAAGGAGACGGTGCAGAATGTAGCATTGCAGTCATAGCTAGGGTGCAGAGAAAGGTCAACTGGATAAACACGAGGGAGAAAGGAAGCAGAAAGATCTGCCGACAGGACGCGATGGTGCAGGGACGGGAAGGATCTGCTGACAGGACGCGATAGTGCAGGGATGGGAAGGATCTGCTGACAGGACGCGATGGTGCAGGGACGGGAAGGATCTGCCGACAGGACGCGATGGTGCAGGGATGGGAAGGATCTGCTGACAGGACGCGATGGTGCAGGGACGGGAAGGATCTGCCGACAAGACGCAATGGTGCAGGGACGGGAAGGATCTGCTGACAGGATGCGATGGTGCAGGGACGGGAAGAGGCTCAAGTGGGGCAGAAACACAAAGCGATTTTTAATGGTGTGTTTCTGGGCTGTAAAATGATGCATTTTTCTGTAAATTAATTGGCCTGAAGCACACTCTGTCCAAACGTGGATGATTATGTGTAATACCGTTTGGTCGATTGAGCCCTGGTTTATGGCCCATGTAATGGTTAGGTCCTGACGTGAGCTCGAGGGCAGTAAGACATCGCTTCTCTTTCTCCCGCAGCCCATCATCAATCACAACCCCTGGATGCTGCTCTACTTCATCTCCTTCCTCCTCATCGTCAGCTTCTTCGTCCTCAACATGTTCGTCGGGGTGGTGGTGGAGAACTTCCACAAGTGCCGCCAGCACCAGGAAGCGGAGGAGGCGCGCCGGAGAGAGGAGAAGCGTCTGCAGAGGCTGGAGAAGAAGCGCAGGAGTAAGGAACCTTCCTCAGGACAGCCCTTCAGCCCATTGTGGCTGTGCAAGCCCTTTGAAAGATCTGGCCACTTTGCCAAAGCGCCTCCCACCCCCCCCCCCCCAACACTCCTCCTCTGTATCCTCTTTCTGGAGAAGAGGGGGGGGTGGGGTTGCTCCTCGATGCAAGTACATCAACCAGCTTTATTGAACCATTCGTAGAATCAAAAGAGGCCATTCAGCCCATCATAACCTGTGCTAGCTCTTGTCCAAGAGCTGTTTTACATTCCAACGGTTTATCCAGTTTTCTTTTGGACGTTCCTATTGAATCTGCTTCCACTGTCCTTTCAGGCAGCGCCTCCCGAATGGGCAGCACCGTGGGTTAGCACCGCTGCCTCACAGCGCAAGGGACCCAGGTTTGATTGCAGCCTTGGGTCACTATCTGTGTGGAGTCAGCACGTTCCCCCTGTGTCCGTGTGGGTTTCCTCCAGCTGCCCCAATTTCCTCCCACAGTCCAAAGATGCACAGTTTAAGTGGATTGGCCATGCTAATTTGCCCCTTAGTGTCCAAAGATGTGGAGATTAGATAGACTAGCTACGCTAAATGTGTGGGGTTATCAGGATAGTGCCTGGAGGTGGGCTTTTGGAGAGTTAGTGCAGACTCAAAGGGCCAAATGGCCTCCTTCTGCACTGTGGGGGTTCTATAATTCTATCGCAACAGCTGTTCATGTCCCCCTTTGGTTCTGTGGCTCAGTTGTGTGAAAAGTCCATGTCAAAATTGTCATGGGGGGGTAACAAAGGATTCCCGAGGGATAAGTGATGGATCTGGTGGGACAGGACCTTGGATGTGTCCTTTCTTCTCCAGGTTTGTGCTGAATCCCCGGCAGAACTGGCAGAAACAATTCCGGTCTCTCCGAATGAGTATCCAGTGGGTATCGAGATGGGGATAGAATGCTATGTTGCTGTTGGATGCTTGGAATCTGGACTGTGTTTCTCGGGTCGTGGAAAGGGAGTTTTTACCCTGGAAGCAAGGATGCCCAACTCTAGCTGGACATCACCCGACCCTCTGTCCCCAATCACCCTGCCCCCAGGCACACGTGATTGGTCCACCAACCTGCCCATCACACCACACCTGCCTTCCCAAAGCCAATGGGAGAGGAGCAGACTGTCGTGGGGGGGGGGGGGGGGGGGGGGTGTGGATTTTTTGGCCGTGAGACTGGGAATTTTCCACCCGAGGTTACCAATGTTTTGTCCCGCCCACTACAATTCCCGAGACAGGCGAGGGAGGCAAATCTCACCTTATTGGGTGGTTGCTGGCTCTCAGTCACACTCTCTGCTGTCCCAGTGTCCGTAGTTAGTGAATCCTTTTCTCAGAGTTATTTCCAAAAGCAATTTTTTGAACAGCTCCATGATTATTTCTTTCTCCTGGGAATTGCAGTCATCAGGAGATTGCCATGGAACCTCCAGGAACTATTGTCCAATGTGATGTTACCTGTGGTGAGAGGGAGGGCAGCGATCTAACCAAGCCTTGTTTCTTTCCTCCTCCTCCTCGTTGACTTGTTCCCTGGAAGAGGCCCAACGCTTGCCATATTATTCAGCCTACTCACCCATCCGCCTCTTCATCCACACCATGTGCACCAGCCACTACCTGGATCTCTTCATCACCTTTACCATCTGCATCAATGTGGTTACCATGTCTCTGGAACACTACAATCAGCCCAAGGTAAGGACGTACCGTTAGTAACACCTCTGTGGCACGGTGGCACTGTGGTTAGCACTGCTGACTCACGGCGCCAGGGCTCCGGGTTCAATTCCGGCCTCGGGTCACTGTCTGTGTGGAGGCTGCACATTCTCCCCGTGTCTGCGTGGATTTCCTCTGAGTTTCTCCTACACCGACTTCCTCCCACACTCCAAAGAGGTGCAGGTTAGGTGGATTGGCCAGGCTAAATTGTCCCTTGTTGTCCCAGCTGTGTAGATTGAATGGATTGGCCATGCTACATGTGTGGAGTTACAGGAAAAAGGTCTGGGTACGATGCTCTGTCAGAGAGTTAATGCAGACTCGATCGGCCGAATGGTCTCCTTTTGCACTGTAAGGATTCTGTTTGAGTGACTTTGGGAGGAACTTGCTGGTGGTGGTGTTCCCAGGTATCTGCTGCTCTTGTCCTAGACGGTAGAGATGACGGGTTGGGAAGGTGCTGTCAATGGAGCCTTACTGAATTAGCCTCAGGATCAGGGATACCAGCAGGGTAAATACATGGGATTATGAGGATAGGGCTTTGGTGGGATTGTGGTCAGTGCAGTCTTGATGGGCTGAATGGCCTCATCCTGGACTGTAGGGATTCTATGATTCAATGGATTCTTTGCCCTGCAGACTATCGATCCCAAGCGTTTATTTCCTATTCTGTTCTCTGTATTCTGTCCCTGTGTGTGGGCCTCGGGAGCCTCAGCTCAGTGGGCAGTCCTCTGGCCTCAGAAGGTTGGAGTGTTCAAATCCCACTCCAGCGGCCTGCTGACACCCACAGTGCGTGTCCGTGGGAATGCTGCACTGCCGGACGACTTACATCTGCTTTGAGACTCCTCTGAAAGATAGAACCTCTGACAGTGCAGCACTCCCTCAGCACTGACCCTCTGACAGAGACGCACTCCCTCAGCACTGACCCTCTGACAGTGCGGCACTCCCTCAGCACTGACCCTCTGACAGTGCGGCACTCCCTCAGCACTGACCCTCTGACAGTGCGGCACTCCCTCAGCACTGACCCTCTGACAGTGCGGCACTCCCTCAGCACTGACCCTCTGACAGTGCGGCACTCCCTCAGCACTGACCCTCTGACAGTGCGGCACTCCCTCAGCACTGACCCTCTGACAGTGCGGCACTCCCTCAGCACTGACCCTCTGACAGTGCGGCACTCCCTCAGCACTGACCCTCTGACAGTGCGGCACTCCCTCAGTACTGACCCTCTGACAGTACGGCACTCCCTCAGCACTGACCCTCTGACAGTACGGCACTCCCTCAGCACTGACCCTCTGACAGTGCGGCACTCCCTCATAACTGACCCTCTGACAGTGCGGCACTCCCTCAGCACTGACCCTCTGACAGTGCGGCACTCCTTCAGCACTGACCCTCTGACAGTGCGGCACTCCCTCAGCACTGACCCTCTGACAGTGCGGCACTCCCTCAGTACTGACCCTCTGACAGTGCGGCACTCCCTCAGCACTGACCCTCTGACAGTACGGCACTCCCTCAGCACTGACCCTCTGACAGTGCGGCACTCCCTCAGCACTGACCCTCTGACAGTACGGCACTCCCTCAGCACTGACCCTCTGACAGTGTGGCACTCCCTCAGCACTGACCCTCTGACAGTGCGGCACTTTCTCGACACTGACCCTCTGACAGAGAGAGGAGGAGTCAAACAGGGAGAGTGACAGATAGAATCAAATAGGGATAGTGACAAGGGGAGAGAGAATGAGGCAGAGATAGTTACAGAGGGAGAGGGAGTGAAACAGGGAAAGTGACACAGAGAGAGTAAGACATGAAGAGTGTCTGAGACAGGGAGAGTGACAAAGGGAGTGAAAAAAAGAGAGGGAGTGAGACAGGGAGAGTGACAGAGAGGGAGAGAATGAGATGGTAGGGGAGGAAATGAGACAGGTACAATGGAGTGAGACGCAGATGAGAGGGAATCAGTCCGAGAGAGAGAGCAAGAGACAGTGATGGAGAAAAGGGAAGGTCACTCATCACTAAAATGGAAAAAGATACTTTATTCAAAGTGTTCTAAAATAGATTTAAAATGTTAAATGGGATATGCTCAAGGGACTGGTATGGTAAATCTAATGAAATCATTGAACTATTCATGTAGTTAATTAAAGGGCTGTTCAGATTTACACAGTGTATGAAAAGCTTTTGCACTGTTTGCCGTTTAGTTTCCTATTTGTTCATGTGAACTTTAATGTTTCTCTCTGACAAACAATTGCAATCCATCATCTGTGATACATTTAATGAGGAATATATTACAGCCGTAATTCAGTACTGTTTAATTATCTGATAGCACTGTGGATAAGCCTGTATACATTTTACATTCCTATATGTATTTAATAAGAGGGTATTAGTGGAAATAACAGTGTGATGTGTGGTTTGCCTGAGGCTCACTGTCTGCTGATGGTACATTCTGAGCAGATTTAGCCAGAGGTAGTTAGACATTTGCCCTCCGTTCTCGAAACAGAGTGAGGGGGGAGAACAGCTGACACATTCGCTTCGGCTGCAGGGGAATTGTACCTTTGCCCATATTCTGAACCACCCTCCAGCAACTGAGCTAACTGACACCAAAAACACTAAATAAATAACACACCGTGCGTCACTGGGTATAACACTGTGTATATTATATAATAACACACCGTGTGTCACTGGGTATAACGCTGTGTATATTATATAATAACACACCGTGTGTCACTGGGCATAGCGCCGTGTATATTGTATAATAACACACCGTGTGTCACTGGGTATAACACTGTGTATATTATATAATAACACACTGTGTGTCACTGGGTATAACGCAGTGTACATTATATAATAACACACCGTGTGTCACTGGGTATAACACTGTGTATATTATATAATAACACACCGTGTGTCACTGGGTATAACGCTGTGTATATTATATAATAACACACTGTGTGTCACTGGGTATAACGCAGTGTACATTATATAATAACACACCGTGTGTCACTGGGTATAACACTGTGTATATTATATAATAACACACCGTGTGTCACTGGGTATAACGCTGTGTATATTATATAATAACACACCGTGTGTCACTAGGTATAACGCTGTGTATATTATATAATAACACACCGTGTGTCACTGGGTATAACGTGGTGTATATTATATAATAACACACCGTGTGTCACTGGGTATAACGTGGTGTATATTATATAATAACACACCGTGTGTCACTGGGTATAATGCTATGTAAATTATATAATAACACACCTTGTGTCACTGGGTATAACACTGTGTATATTATATAATAACACACCGTGTGTCACTGGGTATAACACTGTGTATATTATATAATAACACACCATGTGGCACTGGGTATAACGCTGTGTATATTATATAATAACACACCGTGTGTCACTGGGTATAACGCTGTTTATATTATATAATAACACACCATGTGGCACTGGGTATAACACTGTGTATATTATATAATAACACACCATGTGGCACTGGGTATACTGCCGTGTATACGATATAATAACACACTGTGTGTCACTGGGTATAACGTGGTGTATATTACATAATAACACACCGTGTGTCACTGGGTATAACGTGGTGTATATTATATAATAACACACCGTGTGTCACTGGGTATAACACTGTGTATATTATATAATAACACACCGTGTGGCACTGGGTATAACGCTGTGTATATTATATAATAACACACCATGTGGCACTGGGTATAACGTGGTGTATATTATATAAAAACACACCGTGTGTCACTGGGTATAACGTGGTGTATATTATATAATAACACACCGTGTGTCACTGGGTATAACGCTGTGTGTATTATATAATAACACACCGTGTGTCACTGGGTATAACGTGGTGTATATTATATAATAACACACCATGTGTCACTGGGTATAATGCTGTGTGTATTATATAATAACATACCGTGTGTCACTGGGTATAACGCTGTGTGTATTATATAATAACACACCGTGTGTCACTGTGTATAACGTGGTGTATATTATATAATAACGCACCGTGTCACTGGGTATAACGCTGTGTGTATTATATAATAACACACCGTGTGTCACTGCGTATAACGTGGTGTATATTATATAATAACGCACCGAGTGTCACTGGGTATAACGCTGTGTGTATTATATAACACACCGTGTGTCACTGGGTATAATGCTGTGTGTATTATGTAATAACACACCGTGTGTCACTGGGTATAACACTGTGTATATTATATAATAACACACCGTGCATCACTGGGTATAACGCTGTGTATCTTACATAATAATGCACCATGCGTCACTGGGTATAACATCAGTGGTGGGGAAAGTATTGGAGAAGATTCTTAGGGACAGGATGTATTCACATCTGGAGGAGAATAGACTTATTAGTGAAAGGCTGCGTGATTTTGTGAAGGGGAGGTCGTGTCTCACAAAGTTGATTGAATCCTTAAGCAGGGCAGGGCATTGAATGTTGTAGACATGGACTTTCGTAAAGCCTTCAATAAGGTTCCTCATGGCAGGCTGATACCGAAGATGAAGCCATGTGGGATCCAAGGTGAGCTGCTAAGATGGATACAAAACTGGCATGGGCATAGAAAGCAGAGAGTAGCAGTGGAAGGATACTTTTCTAACTGGAGGTTTGTGACAAAGCTGTGTTCCACAAGGATCAGTGCTGGGGCTTCTGTTGTTTGTAATATATATAAATGATTTGGAGGAAAATGTAGGTGATCTGATTAGTAAATATGTAAATGATACAAAAATTGGGGGAGTTGTGGATCGTGAGGAAGATTGTCTGAGGATACACTCGGATATAAATCAGCTGGAGACCTGGACCAAAAGATGGCAGATGGCACTTAATCCTGACAAATGTGAGGTGATGCAATTTGGAAGGTCTGCTGTGGAAGGAAATTATACTGTAAATGGTAGAGCTGATGGAAATATTAGCATACAGAGGGATCTAGGTGTGCAGATCCACAGTTCCCTGAAGGTGGCAACTCAGGCAGATAAGGTGGTCAAGAAGGCATCTGACATACTGGCCTTCATCGGGGCATTGAGTATAGAAATTGGAAGATCATGTTGCAGCTGTATAAGACTTTGTTTAGGCCATATTTGGAGTGTTGTGTACAATTCTGGTCTCCACACTACTGGCAGATGTTAATGCATTGGAAAGGGGGCAGAAAGGATTTCCCAGGACGTTTCTTGGTTTGGACGACATGCTCTGTGAAGAAAGGTTGAACAAACTTGGATTGTTTTCAGTGGAGTGTCAGAGGTGGGGACCTGATAGAGATTTACAAGATTATGATAGGTTTTGGATAGAGTGGACAGTCAGAGTCTTTTTCCCAGGATCGAAGGGTTAGGAGTATAGAGGTTGAGAGTGAGGTAGAATGTTTAAAAGAGATGTAAGGGGCAAAGTTTTTCACACAGAGAGTGGTGAATGCCTGGAACATGCTGCCAGAGGAGGGGGTGGAATCAGATTCTATATCAATGTTCAAGCAGCATTTGGATAGATACATGGATAGGCAGGGAATAGAGGAACATGGATCATGTAGAGGCAAGAAAATATTAGATTAAAGTGGCATCTGTACCAGCAGAGACTCGATGGGCAGAAGGGCCTGTTCCTGTGCTGTACTGTTCTTTGTAATGGGATCTTGCTGTGTGTATATTTGCTGCCGTGTTTCCTGTGTAACAGCGACTGAAGTATTTCATTAGCAGTAAAGCGCTTTCGGACGTCCTGAAGATGTGGAATGTGCGATTTAAATGAGAGATCTTTATGTTGCCCCCCACCCCCCCTCCCCCCCACCCCCTCCAGGGACAGGATTATGAAGGGAAATGAACTGACGCTGTGAATAGTTGTCCTGTTTTTGAAGGTTCTGGGACTTTCCGATGGGGCCTGGCTGCCTCGGTGAAACCTGCACTGTCTTGGTTCCACAGCTTTGTTTGCTGAAGATGATTTTTTTTCTCTCTCTCTCTCTTTGTCTCTCCCCCACCAACCCCCCCCCCCTCCTCACCCCCCCTCCCCCCCTCACCCCATAACAGTCCCTGGAAGTTTCCCTGAAGTATTGCAACTATATGTTCACAGCCGTGTTCGTACTAGAGGCCGGGCTTAAACTCCTAGCTTTCGGACTGCGGCGATTTTTCAAGGACAGGTAATTAAAAGACTTTTATCGTAGAATGTGATTGAAAGATGGAAGGGTTGGGTGCTGGGGGGGGGACGGAAATCGGATTCCTAAAACTTGTTACCTTTCACAAAAATTGGCTTTCCGATTTCTGGATAAATCTCGGTGAGGCTGTCCTTAACTGTAATGTAAATGGGTGCCTAATTGTTATTTTAGACCAGAATTGATCAGACCCTGTGTCCTGTTCTTCCATAAGATATAGGAGCAGAACGAGGCCACTCGGCCTATCAAGTCTGCTCCGCCATTCGATCCTGGCTGATATTTTTCTCATCCCCATTTTCCTTCCTTTTCCCCATAATCCCCGATCCCTTTATTAATCAGGAACCTATCTATCACTGCCTTAAAGACACTCAGTGACCCCGGCCTCCTCTGCGGCAAAGAGTTCCACAGATTCCCCAACTGAAGAAATTCCTCCTCATCTCTGTTTTAAAGGATTGTCTCTTTAGCCTGAGGTTGTGCCCTCTCTGGTTCTAGTTTTTCCTACTAGTGGAAACATCTTCTCCACATCCACTCTATCCAGGGCCTCGCAGTATCCTGTAAGTTTCAATAAGATCCCCCTCATCCTCCTAAACTCCAA
The DNA here is from genome assembly GCA_037974335.1 of Prionace glauca. Classification (NCBI taxonomy): domain Eukaryota; kingdom Metazoa; phylum Chordata; class Chondrichthyes; order Carcharhiniformes; family Carcharhinidae; genus Prionace; species Prionace glauca. The sequence goes on from CM075754.1 coordinate 19,174,340, forward strand.
TGTGTACAGACACAGGGTCCTCAAGCTGTTCCAACCATGCCCACTATCAAAGGAACCCAAGAGGTCCAGTCAAAGGTGACTGGATTCATTCCACTACGAATTTACAGACTAAATAATTCTGGAATACAAAGCCAATTCTACTAATGGTGACTGTGAATCTATCATCAATTGTTCTAAAGACCCATCTCATTCACTAATGTCCCTCCAGGAATGGAAATCTGCCGTCCTTACTAGGTCTGGCCTACATGTTTTATTTTTAATCATTAGTGTCACAAGTAGGCTTATATTAACACTGCAAGGAAATTATTGTGAAAATCCCCCAGTCACTACACTCTGGTGCCTGTTCAGGTACACTGAGGCACGGCCAATGCATCCTAACGAGCATATCTTTCAGAATGTGGGAGGAAATTGGAACACCTGGAGGAAATCCACACAGACATGGGGAGAATGTGCAAACTCCACACGGACGGTGACCCAAGACAGGAATCGAACTTGTATCTGTGCAAGTGTCCTCTGGGTGCTCTGGTTTCTTCCCACAGTCCAAGGATATGTATGTTAGGTGGATTGGCCATGTTAAATTGCCCCTTAATGTCTAAAAATGTGCATGCTAAATTGCCCCTTAGTGTCCAAGGATATGTCGCTTAGGTGGATTGGCCATGCTAAATTGCCCCTTAGTGTCCAAGGATGTGTCGCTTGGGTGCATTGGCCATGCTAAATTGCCCCTTAGTGTCCAAGGATGTGTCGCTTAGGTGGATTGGCCATGCTAAATTGCCGCTTAGTGTCCAAAGATGTCTAGGTTGGGTGGATTGGCCAGGCTAAATTGCCTCTTAGTGTCCAAAGATGGCCAATGGGCATGGAGCTGGGACATGTGCCTAAGTAAGGTGCTGTGCTGGAGAATCGGTGCAGGTGTGATGGGCCAAGTGGCCTCCTTCTGCATTGTTTGAATGGTGGCCTCGGTGATCTACCCTTGCTCCTACTTCCTGCATTTTGATTGGGTGACTGGAATGGAGGCTGGGGTCCCACCAGGCTCCATGAACCAGTCACTGGAAGGTGGGACACTAGAAATCCTCTCATCGCAGCACGGACGAACATTCCTGCCGTCCTCTGACCATGATGATTAATGGATGCTCTCCGAGACCAATTATTGGCCCCAGTGCTGGCTTCAACTCTGCAAATGAAATGGTAAAATAAAAAGCGAATAAAGGATGAACAGAGGCTGGAAGTGAAGTGTTGGCGAAATGTCTGGAGAGGAGACAGGTTGAGAAGCATCCTCTTTACTAAATCTCATTCAGCCGTGGCAAATATGTATTTAAAACCCTGGCTGATCATTAATCTCCAGCAATCTTTGAACGGAAATTTATTTCTCGCAGAGAGGCTGGAAATTGTGCTCTGTGAACTTGGTGCCAAATGTATCAGAGCACTCGACTCGCTCACTGTTTCAACCACACTTGGATCTGTTCAGTTTAAACCACTTTATGAATAAGCAAAGCCGTTTAATCCAAAGTGCCTGCTATTAGCGGAGCCTGTTCCCCATCCATATTCTCCCACTGCTTCTGAGAGAGAAACTGTTCTGTGCTTTAGGGCTTTCTGTAACAATGTGAATTTATTAGTGTCGCAAGCAGTTTACATTACCCTGCAATGAAGTTACTGTGAAAACCCCACATTCCGGCACACTGAGGGAGAATTTACCATGGCCAATGCACCCTAACCAGCACGTAGTTCGGGGCCAAAGTGTTGTGTGGCTTCAAGAGGAAATTAGGTATAACTCTTGGGGCTAAAGGGATCGAAGGATATGGGGGGGAAGGTGGGGGAGGGAGGAACCAGGATACTAAATGATCTTAATGAATGGTGGAGCAGGCCCGGATGGCCTCCTCTTGCTTCTATGTCTTCTGGATTGTGGGAGGAAACTGGAAGAAACCCGTGCAGGTGCAGGGGAGAACATGCAGACAGTGACCCAAGCCAGGATTTGAAGCCAGGTCCCTGGTGCTGCGGGGCAGCAGTGCTAACCACTGTGCCGAAGTGTCCTTGAGAAAGAAATCTAACTCAAACAACTCAAAAGCAATTGGCCACCAATCAAACCACACCTCCTCCTGCCTCCCCACCCCGCCCCACACCAGATAATCCACCCAAATTACAAATCCTGTGACTCAGTGGGTCGCAGCCTCCATCTCTGAGCCAAAAGCTCCGGGTTCAAGCTTTTCTATTGCTTCTGAGATTTTTTTTATTCATTTGTGGGACACGGGCGTCGCTGACTGGCCAGCATTTATTACCCATCCCTAGTTGCCCTTGGAGGGCAGTTGAGAGTCACCCACATTGCTGTGGCTCTGGAGTCACACGTAGGCCAGACCGGGGTAAGGACGGCAGATTTCCTTCCTTAAAGGACATTAGTGAATCAGATGGGTTTTTCCCACAATGGTTTCATGGCCATCTGTAGATTCTTAATTCCAGATTTTTCTTTTATTGAATTCAAATTCCGCCATCTGCCGTGGTGGGATTCGAACCCAGATCCCCAGAACATTCGTTGAGTTTCTGGATTAATAGTCTAGTGATAATACCACTCGGCCGGGATTTGATGGCTGAGGAAGATGTGTTTATAACATAACCAAACAGGTCGAGTGTCAATCTGCGAAACCCTCCAAACACGCCAGTGGCTGGTGGTACTAGCGGGAGAGACTCCTGGTTAGCTAGGCTTGATGTGGAGTGGTGCCCCCCCGACCTATAAGCCCCCTGACAGATTAGAGATCTGTTCCTGGTTAAAACAATCCCTCAGTATGGAAATGGATGGAAATTGGCTTTGTGCACCAGTAGATGTGGGAAGAAAAACAACAACAATTTACACCCCCCAATTTAACATTCTCTGGGAGTCAGTGGGGAGTAAACGTTGGGGTGACATTTGGGAAGCATCTATTGGGGGTGGGAGAGAGTGGAGGAGGGGGTGTTAATTAGGCATCATTCAGACATTAAAAGGATCCCCTTAGCTTGGTGGAGTTACTGATAGTGCCTGGGATCGTCAGAGGATAGAACAGGACCTAGATAGATAGAACATAGAACATTACAGCGCAGAACAGGCCCTTCGGCCCACGATGTTGCGCCGACCAGTTACAAAACAATGACCCACTAGCCTAAACCAATCCCTTTTCGTCCATAAACCTATCCACAGATCTCTTAAACGCCCCCAAACTAGGTGCATTTACAACTGCAGCTGGCAGGGCATTCCAGTCCCTCACCACCCTCTGGGTAAAGAACTTACCCCTGACATCAGTCCTATAACTACCCCCCCTTAATTTAAAGTCGTGCCCCCTCATGCTAGCTTTCTCCATCCTAGGAAAAAGGCTATCACTATCTACCCTGTCTAAACCTCTAATCATCTTATATGTTTCAATGAGGTCCCCTCTTAGCCGCCTTCTTTCCAGCGAAAACAACCCCAAATCTCTCAGTCTCTCCTCATAGGATCTCCCCTCCATACCAGGCAACATCCTGGTAAACCTCCTCTGCATCCTCTCCAAAGCCTCCACATCCTTCCTGTAATGTGGGGACCAGAACTGCACACAAAACTCCAAGTGCGGCCGCACCAGAGTTGTGTACAGTTGCATCATGACGCTGCGACTCCTAAATTCAATCCCCCTACCAATAAACGCCAAGACACCGTATGCCTTCTTAACAACCTTATCTACTTGATTCCCAACTTTCAGGGATCTATGTACACATACACCTAGATCCCTCTGCTCCTCCACACTATTCAAAGTCCTCCCGTTAGCCCTATACTCAACACATCTGTTATTCCTACCGAAATGAATTACCTCACACTTCTCCACATTAAACTCCATCCGCCACCTCGCAGCCCAGCTCTGCAACCTTTCTAAGTCACCCTGCAAACTATGACACCCTTCCTCACAATCTACCACACCTCCGACTTTGGTGTCATCAGCAAACTTACTAATCCACCCAACTATACCCTCATCCAGATCATTAATAAAAATTACAAACAGCAGTGGCCCCAAAACAGATCCCTGAGGCACACCACTCGTAACCGAACTCCATGACGAATATTTACCATCAACCACCACCCTCTGTCTCCTATCTGCTAGCCAATTCCTGATCCAATTACCTAGATCACCCCCAATCCCAAACATCTGCATTTTCTGCAGAAGCCTACCATGGTGAACCTTATCAAATGCCTTGCTAAAATCCATATACACCACATCAACTGCCTTACCCCTATCCACCTCTTTGGTCACTTTCTCAAAGAACTTGATAAGGTTAGTAAGGCACAACCTACCCGCTACAAAACCATGCTGACTGTCTCTAATCAACTCATTACTCTCCAAATAACTATAAATCCTGTCTCTAATAATCCTTTCCAAAACCTTACCCACCACAGAAGTAAGACTCACCGGTCTATAATTCCCAGGGAAGTCTCTTCTCCCCTTCTTAAACAATGGGACAACATTTGTTGTCCTCCAATCTTCCGGTACTATACCAGAGACCAACGATGACCTGAAGATCAGAGCCAGAGGCTTCGCAATCACCTCTCTTGCCTCCCAAAGAATCCTAGGGTAAATCCCATCTGGACCAGGGGACTTATCTATTTTCAAACCCTCTAAAATATCCAGCACATCCCCCGTATCAACTGCAATACTATCTATTTTACACAGATAGATTGGAGACTTGGACCCAGAAATGGCAGATGGAGTTTCATCCACACAAATGTGAAGTCATGCATTTTGGAGGATCAAATTTAGGTGAAAATGAAGGAGCAGTGCTCCGTAAGCTCGTGATTCCAAATAAACCTGCTGGACTTTAACCTGGTGTTGTGAGACTTCTTACTGTAGAATAACAGTGATACAGAAGGATCCCCCTTTTAATTTCACAACATCTCCATCCAGCCATTCCGAGGTTCTTGCCTTTCGCTCTGCCAGTCAGTCTGAGCGCAGCTTACCCAATAACGGGATGGGAAGGAGGGTGCAGCCTGCTGTAGCGGGATAGCCAGCAGACAATTCTCCCTAGCCCTTTAGGTGAGGAATGGTGGGTTGCAGGAAACACAGAGGGCTAGCATAAGGCAATATCCTTTGAGGGGCAGGGGGAGGGAGTGAGGGAGCAGGAAAGGTAGCTAGAGGCATCCACGGGTTCTGAGGTTAGGGAAGAAATGCACTGGAAAGTTCACATGTCCTCAGCAGTGAATGTGTGCACCCTGCGGAGGGGAAACATCTCCTAAATAACCTCACACACTGATAGAGAGACTTCCAGCTCAGATAATACAACCAACTCATCAATCTCCTCAACAGCTCATGGGTCATTGCAGAGTTTATGTTTTCCCAGTCTGGATTTTCTATAATCTCGGGCTATTGCCACGGCTTTATTTGTTTATTATTATTAACGCTGATCTGTTGAGTTATTTCTGTTCTCACAAGATTGTTTTGCTAAGTTGGTGAGCGAGACAGCTTTGACTGGAAGCCAAGCTCTGCCTCGACTTCAACTCACTCTGACCTGGAGCCAAGAATCAGTCAAACACAAGGCAGCTTCCAGCCACAACTTACATTTCCCCGCACTGCCGAACTTAACATTCCGTGCTGCTGGCCCAGACTGGCACGTTTAGACCGTGCTATACCTGTCCTGGGAGTGTTTGATGGGGGACAGTGTAGAGGGAGCTTTACTCTGTATCTAACCCCATGCTGTACCTGTCCTGGCAGTGTTTGATGGGGACATGTAGAGGGAGCTTTACTTTATATCTAACACCGTGCTGTACCTGTCCTGGGAGTGTTTGATGGGGGACAGTGTAGAGGGAGCTTTACTCTGTATCTAACCCCGTGCTGTACCTGTCCTGAGAGTGTTTGATGGGGGACAGTGTAGAGGGAGCTTTACTCTGTATCTAACCCTGTGCTGTACCTGTCCTGGGAGTGTCTGATGGGGGGACAGTGTAGAGGGAGCTTTACTCTGTATCTAACCCCATGCTGTACCTGTCCTGGGAGTGTTTGATGGGGACAGTGTAGAGGGAGCTTTACTCTGTATCTAACCCCATGCTGTAGCTGTCCTGGGAGTGTTTGATGGGGACAGTGTAGAGGGAGCTTTACTCTGTATCTAACCCCGTGCTGTACCTGTCCTGGGAGTGTTTGATGGGGAACAGTGTAGAGGGAGCTTTACTTTCTATCTAACCCCATGCTGTACCTGTCCTGGGAGTGTTTAATGGGGGACAGTGTAGAGAGAGCTTTACTCTGTATCTAACCCTGTGCTGTACCTGTCCTGGGAGTGTTTGATGGGGGGGACAGTGTAGAGGGAGCTTTACACTGTATCTAACCCTGTGCTGTACCTGTCCTGGGAGTGTTTGATCGGGACAGTGTAGAGGGAGCTTTACTCTGTATCTAACCCCGTGCTGTACCTGTCCTGGGAGTGTTTGATGGGGGGGACAGTGTAGAGGGAGCTTTACTCTGTATCTAACCCCGTGCTGTACCTGTCCTGGGAGTGTTTGATGGGGGGACAGTGTAGAGGGAGCTTTACTCTGTATCTAACCCCATGCTGTACCTGTCCTGGGAGTGTTTGATGGGGGGGACAGTGTAGAGGGAGCTTTACTCTGTATCTAACCCCATGCTGTCCCTGTCCTGGGAGTGTTTTATGGGGGGGAGAGTGTAGAGGGAGCTTACTCTGTATCTAACCCCGTGCTGTACCTGTCCTGGGAGTGTTTGATGGGAGGGACAGTGTAGAGGGAGCTTTAATCTGTATCTAACCCCGTGCTGTTGTTACGGCCGGGAGTCGTGCTACGTTTAATGTCGATTTTACTGTCCCAGTTTGATGTGATGTAATGATCCCACTTTCCCGACGCATGTGCACGGAGCTCTGGATAATCCATTCCTTTTGCCGCACAGGTGGAATCAGCTGGATCTGGCCATCGTGCTGCTATCGGTGATGGGAATCACACTGGAGGAGATTGAGATCAGTGCCGCTCTTCCCATTAATCCTACCATCATCCGGATCATGAGGGTTCTCCGGATTACCAGGGGTAAGCTGTGGGCTTGCTGCCACAGAGTGACAGCCTGTTCCAAGGGGTGGGCAGCATCCTTGCTGTGGCAGATGATGATGTGGGTGAGCAGAGATGAGGCTAGATTGCATGTGAGAGAGGGACCAGAACAAATAGCCTGAGAAACCAACCGTCTCGCTCTGTGAGACTGCTCACTGCACATTATCCACAGTGAATCTATCCTTTAAATCCAATTCCTCACAATCCTCACTCATCTTCGTCCTCGGGTATCTATCTGCCTGGCACGGTGGCGCAGTGGGTTAGCGCTGCTGCCTCACCACGCCACGGACCCCGGTTCGATTCCCAGCTTGGATCACTATCTGTGTGGAGTTTGCATGTTCTCCCCGTGTCTGCGTGGGTTTTTTCCCAATCCAAAGATGTGCGGATTAGGTGGACTGACCATGCTAAATTGCACCTGACTGTCAGGGGGACTAGCTAGGGTAAATGCGTGGAGTTTTGGGAATAGGGCCTGGGTGGGATTGGTGCAGTCTTGATGGGCTGAATGGACTCCTTCCACACTGTAGGATTCTATGAAAGACGTGCTGGTTAGAGTGCATTGGCTGTGCTAAATTCTCCCTCAGTGTACCCGAACAGGTGCCAGAGTGTGGCGACTGGGGGATTTTCACATTAACTTCATTGCAGTGTTAATGTAAACCGACTTGTGACACGAGTAATTAAACTTAATTAACTGAACTGTTTAAAAGTTTATGAATCGATGACCTTTTCGAGCATGTTCCCTATTGTCACAATTCTTTGAAACATAGAAACTAGAAGCAGGAGGAGGCCATTTGGCCCTTCCAGCCCCTGCTCCGCCATTCATTTTGATCATAGCTGATCATCGAATTCAATATCCTGATCCCCCTCCCCCCCTTACCCCCAGATATCCCTTTAGCCCCAAGAGCTAATCTAATTTCTTCTTGAAATCTCACAACATTTTGGCCTCAACTACTTTCTGTGGGAGTGAATTCCACACATTCCCCACCCTCTGGGTGAAGAAATTTCTCCTCACCTCAGTCCTAAAAGGTTTACCCCTTACCCTCAAACTCTGACCCCGCGTTCTGGACTCTCCCGCCATCGGGAACACACATTCTCCCTGTGTCTGCGTGGGTTTCCTCCAGGTGCTCCGGTTTCCTCCCACACTCCAAAGAGGTGGATTGTCCATGCTAAATTACCCCTTACAGTCAGGGGGATTAGTTAGGGTAAATGTACAGTGCTATGGAGATAGGGCCTAAATAGGGTTGTGGTCGGTGCAGACTCGATGGGCTGAATGGCCTCCTTCTGCACTGTAGGGATGCTATGATTCTGCCCTTCGAGCCCCTGCTCCACCATTCATTTTGATCATGGCTGATCATCCAATTCAATATCCTGATTCCCCTTCCCCCCCATATCCCTCGATCCCTTTAGCCCCAAGAGCGAAATCTAATTTCTTCTCGAGATCACACAATGTTTTGGCCTCAGCTACTTTATGTGGGAGTGAATTCCACACATTCACCACCCTCTGGGTGAAGAAATTTCTCCTCACCTCAGTTCTAGAAGCTTTACCCCTTATCCTCAAACTCTGACCCTGTGTTCTAGACTCGCGCCCCCCCCCCCAACCATCCGGAACGTTCCTTCTTCCTGTGCCGTCCGTTTCTTCTTGAAATGACACAAGGTTTTGGCCTCAACGACTTCCTGTGGAAGCTCCTCCCACCCTCACGTCTCAATCTAACTCTCATCTTGATTTTCTCAGTGTTGAAACTGCTGAAGATGGCGACTGGGATGAGAGCCCTGCTGGACACCGTGGTACAGGCCCTGCCTCAGGTAAATGCACAGGCCTCGGCTGGGAGCCTCCATTTTCCTTTCTTTCAGGGAGAGCCTGCATGGGTTAAGCCTCAAACTTGAGAGGGGGTGCGAGGGGGTTTTTCTCCAGAGTGGACGGCGCCGAGTTCCCACTGACCGACCGGACCCCGCGGAGTGATCGAGAGATCTCCCGTTGGATGCTGAGCTGGTTCGGGATCAGCCAATCACGGCCGTGCTTTTCCGGTCAAGAATGACAGTAAGCCATCCTATTGGAGGGTTAGAATCCATCCGGGTTCCCACACCTACCAAGGAGTCCTCAACTGTTACCCTGGAGTGTTCAGTGATCGGAGTTTCATCCCTGGACAACACCCTGGGCAAATCAAGAAGAAAAATCAACAAAATTAATTCCTTAGTATCTCACTCCCACTGGTTAGTTACACAAATTATTGGTGAAGTGGGGGATGGGGTTTTAAAAGTGGCACAGCGGTTAGCGCTGCTGACTCATGGCGCCAGAGACCCGGGTCACTGTCTGTGTGGAGTTTGTACACCGTTCCCGTGTCTGCATGGGTTTCCTCCGGGTGCTCCGAGTTTATCACACAATCTGAAAGATGGGTGGATTGTCTGTGCTATATTGTCCCCTCGTGTCGAGGGGGGGGATCAGGAGGGTAAATAGCAGGGTTATGGGTAAAGGCCTGGGTGCGATTTTTGTCGCTGCAGTCTTGATGGGCTGAATGGCCTCTTCCATCGTAGGGATTGGATGTGTTATTCTATTCGATGAGATATCGCACCAATTGAATGGATATACAAAGAGCAAAGCCAAATTACAGCACAGGAATAGGCCCTTTGGCTCCTCCAAGCCTGCACCAACCATGCTGCCCGACTTACCCTTCCAGGTTCCGTATCCCTCCATTCCCACTGATTCATGGATTTGTCAAGACATCCCTTAAAACTCACTGTCGTATCAGCTTCCATTACCCACCCCAGCAGCGAGTTCCAGGCACCCACCACCCATTCTCTAAAAGACCTGCCTGGTACATCTCCTTAAACCTGTGCCCCTGAGTAATTGACCCTTCCACCCTGGGGGGAAAACAGCTTCTGACTATACAGGAGTGAAGCCATTCCGAATGAAAGGCAGATTAGATTCCGAGGATAAATGGCAAAAGTTGGGCTTGTTCTGCCACGTCGGATTTGAGATAACGTCAGCAATGCTGTTTCACCTTGTGTCCAGCACAGCAGCACAAGAGGGTGGGTCCAGCTCCTGCACTGCTCCAATTCAAAATCTAATCTGCGGAAACAATATTTCAGAGACTGATCCAGCAATTTGTGGAACAGGATCCCAAGGGAGACATTGCAGCAGTCAGCAAAGATTCATTCAAATACTAATCAGATGGATCTCTTCCAAGAAATAATGTTTTGGATTGCAGTTGAGCAAAACAAACCATGTTTTGAATTTCAGCAAAGATCTGATTCCCAGGACAGGTACAGCATGGGGTTAGATACAGAGTAAAGCTCCCTCTACACTGTCCCCCCCATCAAACACTCCCAGGATAGGTACAGCACTGGGTTAGATACAGAGTAAAGCTCCCTCTACACTGTCCCCCCCATCAAACACTCCCAGGACAGGTACAGCACAGGGTTAGATACAGAGTAAAGCTCCCTCTACACTGTTCCCCATCAAACACTCCCAGGACAGGTACAGCATGGGGTTAGATACAGAGTAAAGCTCCCTCTACACTGTCCCCCCATCAAACACTCCCAGGACAGGTACAGCACGGGGTTAGATACAGAGTAAAGCTCCCTCTACACTGTCCCCCCATCAAACATCCCCAGGACAGGTACAGCACGGGGTTAGATATAGAGTAAAGCTCCCTCTACACTGTCCCCATCAAACACTCCCAGGACAGGTACAGCATGGGGTTAGATACAGAGTAAAGCTCCCTCTACACTGTCCCCCATCAAACACTCCCAGGACAGGTACAGCACGGGGTTAGATACAGAGTAAAGCTCCCTCTACACTGTCCCCCCATCAAACATCCCCAGGACAGGTACAGCACGGGGTTAGATATAGAGTAAAGCTCCCTCTACACTGTCCCCATCAAACACTCCCAGGACAGGTACAGCACGGGGTTAGATACAGAGTAAAGCTCCCTCTACACTGTCCCCCATCAAACACTCCCAGGACAGGTACAGCACAGAGTTAGATACAGAGTAAAGCTCCCTCTACACTGTCCCCCATCAAACACTCCCAGGACAGGTACAGCATGGGGTTAGGTACAGAGTAAAGCTCCCTCTACACTGTCCGCTATCAGACAGTTCCTGATGATATGATTTACATTTCTCAGTTTGTAAGCAGTGCTGTGACTTAGAGATCAGTTTCTTCGGAATCAGTGGTTATACTCAGCGGAACCAAGTATTAATAAATGTTCGGAGAGACCTAGCAGCAGATACGGATCATGGGCACGATTTTATTGCCTCACTCGCCCCAAAACCGTAAAATCCCGTTCCAGGTCAACGCGCCTTTCCATGGTCCGCCCCTCGCCCGCTCCGATTCCCATGGCAGGCGGGACAGCAAAATTCCGGCCTTTGACAGGGGAATGGGGCCAGAGAAAACCAAGTGAGCAGACAGGTATAAATACTGGCATCGTGAGACAGAAAAGCAGCTGTATCGACAGGCAACAAAATAAGATGGATTATAAAGCAGCAACATATCTGGAGCCAGCGAGACGCACACACGTACAGGGAACGAGACAGAGCTGTGTCTTAACTACACCAAATTCACATTTTATCGAGGAGAATTTTCAGTTCTTTTTGCCGCTGCCCTGAAAGTAAAATAGCACAAATTGAGACAAAAACAGAAAGCTCTGGAAAATCTCGGCAGGTCTGACAACATCTTTGGAGAGAGAATAGAGCCAATGGTTGGAATTTTACTGGGACGGGCAAGGTTCGCAGGATGGCATTCTCTGTTGGCTTTGGGCGGGCAAGGGGTAAAGTTCCAGCATAGAGGTTTACAGCATGGAAACAGGCCCTTCAGCCCAACTTGTTGATGCTGCCCTTCTTTATAAAACCCCTTAGCTAATCCCAATTGCCTGCATTTGGCCCATGTCCCTCTATACCCATCTTACCCATGTAACTGTCTAAATGCTTTTTAAAAGACAAAATTGTACCCACCTCTACTACTGCATCTGGCAGCTGGTTCCAGACACTCACCACCTCCTGTGTGAAAAAATTGCCCCTCTGGACAGTTTTATATCTCTTCCCCTTTCAACTTAAACCTATGCCCTCTAGTTTTAGACTCCCCTACCTTTGGGAAAAGATATTGACTATCTAGCTGATCTGTGCCCCTCATTATTTTATAGACCTCTATAAGATCACCCCTCAGCCTCCTATGCTCCAGAGAGAAAAGTCCCAGTCTATCCAGCCTCGAGTCTGTTCCAAGTCTGGATGATCCTCCGTCAGTGTAAATCACACCTTATTTCTAGGTGTCTGAAGAAGCAACAGGACTCGAAATGTTGGCTCTATTCTCTCTCCACAGATGCTGTCAGACCCGCTGAGATTTTCCAGCATTTTCTGTTTTGGTTTCAGATTCCAGCATCCGTGGTATTTTGCTGTTACATTCCCGCAAATTGTGTCTGTTATTGCTGTTTGGTTGATGTCTTCCCACTCCCGTCTGCAGTACTCGGGTACGGGGAGAAGAGGCTGTGTTAATGGCTGTCTAACCCTGTCCTTGTACTCTGTGGCTGCTGATATATACGGCCATCTTTTAGACCTCTCCAGCCGCTCACTTCTGGCGAGTGATCAACACTGCGATCTGATACTGACAGCCTCTCGCTTTCCAACGGGTGAGAGTTAACCTTCTGTGTCTTGCTCCTTCAGGTGGGGAACCTTGGCTTACTCTTCATGCTCCTCTTCTTCATCTACGCGGCGCTGGGTGTCGAACTGTTTGGTAAATTGGGTAGGTGACTGTGTGAAGTTTTTGGTCGGTTGGTACCGCCATCTGCTGCTGACGATGATGGTCCGACAATCCGGAACTCATGAGTTGCCGATCGTGCTGTCGGCAGGTTGAGGAACTGGGGTCGCGGTGTGGGTTGGCACCGAGTTACGTAACCTGCAGTGATTTTGTTTGTGTCTCTCAGAGAAAAGAAACTCCGTCCCTACCCATTCTGGTCATGTTCTCCCCGTGTCTGCATGGGTTTCCTCCGGGTGCTCCAGTTTCCTCCCACAGTCCGAAAGACGTGCGGGTTAGGTGCATTTGCCGTGCTAAATTCTCCCTCGGTGTACCCGAACAGTGGTTAGCACTGCTGCCTCACAGCGCCAGGGACCTGGGTTCGATTCCCAGCTCGGGTCACTGTCTCTGTGTGGAATTTGCACCTTCTCCCCATGTCTGCGTGGGTTTCCTCTGGATGCTCCAGGTTCCACCCTCAGTCCGAAATGTGTGCTAGTTAGGGTGCATTGGCCGTGTTAAATTCTCCCTCGGTATACCCGAACAGGTGCTGGAGTGTGGCAACTAGGGGATTTTCACAGTTACTTCATTGCAGTGTTAATATCAGCCTACTTGTGACACGAATAAACTTTTAAAAACATCCAGCCTCACATAACAGGGGAGGCGATGGCCAAGTGGTATTATCGCTAGACTATTAATCCAGAAACTCAGTTAATGTTCTGGGGGACCCGGGTTCGAATCCTGCCATGGCAGATGGTGGAATTTGAATTCAATTAAAAAAAAACTTCTGGTATTAAGAATCTACCGATGACCATGAAACCATTGTTGGAAAAACCCATCTGGTTCACTAATGTCCTTTAGGGAAGGAAATCTGCCGTCCTTACCCGGTCTGGCCTACATGTGACTCCAGAGCCACAGCAATGTGGTTGACTCTCAACTGCCTCGGTGGAAGATGCGTTGAATGGGGTCATAAGAACATAAGAACATAAGAAATAGGAGCAGGAGTAGGCCATCTGGCCCTTCGAGCCTGCCCCGCCATTCAATAAGATCATGGCTGATCTGTCGTGACTCAGCTCCACCTTCCCGCCCTCTCCCCATAACCCTTAATCCCTTCTCTTATCAAAAACCCATCAACCCGTTTCTTAAAAATATTTAGCGAGGCAGCCTCCACCACTTCAACGGGCAGAGAATTCCAGAGATTCACCACCCTTTGAGTGAAGAAGTTCCTCCTCAACTCTGTTCTAAACCGCCCCCCCTTTATCTTGAGGCTGTGCCCCCTAGTCCTACTGTCTTTTTTGAGCGGGAACAGTCTCTCCACCTCTATCCTATCCATCCCATTCATCATCTTATACGTCTCAATGAGATCTCCCCTCATTCTTCTAAACTCTAACAAGTACAAGCCTAGTTTATTCAGCCTCTCCTCATAGCTCAATCCCCTCAACTCCGGTATCAGCCGAGTAAACCTCCTCTGCACTCCCTCCAGGGCCAAAACATCCTTGCGCAGGTGCGGCGCCCAAAACTGCACACAGTACTCCAGCTGCGGCCTCACCAATGCCCTATACAGCTGCAGCAAGACCTCCCTACTTTTATATTCAATCCCCGGAATGACAGCTGCGGCACCCCTCGCTTTGACTGGTGGGTTCACCATCGGTTCGATCCAGACTCCGGTCCCCCGTTTTGATCGCCTCTTCCTCAGCTTTGACACTTTCCCTTTTGTTTCCAAGTTTGCGACGAGGACCACCCCTGTGAGGGAATGAGCCGCCACGCCACGTTTGAAAATTTCGGCATGGCTTTCCTGACGCTCTTCCAAGTGTCCACCGGGGACAACTGGAATGGGATAATGAAGGTAGGAAGTCGGGACTGACCCTGGCTTGTCAGGGTTTGTTGTTCGGGCTGAGAAAGGGGCAGCAGTGCCTCCTGGTGGCTGCTGGAATCCTGCAGGCGGAACACAGTTTGGTGTGAATGGCCTTCACACTCAGTGTGCTTGTACTAACTGTGTACTCCCGTGTGTCTGTGTGAGTGAGAGTGCGCGTGTGTGTGTGTGTATTAATTTTGTGTGTGTATCTTTTCACGAGTGTGTGTGTGTTCACATGCGTGATGTGTGTATGTTTTGCGTGTGGAGAATCCCTTCCCCAGGTATTGAATGTTATTTGAGTGTGGTTCGTGTACAGAATGTGGGGGTAACTAACATCTCTCTGCGCTGTTTGAGCAAAAGACATTCATACGAACAGGTTAATCGATGAACTGTGACCTTTCACCCTCACTGTGCCGGTGTCCAGCCCGTTCCTGTGACCTTTCACCCTCACCGTGCCGGTGTCCAGCCCTTTCCTGTGACCTTTCACCCTCACTGTACCGGTGTCCAGCCCGTTCCTGTGACCTTTCACCCTCCCTGTGCCGATGTCCAGCCCATTCCTGTGACCTTTCACCTTCACCGTGCCGGTGTCCAGCCCATTCCTGCGACCTTTCACCGTCACTGTGCCGGTGTCCAGCCAGTTCCTGTGACCTTTCACCCTCACTGTGCTGGTGTCCAGCCTGTTCCTGTGACCTTTCACCCTCACCGTGCCAGTGTCCAGCCCATTCCTGTGACCTTTCACCCTCACCGTGCCGGTGTCCAGCCCGTTCCTGTGACCTTTCACCCTCACTGTGCCAGTGTCCCGCCCATTCCTGTGACCTTTCACCTTCACCATGCCGGTGTCCAGCCCATTCCTGTGACCTTTCACCCTCACCGTGCCGGTGTCCAGCCCGTTCCTGCGACCTTTCACCCTCACCATGCCGGTGCCCAGCCTGTTCCTGCGACCTTTCACCCTCACCGTGCCAGTGTCCAGCCCGTTCCTGTGACCTTTCACCCTCACTGTGCCGTGTCCAGCCAGTTCCTGTGACCTTTCACCCTCACTGTGCCGGTGTCCAGCCAGTTCCTGTGACCTTTCACCCTCAACGTGCCGGTGTCCAGCCGTTTCCTGTGACCTTTCACCCTCATCGTGCCGGTGTCCAGCCTGTTCCTGTGACCTTTCACCCTCACCGTGCCGGTGTCCAGCCCGTTCCTGTAACCTTTCACCCTCACTGTACCGGTGTCCAGCCCATTCCTGTGACCTTTCACCCTCACCGTGCCGGTGTCCAGCCCGTTCCTGTGAGAGGCTGCGGTGGGTTGAAGATTGATTTGGGCCGTGCAGTGATCCACGTGGACGCAGTGAAAGGCGGGGCTCCGGACCGGGAACACTCAAAGCTGGGTCAGAAAGGTCTCTCCCCACAAATGGAACTCGGAGTGTCACCGGGGAGAGGGTGGGCTGGGGGGGGGGGGGGGGGGGGGATATAATAGGGATAATAGGAGAGAACAGAAAACCCAACCTCCCCCCACCCCTCCAGAAAAATACTTAATGTTAATCAAACACACACACTCGTGCACACACACTCAAGTATGCACACAGGTGTACACACAAACACACAGAGGTATACAGCAACGCGCACAGGCGCATATACGCACAGGCACACACACACATGCACGCACACAGGCACACACACGTACGTATACACACACATATATGCGCACAGAGATATACACGTTCGCAGGGACGCATATGCACACACACTCTCACACACTCACTCTCACTTACTCACACTCACTCTCTCACACTCTCTCACACTCTCACTCACTCTCACACTCTCACTCTCATACTCACTCTCTCACACTCTCACTCACTCTCTCTCACTCTCACACACTCACTCACTCACTCTCACACTCACACTCTCTCTCACTCTCACTCACTCTCACACTCTCTCACTCACTCTCACACTCTCTCACACTCTCACTCACACTCTCACTCACACTCTCACTCTCACACTCACTCACACTCACCTTCACTCTCACACTCACTCTCACTCACACTCAGACTCAGACTCTCTCACTCACTCTCACTCACTCTGTCTCACTCTCACACTCTCACTCCCACACTCACTCACTCTCACACTCACTCTCACTCACTCACATTCACTCTCACACTCACACTTTCACTCTCACTCACACACTCTCACTCTCACTCACTCTCTCTCTCACTCACTGTCTCACTCTTATACACACACCCACCTTCTCTCCTCTCAATCACCCACCCTCTAACTGGTAGAAGCCTTACTCTGTGGACTGTAGTCGGAATCAGGGACTGAAGGAGCGCCTCACTGCCAGGGCTGCCTTCTTTCATTGAACAGAATCAGAGAATGGTTACAGTGCAGAAGGAGGCCGTTTGTCCCATTGTGCCTCTGTTGGTGTGGCCCCCCCCACCCCTCCCCCCTCCCCCCCCCCCCCCCCCCCCCCAGTCCCGGTCTACTTGCAGGTAATTATTCCGTAATTATCCCTCCTGCCCCCCACCCCTCGTCCGACACCAGAGGGAAACAGATGATCCCGTGGTTGCTGTTTGTGGGATCTTGCTGTGTAGCCAGCGGCCGCTGCAATGACTGTGCTTCAGATAGTGACCGTGGAGAGACTTTGGGATGCCCCGGGGTGCTATAGGAATGCAAGGGTCAGCCTCTGCCTGTAACTGCCCGTCTGTTCCCTCAGGACACGCTGCGTGACTGTACGAACGATGACCGGGGTTGTTTCAATAACCTGCAGCTGATCTCGCCGCTGTACTTTGTCAGCTTTGTGCTGACGGCTCAGTTTGTGCTGATTAACGTGGTGGTGGCCGTCCTCATGAAGCACCTGGACGACAGCAACAAAGAGGCGCAGGAGGACGCCGAGCTGGACGCCGAGATCGAGCTGGAACTCGCCCAGGGACTCTGCTGCCAGCCCTCCGCAACCTCAGCCCCGGCACCCGGCGGCGGCTCAGACAATCCCCACAAAGGAAACAAGAAGAAAGGAGAGAGGCCGGATCCCGGAAAACACATCTCACCCGCGCAGGTACCTAAACATTCACCAGCAACACACACACAGGCTGGGATAGACTGGGACTATTCTCCCCGGAGTGTAGGAGGCTGAGGGGTGATCTTATAGAGGTCTATAAAACAATGAGGGGCACAGATCAGCTAGATAGTCAATATCTTTTCCCCAAAGGTAGGGGAGTCTAAAACTAGAGAGAATAGGTTTAAGGTGAGAGGGGAGAGATACAAAAAGGTCCAGACGGGCAATATTTTCATACAGGGTGGTGAGTGTCTGGAACCAGCTGCCAGAGGCAGTAGTAGAGGCGGGTACAATTTTGCCTTTTAGGTAATTACATGGGTATGATGGGTATAGAGGGATATGGGCCAAATGCGGGCAATTGGGATTAGCTTTGAGGCTTTAAAAAATAAAGGACAGCATGGACATGTTGGGCCGAAGGGCCTGTTTACATGCTGTAAACCTCTATAATGTGCTACAGCAACTCACTCAAAAACAGCTTCTTCCCTGCTGCTGTCAGACTTTTGAATGGACCTAACCCTGCATTAAGTTCTCTACACTCTAGCTATGACTGTAACACTACATTCTGCACCCGCTCCTTTCCTTCTCTATGAACAGTATGCTTCGTCTGTATAGCATGCAAGAAACAATACTTTTCACTGTATGCTAATATATGTGACAATAATAAATCAAATCAAATCAAATATGCAAACACCATCCTGGACAAAGCAGCCCCGCTTGATTGGCACCCCATCCACAAACACCCACTCCCTCCACCCCCGACGCTCAGTAGCAGCCGTGTGTACCATCTACAAGATGCACTGCAGCGAGGCTCCTTTGACAACACCTTCCAAATCCATGACCTGTACCCCGTGGAAGGACAAGCACAGCGGCACAGTGGTTAGCACTGCTGCCTCACAGCACCAGAGACTTGGGTTCGATTCCCGACTCGGGTCACTGCCCGTGCGGAGCCTGCACATTCTCCCCATGTCTGCACGGGTTTCCTCCGGTTCCCTTCCACTGTCCAAAAGACGTGCTGATTAGGGTGCGTGGGCCATGTTAAATTATCCCTCAGTGTACCCGAACAGGCACCAAAGTGTGGCGACTAGGAGATTTTCACAGTAACTTCATTGCAGTGTTAATGTAAACCTATGTGTGACATTAATAAATAAACGTTACACTTTAAGGGCAGCAGATACACGGGGAACACCACCATTTGCAAGTTCCCCTCCAAGCCATTCACCATCCTGACTTGGAAATATATCGGCCGTTCCTTCACTATTGCTGGGTCAAAATTGGGACTCCCTCCCTGATAACGCTGTGTGTGTGTACCTACACCACATAGACTGCAGCTATTCAAGAAGGCAGCTCACCATCCCCTTCTCAAAGGGCAACTAGGGATGGGCAATAAATGCATTTCTGGCCAATGATGCCCACACCTCATTGTCAGCCTTATCGATCAACAAGAAAGAAAAATGGTTGTCTATTTTATTTACTTTTATCACAGCCTCTCTTCTTCTCTGTCTACAGTTTTGTTTTCATTCATTTGTGGGACGTGGGCATCGCTGGCTGGGCCAGCATTTATTGCCCATCCCTAGTTACCCTTGGAAGGCAGTTGAGAGTCAACCACATTGCTGTGGCTCTGGAGTCTCATGTAGGCCAGACCGGGGTAAGGACGGCAGATTTCCTTCCCTAAAGTGAACCAGAGGGTTTTCCAACAATGGTTTCATGGTCATCAGTAGATTCTTAATTCCAGACTTTTTTTGTTGAATTCAAATTCCACCATCTGCCATGGTGGGATTCGAACCCAGGTCCCCCAGAATATTAGCTGAGTTTCTGGATTAATAGTCTAGCGATAATAACTCTAGGCTGTCACCTTTCATACAGCGGCGAGATCATAGAATTCCTACATTGCAGAAGGAGGCCATTCGGCCCATCAAGTCCGCACCGACAACAATCCCACTTGGGCCCTATCCCTACATATTTATCCTGCTAATCCCTTTATTTTATGCATCCTGGGACAGTCTGGATAGACTATTTGATACCATATCAGAAACTCCAAGGTATATCTAAAGTTAGCCTACACCCCAACCTTATTTGATTTTGGCATTAGAGTGAGCTTATGATGTTTCACTTCAGGTGTGATTCAATTAGCCCGTTAGGAAGCTTTTAATAACTTTATTTTACAACATAGTTAAAATATAACAAAAAGAAATAGCCTAACATTTACCAGTTAAAATATTTAGACATGACAATGTAAAATTCTTAACAGTTATCATTTCTGTAGTATCAATTTAAGCAATATCCCCATAGACTTCACCCTTCTTCAGAACCAGTTAGCACCAAACTCAGAAATGCCTACGTTGGCACAGTGGTTAGCACTGCAGCCTCACATCTCCAGGAACCTGAGTTCCATTCCTGGCTTGGGTCATTGTGTGGAGTCTGCATGTTCTTCCCGTATCTGTGTGGGTTTCCTCCAGGTACTCTGGTTTCCTCCCACACCCCAAAGATGTCTGGGTTAGGTTGATTGGCCATCCTAAATTACCCCTTAGTGTCCCGGGATGTGTACATTAGAATGATTAGTGGGTAAATGTGTGAGTTTGTGGGGATAGGGCATAGGGTGGGATTGTTGTTGGTGCAGACTCAATGGGCCAAATGGCCTGCTCTTGCACTTTTGTGTTTCTATGATTCTACGTTCATCTGGATGCTAGATTTCTGGCCTTTTAACCTCTCTGGACAGGTATAGTCACCTGGCTTCTTCCAGGTCCCGGTCTCCAAACTTCAGAGAGAGAAAGGGCTGCTTCTCTGTACATCTTCCCAGCAGTGACTGACTTAATTTCTCTGCATAAGCTTAGTCCCGCCCAGTCTTATGACCATACCTGTCAAACAACCAAATCAAGCCCCACTCTGGAAAAACACAAGGGAAAACACTAAAATAACAACCCTGCATTAGTCCAAATTGGAACAAAGATTTTAACATTTAGGATCAATTACGCTGCTGCAGTAACAATAGGGACTGCCATGTCCAGACAAAGCAGCACCGATACATCAAACTGCCTGCTTCAAAGAAAAACCCTGCACAAGAAACATGACACAAATATACATCTTAAAGGCACAGTTTCATCACAATACAGAAGCATACAGAGCAATAATGAGTGGAAGGTTGTTTGGTCTGAATGCAAGGATTGTTTCATCCCTCTCTCTGTAACACTGCAGGAGAACCTGTGGCTGGACAGCGTCTCACTAATCATACGAGATACCTTTGAGAATGAGCTATTGATGATCGATAATCTCTCTGGATCGATCTTCCACCATTACACCTCTTCACCCACCTGCCGCAACTGCCAACGCGACAAACAAGAGGTTGGCTGTTTTCCTTTCATTTTTGTATATATATCTGTGCCTTTCCCGATCAAGATCTCTCATTCCGGTCTTCCCTGACAAGTGGAAACGTTTTGTCAATGTCAATCCCATCAAATCCATTCCTGATCGCAACAAACATTCTCGATGAAATCACCCCCCTGAGGATTCTCTGTCTGACATCATTAACAGGCTAAATGCCAATCTTCCCAAACAAACCAGTGCACTGTCTGGAGGGAGCTCCGCTGCTCTCTAATTGCTTCACTAGAGATGTGTGAAGTGCTAGTGTGTTGTCTGCTTCATTTAGAATCTTACTCTTCGTCTTCGAGGTTCTCCAATCTCCATCCTAAACCGCCAGTTTCCTCCTACCTCCTCTAACTGTGCAATGCCTGAGGTAATTCCTCGTTTGAGTAGTGTCATCCTTCACCATTACAGAGCTGTGATCCATGTCATACATCCTGGCAAACTGGGTCGCGTTTTCAAAACTTTTGCGAGGAAACTCGTGGGGGCAGCACAGCGGGGTTGGCGCTGCTGCCTCACAGCACCAGGGACCCGGGTTCGATTCCCGGCTCTGTATGGAGTCTGCACATTCTCCCCGTGCCTGCGTGGGTTTCCTCCGGGTGCTCCGGTTGCCTCCCACAGTCCAAAAGACGTGCTGGTTCGGGTGCATCGGCCGTGCTAAATTCTCTCTGGGTACCTGGACAGGCGCCACAGAGTGTGGTGAGAAGCGGATTTTCGCAGTAACTTCATCACAGTGTTAATGTAAGCCTACTTGTGGCACTAATAAAATAAACTTTAAAAAAATTATTTCGGCTTCATCGCTCGATATCCCCACCTCCATCAGGGTGGTACAGTGGGTTAGCACTGCTGCTTCACGGTACCAGGGACCCGGGTTCGATTCCCGGCTCGGGTCACCATCTGTGCGGAGTGTGCACGTTCTCCCCGTGTCTGCGTGGCTTTCCTCCAGGTGCTCCGGTTTTCCCTCTCAGTCTAAAAGACGGCTGGTTAGGGTGCGTTGGCCGTGCTAAATTCTCCTTCAGTGTAACCCGAACAGAAGCATGGCGAGTAGGGGATTTGAAAATAACTTCTTTGCAGCGTTAATGTAAGCCCACTTGTGACACTAATAACTAAAACTTCAAACTCGAATAATAAGTCATTAAAAGTCTCAGTTTGCCCCATATCTCCCTGTAGATTTACCCCCTTCAGTTTGCCCTTTATAACGTTGCTATTGAATCTGCTTCCACCACCTTTTCAGGCAGTGCCTTCCAGATCGTAATAAGTGTTTAAAAAAAAATATATTTTCATGCTCTGTTGCCTCAAACAAAGAACAAAGAGCAGTATGGCACAGGAATAGGCCCTTTGGTCCATCAAGCCAATATCAAATAAACTGGGGGACAAAGTATAAGGGGTGACTCCTTCAAGGGGAGAACTACCCAAACCAAACGAGGCATAAAGAAACATCAAACATCAAACCAAAACGTGTTTAATGGTCAGTAATCCATCCCTGTTCCAGTGGGGTCCAATGGGCACGGACCACCTCACTGGTACCCATGGACACTACATCCTCCCTCTCCCCCTGTCGAGTATGTAGCCCTGGTAGAGGGGCGGACAGTCAGGTCAGACGACCCCCTCCTCTGTCATTCGGTGCTTGTTTACGGTGAGGCTGGCCACGCCCAGAAGCAGGGTCACAAGGCCTCACCGTCCCTATCCCCGTTTCCCTCCCCACTCTCACACGGGGTGTCCGTAGATCAGGAACGTGGGGCTGGAGTGCAAACAAAATGTCAATAAAAGGTGATGAAAGAGGGAGTGCAGCTCAAGACAATAAATACAGGCCCCCCAATCCTGCACCGACACTTCTAAACTAAAGACCCTTTGTCTCTACGCAGTCCGTATCCCGCTATTCCCTGCCTATTCATGTTTAAATGGAAAACATCCAGGATTCAGGCATCCGTTTGCTCTCGATTGGGTCGGGAAGCCGGGACTTGGTGGTGATGGTCCAGTTCTTATTCCAGGTTCACCTCGCTGAGACAGAAGCTTTCTCCCTCACCTCGGATTTCCTCTCGGATAAGTCATCCTCCGTGGTTCTGGCCGATGACCTGAGCTCGGACGATAGCGCCCCTCAACTGAGCACAAGGGAAAGCGATGAGAAGGTAGGTGAGGGTTCTCCCACTGGGGGCAAATTCCCAGGGGAGGTAGGAATGGCATAGGGGAGATGGCAGGACAGGTGGTGCCAACTCCTGACCAGGTGTTTGCATGGGCAGGCTCCAAGTCTAACACAGGCTGAGTTAAGACCATCCAATGTCAGTACTATCTCCCCAGAACTTGACTTTATAAAGCGACCTATCACAGAAACATCCCAGAGCATCTTGCTCTTAGTGAATTGCTCGGAAATGCAGTGACAGGGACAAGTGTGGTCCGTTTGCAGAGATCTCATAATCAGTGACCAGTGTCTGGTCATCGAGGTTTACAGCATGGAAACAGGCTCTTTGGCCCAATTTGTCCATGCCACTCCTTTTTTTAAACCCCAACGCTAGTTCCAATTGCCCACATTTGGCCCATATCCCTCTATACCCATCTTACCCATGTAACTGTCTAAATGCTTTTTAAAAGACAAAATTGTACCTGCCTCTACTACTACCTCTGGCAGCTCGTTCCAGACACTCACCACCTTTGGGTGAAAATATTGCCCCTCTGGACCCTTTTGTATCTCTCCCCTCTCACCTTAAACCTCTGCCCTCTAGTTTTAGATTCCCCTATCTTTGGGAAAAGATATTGACTATCTAGCTGATCTGTGCCCCTCATTATTTTATAGACCTCTATAAGATCACCCCTCAGCCTTCTACGCTTCAGAGGAAAAAAATCCCAGCCTATCCAGCCTCTCCTAATAATTCAAACCATCAAGTCCCGGTAGCACCCTAGTAAATCTTTTCTGCGCTCTTTCTAGTTTAATAATATCCTTTCTATAATAGGGTGACCAGAATTGCACACAATATTCCAAGTGTGGCCTTACCAATGTCTTGTACAACTTCAACCCAACTCCTGTATTCAATGTTCTGACCAATGAAACCAAGCATGCTTAATGTCTTCTTCACCACCCTGTCCCCTCTGTGGCTCCACCTTCAAGGAGCTATGGACATGTACCCCTAGATCTCTTTGTTCTATAACTTGCTCCAACACCCTACCACACTCTGGGATCTTGCTGGAAGAATCTCTATCATTGGGTTGATTTCCTATGATGTCTTGCTGGCAGGAGGTGAAAACAGATGACTCAGGTTCCTCCTGGGCACAGCTATGGACATACTCACCTGTTTAAACCTTCTCTTCTTGGTTTTAGACCCCTTGGTAGCATTGCTGCCCCCCAACCCCCCTCCGCTTCCCTATCTCTCTACCCATCTCCTTTTCCTTAACCTTCTGAGGTCTTTGTGCTCTGCCAGTTCTGACCTCTTGCTCTGTTCCCCCATGCCCCACCTTTCGGCCCCGATGCCTTTGGTTGCCTGAGCCAGGGGTGATTTTTCTCATTCCGCCCACCATGGGGAACATAACGGGCGAGGGGCAGACCATGGAAAGATCCGTTGATCTCAGGCGGGATTTTCCACCTTTGGGACGAGGGTGGCCGGAAAACCGTGTTCCTGAAGTTTTCTCCCTTAATCTCTGCGCCCCTATCTCCTCCTCAAACTAAACCTCTCGACCCTGGCCTGTTGGTCACCCATCTGAACATCGCTTGATGCCCGTCAGCTGTGTTTGACAATCCGCGTGGGTGCTGCATTGAAACTGGGACGTGAAGGTCGGGGTTCTGTGGGTGGGGCAGAGGAGGGGGGGTTCTCACGTAAATAATACATTGTGTTTTCTGTTGGCAGGGAGGAGCAGATAGTCCTGGTGTCCCTGAGAATGGCAACGTGAGTATGTTAACAGTGACGGAGACAGCAATTTACAGAACAAACTCGCTGCCAAACAACAGTTACATTTCACAAGCCGAGATCCCAGATTCTGGCCAAACCGTCACAGAGACGCAGCCAGTGCCAACAGAACATATTACTGGTGAGGCGTTCTTCTGAGCCTTGCTTTGATTTGAGTCGTTTGCTGTTTATAACAACCCAAATTTTGTTTCTCTCCCTTGCCTCTATGTGGTCCATATCCCTCTATTCCTCAACTATTCCCGTATCTATCCAGATGCCTCTCGTACATTGATATCGAATCTGCTTCCACCCCCTCCTCTGGCAGCGTGTTCCAGGCATTCACCACCCTCTGTGTGAAAAACTTTGCCCCTTGCATCTCTTTCTCCCTCACTCTCAACCTCTATACTCCCGACCCTTCGATCCTGGGAAAAAGACTCTGACAGTCCACTTTATCCAAGCCTGTCATAATCTTGTAAATCTCTATCAGGTCCTCCCCTCTGACACTCCACTGAAAACAATCCAAGTTTGTTCAACCTTTCTTCATAGTCCATATTCTCCAAACCAGGCAACATCCTGGGAAATCCTTTCTGCCCCCTTTTTAACGCATCAACATCCTGCCGGTAGTGTGGAGACCAGAATTGTACGCAATACTCCAAATGTGGCCTAACCAAAGTCTTATACAGCTGCAACATGATTTTCTGATTCCTATGCTCAATGCCCTGACCGATTAAGGCCAGCATACCAAACGCCTTCTTGACCACCTGAATTGTCATCTTCAGGGAACTGTGGATCTGCACACCTAGATCCCTCTGTATGTTAATAATGACCCCTACATCTACATCTCTCCCACTCTCACTACTAACCACTGGGACATTGGAGGACTTATAAGTATTTGATTTGACTTGATTTTGATTTATTATTGGGATTCTGTGAAAAGTATTGTTTCTTGCACGCTTTACAGACAAAGCATACTGTTCATAGAGAAGGAAAAGAGAGGATGCAGAATATAATGTTACAGGGATAGCTAGGGTGTAGAGAATGGTCAACTTAATGCAAGGTAGGTCCATTCAAAAGCCTGATGGCAGCAGGGAAGAAGCCGTTCTTGAGTCGGTTCGTATGTGACCTGAGACTTTTATATCTTTTTCCCAGTGGAAGAAGGTGGAAGAGAGAATGTCCGGGGTGTGTGGGATCCTTAATTATTCTGGATGCTTTGCCGAGGCAGCGGGAAGTGTAGACAGAGTCAATGGATGGGAGGCTGGTTTGCGTGATGGATTGGGCTACATTCACAACCCTTTGTTATGGCTGCACCTTCCTTGGCCCCAAGTCCTGGGGTGGGACTCTGGAGCTTCTGGCTCAGAGACAGGGACACTAACCCCACAGTGCCACAAGACCACACCAGTTCCCTAAATGTCCTGTGGGGGAGCCAGTTAGCTCAGTTGGGTTGGATTAATGGCCTCAGTGATTCCACTTTCCAGCTGAGGTCAACTCAGGAGCTGCCTCCTCACCCATCCTCGGCACAGATTCCCTGAGGAATCACTAAGGTCTGCCCTTCAGGTGAAGAACTTACAAAGGAAAATAAATGCCCCTTAGTCCAGCAATGAGCCCAGAAAGGGGGAGAGTGCCAAAGCAGAAAAGGGATCAGTTTCAAGTTTATTTATTAGTGTCACAATTAGGCTTACATTAACACTGCAATGAAGCTACTGTGAAAATCCCCTGGTTGCTGCACTCCGATGGCTGTGCAGGTACACTGAGGGAGAATTTAGCAAGGCCAATGCACCTTTTATTCTCGGAATCTAATCTGCTGATCATTCAGAATGGTTTCACTTCTCTATCCATTCAATTGGTGCAATATTGTGTGGAATGGAATAACTCGATGAATCCCAACAGTGCAGGAGGCCATTCAGCCCATCAAGCCTACACCAACAACAATCCCATCAAACTCTATCCCCAAAACCCAAAATATTTATCCTGCTAACCCCCTAAGGGGCAATTAGCATTGGCCAATCCACCTAAACCGCACATCTTTGTACACTAAGGGGGAATTTAGCATGGCCTAACCTGCACATTTTTGGAGTGCGGGAGGAAACTGGAGCACCCGAGGAAACCCACGCAGACACGGGGAGAACATGCAAACTCCACACAGACAGTGACCCGAGGCTGGGAATTGAACCCGGATCCCTGGTGCTGTGAGGCAGCAGCGTTAACCACTGTGGATAAGGGGATAGATTAAGAATTCACATTTTGACATTGCATCATATAACAGGTAATGAAATGCAGCGACTGAAGATCTGCAGTTAGCATGAAAAGAGGTGGAGGATCCCAGTGAGGTGATTAACAAGTTTGTCTGGTTTCAGTCATGTTGACTGAGGCGAGAATGTCAGTGAGGACATTGAGAAATCCTTGGAATTAACATGGAGAGACTTGTCCACCTGGAAGACTAGAACAGGCCACCTGAGGGAGACATCTCGTAGCAATGTTTCACCATGGATAAAGTGCTTAGGTTTTCAAATGTGACCTTGGAAATATGGTCCCCTGATCCACAGATGAGGCTGTTACTAACTGAGCCAAGCTATTGTGTGTGTATGTCAGTGCAGACAATGTACCTTTAAGGAGCTGGGCAGTGCCATCACTATGACAACACTGGGTGCAAGGCTGGTGTACCCTCCATGTTAGAATTTCCTGATTGTCCATGACTCATGTACACTTTATCAGTCAGCGACCTGATCGAGGTGTATGAGATAATCAGAGACATGGACAGAGTGGATACCGAGCAGCTTTCCCCCTGAGTTGAAGGGTCAGTTACGAGGGGACACAAATGAGGGGTGGGAGGTTTAGGGGGGGATGTGAGGAGAAACCTTTTTTACCCAGAGGGTGGTGAGGGTCCGGAATGCGCTGCCTGGGAGGGTGGGGGAGGTGGGGATGCCTCACATCCTTTAATAAATACCTGGATGAGCACTTGGCATTCAGGGCTATGGGCCAAGTGCTGGGATTAGCTGGGAGTTCAGGTGTTTCTCATGTGTTAGTGCAGACGTGATGGGCCGAAGGGCCTCTTCTGTGCTGTGTGATTCTGAGACTAAACTTCTGGGTGCCTCTTTATCTGGCTAAGTGTTAATGTCATCTTCAATAGGCACTCCTATGAGATGCAATGGAAAGTTGGACTGATGTTATTGGTGATCCCAGCTCTGAGTGAGAAGTGTCCTGACTTATCTCTCGGTTTCTTTTTTCAGTGACCCCTCTCCAGGCACCCTCTCCCACTGCTTGCCTTCAATTTGAGACAGAGATCTTCCATCCATTGACACTCCCATCCGGAGAGAAGGAGCGTAGCAACCAGCTGCCCGAGATCCCCTCTTCCGGCACCTGGACCTTGTTGCAGTCTTCCAACATGGCCTGGTCCCTCCAGCGACAGGTGGGTCACCTGGGGGTTCGGGTTAAAACAAAGAACAACCCAGCACGGGAAACAGGCCCTTCGGCCCAACGAGCCCGCGCCGCCACATCACCCTACACCTATTCTACCCTGCATGGCTACGAATGGAACCCTACTCAGTCAGATTCAGGGAAGAAATAGTGTCAATTTGGTAAAAACCGATTAGCCTGAGAGCACATTTTTGGGGTGTGGGAGGAAACCGGAGCGCCCGGAGGAAACCCACGCAACCACAGGGAGAATGAGCAAACTCCCACAGACACAGGCCCAAATCCATGTGCCTGCACAGCCAGCAGTGCTAGTCACTGAGCTGTTTTTATTAACTTAATAAATTTATTAATTAAGGGTTATTAACGGCTGGAACTGGGGTTGGTTCCGAGGGAGGGTGAGATGGCGGACTGGATTAGCAAATAACTGGAATCGAGAGACCAGAATATTGTTCTAGGTGTGCGGGTTAGGTTGATTGGCCATGCTAAATTGCCCCAACATGTGTGGGTTAGGGGGATTAGCAGGGTAAATACATGGGGTTACAGGATTAGGGCCTGGGTGGGATTGGGGTCAGTGCAGGCTTGATGGGCTGAGTGGCCTCTTTCTGCACTTTTGGGATTCTGTGATACTTCTTTGATTGTTTAAAGCTTAGTTTATGTCACAATTAGGCCAACATTAACACTGCAATGAAGTTACTGTGAAAATCTTGTCGCCACACTCTGGTGCCTGTTCGGGTACACTGAGGGAGAATTTAGCACAGCCAATGCACTCTAACCAGCACATCTTTCAGACTGTGGGATGAAACCAGAGCACCCGGAGGAAACCCACACAGACACGGGGAGAACGTGCAGACTTCACACAGACAATTACCCAAGCTGGAAGTTGAACCCAGATCCCTGGCGCTGTGAGGCAGCGGTGCTAACCACTGGGCCACCAGTGAGATTCTGGACAAAAAGAAATGGGAAGAAGGGTGTTCTTGGTCAGAATTGATCCTCTGATCTTTTGATACTGTTATGGTCCCTGATGGAGATCAGCAAAAATGATCTTTTTTTAGAATCTAAACACCCAGGTATTTACTAAAAGGACAAAGGCAAAATGTTTCACGGTTTGGATCAAAAGAATTTTACTAACCAAAATTCAAAGATCAGGAATAATGATAACAGAACCATCTCAAATAGGCTGTTATGTTAAAGGTATTAAAAGTTCAATCAGCACTGTTAATTATGTTCTAACCCCAATCTTTTAACTCAAATTTCATTCCACATCCATTTAATTTACACCCCCTCCAAAAATTGGGAGATTTCTTTTTGTTAATCTGTCACAGGACAAGGGCGTCGCTGGCTGGCCAGCATTTATTGCCCATCCCTAGTTGCCCCTTGAGAAGGTGGTGGTGAGCTGCCTTCTCGAATCGCTGCAGTCCGCGTGCTGTGGGTTGACCCACAATGCCGTTAGGGAGGGAGTTCCAGGATTTTGACCCAGCGACAGTGAAGGAACGGCCGATATATTTCCCAGTCAGGATGGTGAGTGGCTTGGAGGGGAACTTGCAGGTGGTGGTGTTCCCCATGTATCTGCTGCCCTTGTCCTTCTCGATGGAAGTGGTGGTGGGTTTGGAAGGTGCTGCCTAAGGATCTTTGGTGAGCTGCCGCAGTGCATCTTGTAGATGGTACACACTGCTGAGTGTCGGTGGTGGAGGGAGTGGGTGTTGGTGGATGGGGGGTCAATCAAGCGGGATGGCTTTTTCCTGGATGGTGTTGAGCATGTTGAGTGTTGTTGGAGCTGCCCCCATCCAGGCAAGTGGGGAGTATTCCATCACACTCCTAACTTGTGTCCTTGTAGATGGTGGACAGGCTTTGGGGAGTCAGGAGGTGAGTTACTTTCCGCAGGATTCCCAGCCTCTTATCTACCCTTGTGTTTATGTGATGAATCCAGTTGAATTTCTGGTCAATGGTAACCCCCTAGGATGTTGACAGTGGGGGGGGATTCAGTGATGGTAACACCATTGAGTGTCAAGCGGCGGTGGTTAGAGTGTCTCTTATTGGTGATGGTCATTGCCTTGTTGGGTCTTCACTGGACATGAGGTTGACTGTTTTTCTAATGGTTGGTTATATTTCTTCGTAGGTCGCAATGAGCGATACCTCACTGAGTGACGGATCGGTGGACAGCCTCCAGACCACCCTGGAGGACAGCTTGAGGCTGGCCGTGTCTCCGCAGTGCACGCTGGCTCTCCCCATGGTCTGTACCGCCCTGTCAGCCCAAAGAACCCCCTCCTCATTCACGCCCCCCCTCCTCCTCCGCCAGGACAACAACCTCCAGCGTCGGAGGGGCCACGGGCTCCAGATGATGAGGGGCCGGCAAAGGAGCCAAAGCAGCGGGGGCAGCACCAGCCCGGGCTGCACCTACCAGGACTCCATAGACCCTTCGGATGAGGAAGGCGTCAGCCACTCGCTGAGGGCCAACAGCGAGCAGTCCGAGACACTTAGCAGTCTCTCTCTGACCTCCCTCTTCTCTCCATCGCGGTCGCCGCCCACCCCAATTAAGAAATGTAACAGCACAGGCACTTTGGATGCTGTCTCGCGAGGCGGAGATGGCAAGCAATTTTATACCGTTGACCCACAAGGGTTCCTAACAGCACCGTCCTGGGTGGCTGACTTCTGTCGAGGTAACCACCCCGCCACCAGCTTAGAGGGTCAAGGAACCAGCCAGGGGCCAGCAAGTGAGGACATTAAAACAGCACATGGGCAGCCACCTTCCCGGGTCCAATCCGGGTCCGAGCACGACGCCGCGACGCAGAAGAAGAAAAGATGACTTTTGCGGCACCCGGTTACTTTTTTTTTTAAAAAAATAAGAGAAAGACGTACTGGCTGAAACACTTAGTTTACCTCATCATGTGAGAGTTATGCAGTCCGGCTATCTTGTGGCGTTTATATGTACCGGAGGGAAGGTCACAGTTTACTCAGCTCTGGGTGTGTGTGTGTGTGGAGTCGAGCCTCGAAGCCTGGGTGAGCAAAAGTGTTTCCTCGTTATTTCGTTCTCCTCCCAACTTCGCCCCCCTCCCCAAAAAAAAGAAAATCAAACAAAAAAAAATGTAACGGTCACTTTGACGTCGCTAAGATCCAAAGGAAGTGCGTTCCTGAGAAAGTGCGGCAGTTTACCGACCCCCCCCCTCTCCCTCTGTGAGGCGGGCGCGAGGGGAGGTGGGAGATGGGCGCGAGGGGAGGCGGGCGACAGGCGCGAGGGGAGGCGCGAGGCGAGGCGGGAAAACAGCTCCATTTAGGCTCCACAGTTGTCACGGTGACAAACTAGGCCCGAACCCGTCGGAAGCGGGATGCCCGCCAGCGAGTGGAGGGGGACAGACTAAAAGACGGCTTTCTGGTGGGAAAGGCAATGGGAGTTAAGACTTAACCGAGTCGGATGGATCTCACCGGGAAAATTTTTGGGATTCAGTGCTGGAAAGCCTGTTTGTTTATTTAAAAAAAAAACAAAACCATCCGAGCTTTGCTGGAAACAGTTCTGTCGCTGGAGATTTTGGAGAGATTGCTTCAAAGAAGTATTCATACAAAATATTATTTTTTTAAGCATTTGTTTATTCCCATTTTATTTAAGTGCATGCTTTGAATATTTGGCTTGTGCCAAATCAGACTTATTCTTCTAGGTGTACCAAATGTAATATTTATACAGAAATAATATATTAAAATATGTCAAGCCTGTAATTCTTGGAACCTTTTGGGGCAGTCCCAGGAGGGGGTGTGGAGAGGGGTACAAAGAACAACACAGCACGGGAAACAGGCCCTTCGGCCCAACGAGCCCGTGCCGCCGTCCCATGGTCAGTGACCTGTTCATGATTTTAGTCTACGCCTAATGTGTGAGGACAGTAAAAAGTCTGACAACACCAGGTTTTAGTCCAACCGATTTATTTGATAATATTCTCACAAGCTTTCGAGGTTACCCTCTTCGTCAGGTGAATGGAGAGTTCTGGCCTCAGACAGAGCGTATAAAGCACAGACAGTTTAGAGATTACTGATTAGAATGCGAATCCTTACACCTAACCTGCTGTTCAAGACCTGAAGTGGCCGATAATGTGAGTGGAAGGAGCACTGATCACAGTTTAAAGAGATGTGTATTGTCTCCAGACAGTACAGTAAGTGAGGTTTTGCAAACCCAGGCAAGTCACGGGGGTTACAGATAGTGCGACATGAACCCAAGATCCCTGTTGAGACCGTCCTCATGTGTGTGGAACTTGGCTATCAGTCTCTGTTCAGCGACTCTGCGCTGTCGTGTGTCATGAAGGCCGCCTTGGAGAATGCTTACCCGAAGGTCAGAGGCTGAATG
Source organism: Prionace glauca (assembly GCA_037974335.1). Taxonomy (NCBI): domain Eukaryota; kingdom Metazoa; phylum Chordata; class Chondrichthyes; order Carcharhiniformes; family Carcharhinidae; genus Prionace; species Prionace glauca. The sequence goes on from CM075754.1 coordinate 19,206,929, forward strand.
CCCGTGACCGCTGAAGTGTTCGCCAACAGGAAGGGAATAGTCTTGCCTGGTGACTGTCGAGCGATGTTCATTCATCCGTTGTTGTAGCGTCTGCATGGTCTCCCCAATGTACCATGCTTCGGGACATCCTTTCTTGCAACGTGTGAGGATCAGGGAGGTCCAATATAGGGACAATTTGTTACCCAATCAATCAGCCTAAAAGCACATTTTTGGGATGTGGGAGGAAACCGGAGCACCCGGAGGAAACCCACGTGTGTTGGATGTTGAGGGCTCGTTCCTACGAGGGACTGGGAGCGTCGTGGTGAATATTCGCATTGTTTCAAGGTGAGTTCCCACCTGTTTTGTGATCGGATGAATACGGCTCCTTGAGGTGTCTGGGGTGGGGGTCTAATTTTTCAGGTGCCACCGAGATTGGGAGGGTATTTCCCCCCCACCCCCAGTGCTTCCACGTTGACCTGGAGACGAAAGCTTGTATTTAAGTAGCGCCTCTCATTTACTAAAACGCGCCAAGGTGATTCGCAGAAGTGTGATTCAGATCAAATTTGACACAGGGCTGCAAAGGAAGTAGGCCTGGAAATAGTAAATCCTTCACAGCGGGAGGATTTGAGGATAGAGATAGGGATCCAAAAGAGAAAATGCTGGAAAATTCCAGCAGCATCCGTAAGGAGAGAAAAGAGCTGACGTTTCGAGTCCAGATGAACCTTTGTCATTTTTTATAGGGATGGGATATCATTTTTATACGGATAGGGATGTTTTACTGCTCTTGTTGAGGGCGTTGGTGAGGCCACACCTGGAGTATTGTGTGCAGTTTTGGTCTCCTTATCTGAGGAAGGGCGTCCTTGCTATAGAGGGAGCACAGCAAAGGTTTACCAGGCCGATTCCGGGGAGAGACTAATTTGGTTAGGATTATATTCACTGGAGTTTAGAAGAGTGAGAGGGGGCCTCATAGAAACTTATAAAATTCACACAGAGTTAGACAGGGTAGATTCAGAAAGAATGTTCCCGATGGTGGGGGGGAGTCCAGAACTAGGGGGGGTCATAGTTTGAGGATAAGGGGTAAACCTTTTAGAACTGAGGTGAGGAGAAATTTCTTCACCCAGAGGGTGGGGAATGTGTAGAATTCACTCCCACAGAAAGTAGTTGAGGCCAAAATGTTGTGTGATTTCAAGAAGAAATTAGGTATTGCTCTTGGGGCTAAAGGGATCGAGGGACATGGGGGGGTGCTGGAGGGGATCAGGATATTGAATTGGATGATCAGCCATGATCAAAATGAATGATGGAGCAGGCTGGAAGGGCCGAACGGCCTCCTCCTAGTTCTAGTTTCTGTGTGGGTTTCCTTCCAGTCATCCAATTTCTGCCCACACTCCAAAGATGTGCACATTAGGTGGATTGGCCATGCTAAGTTTATCCTAGTGTCGGAGGGGCAGTGTTAGCAGGGTAAAAATGCGGGGTTACAGGAATAGGGCCTGCAGACTTGATGGGCTGAATGGCCTCTTCCTGCACTGTTGGGATTCTGTTCTTTTCCATTTATTCCTTTAGCCGCAGGGGTCACGTCCAGCTCCCTCTTGAACGTTGGTTGGGTCAGGCAGTGAACTCCAGACCTTAGGGCCCAGTCAAAGACTGTGAATTTAACTAAGAAAGTCGGGAATGTGTTAGAGCTCAGAATTCAGAGAGAGCCCAGGATATCCTGGAGCTTTGTCAGATTAGAGTTGGTTACAGAGATGGGTTGTGGGGGTTGGGGGGGTGGGGGTGGTGGGACGTGAATGCAGCAATGAGAATTTAATATCTGTGGTGTGAACGCAGTGCACCAACTCAACACCAATCAAATCTCACCAGTAACCCTACTGAAATTTGAAATCTCATACTTGTGAGGAGAATATTGGCCATGTTTCAAAGCGTCTGTTCATTCCGTCTGGGCTATTTTATAGATTCAACCCCCTTCATTCTCGCCCCACGGCCCCAAGGTAGAGTTGAGATAGATGGTATTAGCGAATGATGGAGCAGGCTTGATGGGCTGAATGGCCTTCTCCTGCTCCTATTTCTAATATTTTCACCTTCCTGTGGCAACGTTACCCAGCCTTTTCGACACCATCTACCAGCGATATTAATCCTGGGATTGACAACAGCTCTTGACACAATGGTTTCGCCCTGATATCTAACATTAATTATCGCACACTTCAAAACTGATGGAAGTCTGAAATAAAAAGCAGAATTAAAGCTCAACACCTTTTTTAAAAAAACACACGCCAGGGAGAGGAGGAGACTTGCCGTTGGGTTCCCACGTTTTCTGATCTTTCCTCCACGGGCGAGGTTATTGAATTGGGATGGCAGAACGGTTTGAAGGGGCTGAATGGCCTCCTGCGTCTCCGTGTTACTGCGATGCCGGGTGGGGGACGTGCTGGGTTTGCAAACGTGAACTGAGATTGGTTGCCCGGTGAGGCCCTTGTCCGTTCAAAGTAACATCTTACATTCCTCCTGTGATCGATGCGGAGTAAAAACCGCCTGGCGTTTATTCAGGACAGGCTGGGATTTGCCAGTAATTGCTTTGTCAAAACAATCATCCCCTTTACAGCTTTTCCCCCGGACTGGCGTCTGGTGGAACATTGATCTAAAAATCATAGAGCTGTCAACTGAAAATATAAAGCGTAGCAGGGACACAATGTAAATGGCCTATCAATATTCCAAAATTCCTGTTCGCAGAGTCTGGGAACCATTATTCCTTTGAAGAGGAATTCTTTACGGAATTAGTTGGGGGTCGAGGGTGGGTAATGGATGGGTGGTGGGAGGAATCCTTTTAAAAATTGTTGAATGTCATTACAATTCTCATTGGCGTCGCTGGCGAGGCCCAGGACTTATTGCCCCTTGGGAAGGTGGTGGTCACAGAACCCTTTGGTGCAGGGGGGAGGCCATTAGGCCCATCAAGTCTGCACTGACTACAATCTCCCCATAGCATTTACCCTACTAGCCCCACTGATGCCAAGGGGCAATTTAGCATAGCTAATCCACCTAACCTGCACATCTTTGGGCACTAAGGGGCAATTTAGCATGGCCAATCCACCTAACCTGCACATCTTTGGACACTAAGGGGCAATTTAGCATGGCCAATCCATCTAACCTGCACATCTTTGGACACTAAGGGGCAATTTAGCATGGCCAATCCACTAAACCCGCACATCTTTGGTCACTAAGGAACAATTTAGCATGGCCAATCCACCTAACCTACACATCTTTGGACACTAAGGGACAATTTAGCATGGCCAATCCATCTAACCTGCACATCTTTGGACACTAAGGGGCAATTTAGCATGGCCAATCCACTAAACCCGCACATCTTTGGACACTAAGGGACAATTTAGCATGGCCAATCCATCTAACCTGCACATCTTTGGACTCTAAGGGGCAATTTAGCATGGCCAATCCACTAAACCCGCACATCTTTGGACACTAAGGGACAATTTAGCATGGCCAATCCACCTAACCTACACATCTTTGGACACTAAGGGACAATTTAGCATGGCCAATCCACCTAACTTGCACATCTTTGGACACTAAGGGACAATTTAGCATGGCCAATCCACCTAACCTACACATCTTTGGACACTAAGGGACAATTTAGCATGGCCAATCCACCTAACTTGCACATCTTTGGACACTAAGGGACAATTTAGCATGGCCAATCCATCTAACCTGCACATCTTTGGACACTAAGGGGCAATTTAGCATAGCCAATCCACCTAACCCGAACATCTTTTGACTGAGAGAGGAAACCGGAGCACCCGGAGGGAACCCACGCCAACACGGGGAGAACATGCAGACTCCGCACAGATAGTGACCCGAGCCGGCAATCGAATCCGGGTCCCCGGCGCTGTGAGGCAGCAGCGCTAACCGCTGTGCCACCGAGCTGCCTTCTTGGACTGCAGCAATCCCTGAGGTGTAGGTACACCCACAGTGCTTTTCGGGAGGGAGTTCCAGGACGATGATTGCACCTTTCCCTGGTAAGTACGGACACACTTCCCGTTGAAAAATCTGCATCATGGCCTGGAAATGCCCATCCAACATCCTCCGATCGAGACACATCCCTTAAAGTGGCCTGTGTTTGGAATGTTAAAGCGGAGACAAGGAGATGTTCTGTGTTATATATTGTTGAGGGAAGCGAGTGTTTCCTGGTGGCTCTCTTCCCCATCACACCACTCCAACATTGATAATGGTGTACCCACCTCACATTTCCAGGACCCTACACCACCCAACGCTCTCCCCAGGCCAATCTGCAGTCAGTATCAGCTGGGGGTTTACCGGCCAACAAAGAGAAGTACAGATAAAAGCAAAGTTACTGCGGCTGCTGGAATCTAAAACAAAAACAGAAAATGCTGGAAAATCTCGGCAGGTCTGGCAGCGTCCATGGGGAGAGAGAGTAGAGCCAATGTTTTGAATAGATGACCCTTCACCAGAACAGCACAGGAACAGGTCTGTCGTTCCCCCCCGTGTGCCAATCATGTTGTCCAAACTAAAATGCAAAAAAAAACTTGTTGTCCTTTCTCAGTCCGAATCCCTCTATTCCCTCCCTATTCATGTCCCCATCCAGACGCCTCTTAAGTGTTGCTAATGTTCCTGCTTCCACCACCTCCTCCGGCAGTGCGTTCCAGGCACCCACCACTCTCTGCATGAAAAACCTCCCCCGCACTTCTCCCTTAAACTTACCCCCTCTCTCACCTTGAAACTGTGCCCCCCCCCTCCTTGTAACTGACACTTCCATGCTGGGAAAAAAGCCTCCGACTCTCCGCCTTGTCCAAGCCTCTCATCATTTTGTCGCCCTCTGTCAGGTCTCGCCTCAGCTTCCGTCCTTCCAGTGAAAACAATCCCAGTTTATTCAACCTCTCCTCACAGCCAACACCCTCGAGACCAGGTTAACGTCCTGGTGAACCTACTTTGCACTCTCTCCAAAGGTGTCACATTCTTCTGGTAATGTGGCAGCCAGAACATAGAACCCTATAGAACAGCACGCAATTCTCCAAAAGTGGCCTAAGCAAAGTTTTTTATAGCTGCCACATGATTTCCCAACTCTTGTACTCAATCATAGAATCCCTACAGTGTACAAGGAGGCCGTTCGGCCCATCAGGTCTGCACCGCCCACAATCCCACCAGGCTCTATCCCGTAATCCCACGTATTTACCCTTCTAATCCCCCAGACACTAGAGTCAATTTAACATGGCCCAATCAACCTAACCCGCATATCTTTGGACATTGATGCCCCAGTAATGAAGGCAAGCATGTCGTATGCCTTTTTAATCACCTTGGCTACCTGTGTTGTTACTTTTAGGGAACTGTGGACCTGCACGCCCAGATCCCTCTATGTTAATGTTCCTAAAGGTTCTGCCGTTTACCTTCTTGCCCTCAGTCAGGAAACTGTTGGTTTGAGTCCCCACTCCAGAGACTTTTTTTTAAGTTCTTTCATGAGGACATGGTATCGCTGGCTGGGTCAGCATTTATTGCCCATCCCTTGTCACCAGGGGCACAGTTGAGAGTCACCCACATTGCTGTGGCTCTGGAGTCACATGTAGGCCAGACCGGGTAAGGGCGGCAGATTTCCTTCCTTAAAGGGACATTAGTGATTGATCCAGATGGGTTTTTTCCAACAATCAACAGCAGTTTCATCAGGAGATTCTTAATTCCAAATAATCTTTTATTGAATTCAAATTCCACCATCTGCCGTGGTGAGATTCGAACCCAGGTCCTCAGAACATTTGTTGAGTTTCTGTTTGATAATCTAGCGATAATACCAGGAAGCCACTTGATGGTATGTACAAATCCCGGCTGACATTACATACTGGGGGTTGTGCCGCACCGTTGGAGTGACATCTTTCTGACGAGACATTAAGTTCAAGCCCCCAGTGCTTCCTGAGGCGAACATTAAAGATTCCATGACACTATTTCAAAGAAGGATAGGGTGAGCTGTTCCTGGTGTCCTGGCTGATATTTAGTTCCCCTCCCCTCCCCCCCGCCCCCCACCCCACCCCCACCCCTCAACTTCCTGCCAACCTCACTTAAAAAAGACAATTACCTGCCCATTTTCTCGCATTCTGTCTGTGGGATCTTGCTGTGCACAAGTGGGCTGCTGCACTTTCCACATCACAACAGTGACTACATTTCAAAATGACCTTCACATCTTGGGTCACGAAGGGACAATTTAGCCTGGCCAATCCTCCTGACCTGCACATTTTTGGACTGTGGCGGAAACCCGGAGCACCCGGAGGAAACCCATGCAGAAACAGGGAGAATGTGCAAGCTTCTCATGGGCAGTCACCCAAAAAATTGAACCTGGGTCTCTGGTGCTGTGAGGCAGCAGCGCTAACCACCGTGCCGTCCACTTTTTTATAACAAAAACCAACCAATCATATAGATTCGGGCTTTTGGACAGTCCAGAGAGTTGCTGCGTAGATTTGTGCCATAGCGCCCAATCAGAATGGGCTGATACAGGCAACGTCTGGGAGATGGTTAAAGGGGACATTTCTGGGGCAACCCCTGAATAAATGGTTGATTAATGAGGGGATCCTGATAAACGAGACTCTAACATTGCTAGTCCACATCGCCTTGCCGTTGGCTAGTCAAGCAACACTTGCCCAACTCCAGTAAATGGGTCATTTGAATTTCTTGGCCCATTTCAAGAGCTAAGCGTCTGTGTCTTGGAGTTTCTGTGTGTGTGAGACATCCCAATTACTTTCCATCCACTGAGCTTGATGCGGGAACTGGTTTGTGGTTGCTGTCCGTGACACTGAGCTCTGTTTGGGTCAATTTTTGCGTTGGCAGTAACAAGTCATACAGAGAAAGAGGCCATTCAACCCATTTTACTCATACTGGCCCTTTTGCAGGAAAGGTCCCATCAGCGCCACCTTCTTGCTCTTTCCCAGAATCCCAAGATGTTTTGACTGGACCCAAAACAAAGGGAAAAGTAAATCTCAATAAAATCAGTACATCCCGGACAAATGTTTAACAAGGAATTAATTAACTGAGTTAGATTTATTTTATTATTGTTACGAGTAGGCTTACATTAACAATGCAATGAAGTTACTGTGGAAACCCCCAGTCGGCCACGCTCCAGCTATCTGTTCGGGTACACTGAGGGAGAATTTAGCACCTAACCAACACATGTTCCGAATTGTGGGAGGAATCAGGAGCACCCGGAGGAAACCCACGCAGACACGGGGAGAACGTGCAGGCTCTGTACAGACAGTGACCTGAACTGGGAATCAACCAGGTCCCTGGCGCTGTCAGGCAGCAGTGCTAACCCACTGTGCTACCCCACTGGCACACAGCCTGATTTTTGAAGGTATAACCGTGTTTGTTGGTGATAACTTTGCAGCATTTTACAAACTGGAAAAACAAGAGACAGCAAATCAAACTCAGGTACATTCATTATAGAATCCCGACAGTGCAGAAAGAGGCCATTCAGCCCATCAAGCCTGCACTGATCACAATCCCACCCAGGCCCTATTTCTGTAACCTCACACATTTATCCTGCTAATTCCCCTGACACTAGGGTGAATTTACCATGGCCAATCAATCTAATCCACATTCTTTGGATCGTGGGAGGAAACTGGAGCACCCGGAGGAACAGGGGTGGACGTGCACAGACAGTGACCCAAGCCGGGAATCGAACCCAGGTCCCTGGCGCTGTGAGGCAGCAGCACTAACCACCGCGCCGCCCTTTCTTGCAGCCAAACAGACCAAATAGACTCACGTGGGAGATATGGGCACTCGGGTGCGGTTACCCAATGTGAATGAATACCTTGTTGTGTAGGGCAGTGAGTGACTGGAGGGTGGGTGGGGGCGATAGAGGGGCGAACAGGGTGGAACTGCAGTCCTCAGACCCTGAATCAAACAGAGCACACATACCTGATCCAGAATGAACACGCGTATTGTATTGGAATAAAGAAGTTTTGGGGTTGTGTGTCCGAGACACTTACTCTTGCATTAAGATAAACGCGATGGATTCTAAAAGCCTCCCTTGTCCAGTACTGTGGAAGTGCAGTAAATGTGTTGACGTGACTGAAGTGGCTTAAGATGATAAAAGTGCTGGATGTGAATGTGTAAGGAGCTCCCCGACCACAACACGGGCACTGGGAAAAGGTTCGAAGGTTTTTTGACTGGTAATTCTCCTCACTAGATATTAATCCATGTGACCAGCCAGACAACTGGGCTGCTTACACAAACACACACTTACCCCCCAGCAAACCGAACACCACAGGGGTGAGGATTGCGTCGAATAGTTTGCAGGGAACTTGAAGCAATTGCTGCTTACAAAATGCATCAATAGCTCATTTTAATTGGGATTGGGTTGAAGGGTTACGGCGAGAAGGCAGGAAAATGGGGGTGAGGAGCCTATCAGCCATGACCGAATGGGCCAAATGGCCTAATTCTGCTCCTATATCTTGTGGTCTGATGAGTAATTCCATTGCGGTGTTAATGTAAGCCTTACTTGTGACTAGTAAACAAACTTTCATCGTTATTAAATGATGAAAACATACAGACTGGTGATCGGACATTGAACAGTCCAGTGCAGGAACAGGCCCTTCGGCCCACAATGTTGTACCAAACATGATGCTAAATTGAACTTCTGCCTGTCCCTGCTCCATATCACTCCATTCCTTGCTTATCCATGTGCTTATCTAAAAGCCCCCTGAATGCCCCTATCGTATCTGCCTCCGCCACCACCCCCGGCAACACTTTACAGACTCCAACCAATCTCTGTATCACGTGCTCACTGTGTCACAGAACACTACAGCACAAACAGGCCCTTCGGCCCACAAGTTGCCGCGATCACATCCATACCCTACCAAGACATAGACCTATCTATAACCCCCCAATCCCATTAGATACCATGTACTCATCCAGAAATCTCCTAAAAGACCCCAGTGAGTTCACCTCCACCACTACCGACGGCGGCCGATTCCACTCCTCTGCCCACCACCCTCTGAGTGAAAAACTTACCCCTGACATCCCTCTGTACCTGCTCCCCAGCACCTTAAACTCAGTGTCCTCTCGTCGCGACCATTTCCTTTGAAACTTTCCTCCTCTCGCCTTAAGTGCACAGCCCCTAGTATTAGACATTTCAACCCTGGGATAAAGTTGCTGGCAGTTGAGCCTGTTGCAGTCCTCTCAACATTTTATAGACTTCTATCAGGATCCCCTCGGCCCTCCGCCACTTCAGAGAAAATAATCCTAGTTTGTCCAGCCTCTCCTTATAGTTCGTAGGGGGGTCACAGTCTCAGAAATGAGGGGTAAGCCATCCAGGAATGAGATGAGGAAGAACTTTGTCACTCGGAGAAGTTGTGAACCTGTGGAATTCTCTACCACAGAAACCGCTACGGCCAGTCCGTTAGATATGTTCACGAGGGAAATGGACATGGTCCTTGTGGCTGAAGGAATGAAGGGATTAGATGGAATAGAATAGAATTCCTACAGTGCAGATGGAGGCCAATTCAGCCCATCAAGTCACACCGACCACAATCCACCCAGGCCCTATCCCCGTAACCCCACTAATTTACCTTGCTTATCCCGACACTAGGGTCAATATACCAAGGCCAGTCAACCTAAGGGAGACAGTGGGAGTGGGATACTAAAGGTGCATGGTCAGCATGATTATATTGAATGGTGGTCCAAGCTCGAAGGGCCGAATGGCCTACTCCTGCGCCTATTTTCTATGTTTCTATTCCAGGCACCCTCTCCACATCCTTCCTGTAACGTGGTGACCAGAATTGAACGCAATGCTCTAATTGCGGCCTAACCAAAGGTTTACAAGCTGCCACATGACATCCTGACTCTCGAGCTCAGAAAGGACGGGGCTATTTTGTCAGATGTAAGGCTGGCGCTCTGTAGGGTTTACCAGTGTTAGCTTCAGTCCCCAGGATGTGCAGACATCCCTTCTCCCCTCAATTCCTCCTCTGCGTATTCCCCCTCATTGCCCCCCACCTCTCCCCCCCCCCCCCCCCCCCACTCACCCTTTCTTTTGGAATCAGAAGTGTTCCAAAATTCTGCAATGGGAAGAAATTAAAGCCTCCGTCTTAAAAACAGGATCAGATTGTTAATCTGGATGTTGAAGGTAATTTTACGGGCCAGACGATGCGTTACATTGCTCTCAGCTCTCACTATCTCTCTTACTGATGTTTCTCTCTGCCTTCTCTAACCCCCACACAGCCTCTATCATCTTACTGTGTCCATCTCTTAGGACACAGAGAGTACAGCACAGGAACAGGCCTTCGGCCCACAATCCTGTGCCAAACATGATGCTAAATTGAATTAATCCCTCCTGCCTGCCCTGCTCCGTATCCCTCTATTCCTTGCATAGGCACAGTGGCCCAGTGGTTAGCCTGCTGCCTCACAGCGCCAGGGACCCGGGTTCGATTCCCGCCCTGGGTCACTGTCTGTGTGAAGTTCCTCCCGTGTCTGCGTGGGTTTCCTCCGGGTGCTCTGGTTTCCTCCACCAGTCCAAAGACGTGCTGGTTAGGGTGCATTGGCCGTGCTAAATTCTCCCTCAGTGTAACCCAAACAGGCACCAGAGTGTGGCGACCAGGGGATTCTCACTGTAAATTCATTGCAGTGTTAATATAAGTTCACTTGTGACACTAATAAATAAACTTTTAAAAAAATTCTTGCCAAGTGTGCTACTCCTAGCAGTAAGAATGGAACAGGTGCTTAAATTGGGAGGAAATTTAGCCAGAGTCCCTGCCCCATGACCTGTGCTGGAATGTGAGGCCCAACTTGGGTCAATTCCGAACTCCTCCTTCCTGTTTTGGTTGACTAGTTTGCTCCCAGGGAAACGAGTAACAGTCACAGTAAACCCGGCTCCACCCTATCCCTGAACTTGTTTCTGAAATACCTGGGGTCCTAATCTCGAGGATTCCCTCTCTAACACTCTCCAGCACTCCCCTCCCTCTCGCTGTCTCTGCTACACAATCCTCCTAAACCTTTGACCAATCTTAGAGTCAGAGGAGGGAATCTTCCTGTCCCGCCTGCCATGGGTGGAGGGTTCAAGTTAAAGTTTGTTTATTAGGGTCAGCTTACATTAACACTGTGGTGAAGTTACTGTGAAAATCCCCTAGTCATCACACTCCGGAGCCTGTCCAGGTTACACTGAGGGAGGATTTAGCACGGCCAATGCACCCTAACCAGCATGTCTTTCAGACTGTGGGAGGACAGTGGGCGGCACGGTAGCACAGTGGGTTAGCACTGCTGCTTCACAGCTCCAGGGTCCTGGGTTCAATTCCAGCTCGGGTCACTGTCTGTGTGGAGTTTGCACATTCTCCTCGTGTCTGCGTGGGTTTCCTCCCACAGTCCCAAAGATGTGTGGGTTAAGTTGATTGACCATGCTAAGAAATTGCCCCTTGTATCTAGGAATGCGTACGTTAGAGGGATTAGTGGGTATGATATGGGAGTAATGCCTGGGTAGGATTGTGTTCAGTGCAGACTCGATGGGCCGAAGGGCCTCATTCTGCACTGTAGGGTTCTATGATTTCTAAGCACCCGGAGGAAACCCATGCAGACTCCACACAGACAGTGACCCTGAGCCAGGAATCAAACCCGGGTCCCTGGCGCTGTGAGGCTGCAGTGCTAACCCACTGTGTCACCGTGCCATCCCTCCGACTCAGACCCTGCTATTCCTTGGTCGAGCTGGTAGAAATCCGGATGACTATTTTTTCACTGTGGAGGTTGTTGCTTCAGAACACCGTGCATTAATTCACCACCCAAGTATATATTCAGTTTGTGAAACTCAGTCTTCCTGAGCAGATTAAAATGGTGACTCACCTTCTCCCCGTAGCTTCACCTCTGCGTCGCAATTGGAAGAGAGTGTTTGATGCGTATAAAGAGTCTTTAAGAAACATCCTCCAAAACTGTCAGTCATTGCCCACCAAGGGCCAAATCTGGCAGCGCTACACTAGCCCATCCATCAACTCTCATCACTGCCTCTCCACAACACATCACAACTCACCAGCATGCCACACTGAAAATTACTCATGTTTCTTTAATATATTTCAGACTTATAGAAGGTAAACATGAAAAATTACCTTCCTTCTAGAAGTTATATAGTCCAACAGAAATAGTCCCAACTGTGGCTACAACCACATAGCTTTAGTCACAAAGTCTAATATGAGAAAAAACCACCTCACTCACAATATAGACTCGTAGAATCCCTACAGTGCATAAGCAAGCCATTTAGCCCATACTGACAACTATCCCGCCCAGGCTCTATCCCCATATTTACCCCAGCTAGTCCTCTGACACTAAGGGGCAATTTAGCATGGCCAATCAAACTAACCCGCACATTTTCAGACTGTGGGAGGAAACCGGAGCACCCAGAGGAAACCCACGCAGACATGAGGAGAAACACGCAAACTCCGCACTGACAGTGACCCAGTCTGGGAATCGAAGCTGGGTCCCTGGTGCTGAGAGGCAGCAGTGCTAACCACTGTGCCATCGTACTGCCTCCAGTATGGAGACCTATACTCACCCATACATATTTACTTCACAAATATCTCACATTCAGTAACACGGGCAGTTCGGATGATTAGCAAATGCTTACAGCATGATATGAGGGGGCAGACACAAGTGCAGTATGGTGGCACAGTGGTTAGCACTGCTGCCTTACAGCACCAGGGACCTGAGTTCGATTCCTGGCCTCGGGTCACTGTCTGTGTGGAGTTTGCACATTCTCCCCATGTCTGCGTGGGTTTCCTCCGGTTTCTTCCCGCAGTCCAAAGATGTGCATGTTAGGTGGATTGGCCGTGCTAAATTGCCCCTTAATGTGAGGGGACCAGCAGGGTAAATGTGCAGGGTTATGAGAATAGGGCCTGGGTGGGATTGTGATCGATGAAGATGGGCCAAATGGCTTCTGCACTGTAGGGATTCTATGATTCTGTTCTATGACACTAGGAAGTTTGGTGAAACAAAGGACCTGGGTACGTTAGTCCACAGATCTCTGAAGGCGGAAGGGCATGTTCGTAGGGTGGTGGAAAAGGCAAATGGGACACTTGCCTTTATCAATCGAGGCATCGATTACCAAAGCAGGGAAGTCACATTGGAGTTGTGTAGAACTTTAGTGAGGCCCCAGCTGGAGCACTGTGTGCAGTTCTGGGCACCACATTATAGGGAGGATGTGATTGCACTGGGGAGGGGGTGCAGAGGAGATTCACCAGGATGCTGCCCGGGATGGAACATTGAAGTTATGAAGAGAGGTTGGGTAGGCTTGGGTTGTTTTCATTGGACTGAGAAGACTGAGGGGGCGACCTGATCGAGGCGTACAAGATTACAAGGGGCACGGACAGAGTGGGTAAAGAGCAGATATGGGCATCGCTGGCTGGACCAGCATTTATTGCCCATTCCAAGGGCTTTTAAGAATAAACCACATTGCTTGGGTCTTGGGCGTCGTTGGGAAAATTTTTTTTCCCAACGACGCCCATAGTCCATTGACTATTTCAGAATAGAGTTATAGGATGGGATTTCCCACTCGCGCTCACCCCAGAATCCCACCCAAGGTTAACGGGCCTTTGTATGTCTCACCTCCCCCCCCCCCCACCCCCAACTGGCCCCTGCCTGCTACAATTCCTGTGGGTGAGTGTGGGACGGGAAACCTCCCCCCGTCTGATTACCATCTCAACGTTCTACCAACTGGACAAGGTTAAAGGTCACAGGCGCAAACTGGGCGGCTGTGGGTATCGAGATCACACGAATAATAATGTTGGCCACTTATTTATTTACTGATCTGGAACTAAATTAAGCCACATCTCCAATTAGCCCCATGCGGTGTGTGTTTACCACGCGCTGTTGGACAATACTACCCCAGCTAATGACTACTGCACGCGTCCCATCGCTTCTCTGAATGGAATAAAAGCTCCTCATGTCAAAACGATGACCAATTCGATTCCAAGCAGGCCGTCAAAACAAAAAGAAACGCAACAAATAATTTATATATCGAGGCCTTGGGAGACTTAATGGAACAGTGTGCAAACAGGACAACCTACTCAACTGAGATTTAAAAGGTTATCCCTCGCAGATATTCATTCAGCACTTGTTGCAAAGGTATTTGAGATGTGATTTAAGATGTCCACGCTCTGTCAATCCCATCATGTGTGTTTCATTTTCACAATTCATCGGGCCTAGTGACGCCAGGAGCTAGAGAGTGAGATAGGCCAAATGTAGAAACAGGAGTAGTCCATTCAGCCCATCAAGCCTGCCCCGCCATTCATTTTGACCATGGCTGATTATCAAATTCAATATCCTGATTCCAACTCCCCTTTCTAACGTTCCTAATCGGATTCCACTGCTCTTTCAGGCAGCGCCTTCCAAATCACAACAACTCACTGCCTTTACAAAAACAAAATCTCACCTACCCCTGGCTCTTTTATCAATAATCCTAAATTTATATTCAACCCTCCACCCGAAAACCTGGCAAGGTTTTGACCATTTCTATTAATTCCAATTCTCTCCCCGGATCCACTGGCACGGTGCTTCCGCAGACTTTTATCTGTTTCCAATAGCTAGTCATTTCCAAAATAGTTAACCAGTCTGTCAAGGGCTTATAGTTTGAGGGGCGCCGCTCCCCATTAAGTGTGGCTGATCAGGAGTCTCTCTCGCTCTTACCGCCAGCCGTTGGCATGTTTGGGAGGATTTACAGGTTTTGGCCACGTTATTGACACACCTTCCTTGGCCATCAAGTGCTGGGGTGGGACTCGAACCCTGAGCTTCTGGCTCAGAGACAGGGGCACTAACCCCACTGCACCACAAGAACGCTATCAAACCTGCCCTTCATTTTCTTTGCTTTAAAAGAACATCTCCAACTTTCCAGTCCAAAGATGTGTGGGTTAGGTTGATTGGCCATGCTAAAATTGTCCCTTAGTGTACTAGGATGCTTAGATTAGAGGGATTAGCGGGTAAAACATGTGGGGATATGGGGGTAGGGCCTGGGTGGGATTGTGGTGGGTGCAGACTCGATGGGCCGAAGGGCCTCTTTCTGCAGATTCTATGACTATGACTTCTCCAATCTCTGTGCTTATTTTAATTGTTTAACTTTTGAACTATGCCATTACCACAATGAACCTAAGGTCGGAACTCTACCACCTCGCTTGCCGTGGAATGGGAGTGGGCAAGGGCCCCACAACGGAAATCTCTGTTGACCTTGGGCAAGAATTTCCAGTCTTGCCCCAGTGAGGCTGTAAAATCCCAAAGTTTTTTCTTTCCCTTTTCCTTGGCACATTCTCTCCTTCAATGAAATTTCTTTCTGGGAGGGTAACCCATTAACACAGTAATGCTCGAGGTGACGCTGGTTTTTGTTTCCAGCAGATGTGTGGATAACTTGTCTTTTGCCCCACTCTTTGTGCAGCCACCAGAGGTTCTTGGCAATTGGAATTGACAAAATAGCTGAACCTACAAATCTTTGCCCAATTCCTTATGAGTGGTTAGTGTATAATAAAAACACAACACTGTACACCCAGCACTCATGAATCCACTGATTAAATGAAACCTTCTAGAAGAAATTGCATCTTCCTTTTCAAATAGCTCCATGATGTTACTCCTCCTGACCTCTGTAACCTCCTCCAGCCTCACAACCCTCCAAGATCCCTCTTCTAATTCTGGTCTCTTGCACATTCCAGATTTTAATATATATTACGGTGGCACAGTGGTTAGCACCGCTGCCTCACGGTGCCAGTGACCCAGGTTCAATTCCTGGCTTGGGTGACTGTCTGTGTGGAGACTGCACATTCTCCCCATGTCTGTGTGGATTTCCTCCGGGTGCTCCGGTTTCCTGCCACAGTCTAAAGGTGTGCAGGTTAGGTGGACTGGCCATGCTAAATTGCCCCTTAGTGTCCAAAGATGTGCAGGTTAGGTGGATTGGCCATGCTAAATTGCCCCTTAATGTCCAAAGATGTGCAGGTTACGCGGACTGGCCATGGTAAATTGCCCCTTAGTGTCCAAAGATGTGTGGGTTAGATGGATTGGCCATGGTAAATTGCCCCTTAGTGTCCAAAGATGTGCGGGTTAGGTGGACTGGCCGTGCTAAATTGTCCCTTAGCGTCCAAAGATGTGTAGGTTAGATGGACTGGCCATGCCAAATTGTCCCTTAGCGTCCGAAGATGTGCAGGTTAGATGGACTGGCCATGGTAAATTGTCCCTTAGCGTCCAAAGATGTGCAGGTTAGGTGGATTGGCCATGGTAAATTGCCCCTTAGTGTCCAAAGATGTGCAGGTTAGGTGGACTGGCCGTGCTAAATTGCCCCTTAGTGTCCAAAGATGTGCAGGTTAGGTGGATTAGCCATGCTAAATTGCCCCTTAGTGTCCAAAGATGTACAGGTTAGGTGGACTGGCCATGCTAAATTGCCCCTTAGTGTCCAAAGATGTACAGGTTAGGTGGACTGGCCGTGCTAAATTGGCCCTTAGTGTGTACATTAAGCGGGTTAGTTATGATGGATGTGCTGGGTTGCAGGGGGTTGGGCCTGGGTGGGATGATCTTTGGAGTGTCAGTTCAGACTCGATGGTCTTCTCCTGCACTGTGGGGGTTCTATAATTCTATGAATAACACTCTGCCTTTACCAGTTCCACCATTGGTGGTTTCAGATTTGAGTTCTGGATTTCCCTCCCCAAACCTTTCCGAATCTCTCCTTTAAGACACTCTTTACAACCTACCTTTTTAATCAAGCTTCTAGTCCCCTGTCCTACTATCTCCTCACATAACTCTGTGTCAAATTGTGTTTGTGAAACTCCAGTGAGGGGACTATTTTGTCACGGTTAAGGTGCAATATAAATGCAGATTAGTGTTGTTGGAATTCTTTCCGCTTATGTCAGGGTTACAGCTGTAAATTAGCCCAATTCTATGCGCACGCTCTGACAGCAAATAACTTTTTGAATAAAGCTTGCTCATACAAGCACGGTGGCACAGTGGTTAGCACTGCTGCCTCACAGGTTCAATTCCAGCTTCGGGTGCCAGTCTGTGTGGTGTTCGCACATTCTCCCCGTGTCTGCATGGGCTCCAGTTTCCTCCCACTACTCCAAAGATGTGCAGGTTAGAGGGGATTGGCCATGTTAAATTGCCCCCTGCAGCTGAATTTTCCCATCCTGCCCACCCCAGGAATCGTAATGGACGGGGCCCGGACAACGCAAAGGCCTGATGATCTCGGGTGAGATTTTCCAGTTTCGGGGCCAGCGTGGCTGGAAAATCCTGCCTTTAGAGTCCAAAGATGTGCAGGTTAGGTGGATTGGCCACGCTAAGTTGCCCCTTAGTGTCCAAAGACACCGAGATTAGCTGTAACCATGATGCAGAGTTGCCGGTGTTGGACTGGGATGGGCACAGGTAGTAGGTTAAAGGCCAACAGGTTTATTTGGTAGCACCATCTTTCGGAGCACCGGTCCTTCAGGCAATCATCTGATCTAGCGCTCCGAAAACCTCATGCTACCAAATAAACCTGTTGGACTTTAACCTGGTGTTGTGAGGTTACTTACAGAACCTAGATTAGGGGATTAGCAGGGTAAATGCGTGGGGTTACGGGGAGAGGATTGAGGGTGAGCCTGGGTGAGATGTTCTGTCGATGGGGGCTCGATGGGCTGAATGTCCTCCTTCTGTGCTGCCGGGGTTCTGCGCCGCAGGAGGGTATATAAGTGGAGTGAAACAGTCTGAAGACTTGTTCATTCCAATAGTGTCCCTCCCTTGTTCTCGATAATGAAAGAAGCTGGTCTAATGATGTGGAATCAATAGGCCAGCCTGGGCCCATCTCTCTCAATTCACAAGCGTGAAATGACTGTCTTTTGTTTATTTTAGAGCAAACTTCTGTTGTACAAAAATGGTGAGTGAAACAATTGATTAATTTGTCTTCAGGCGATGGCAATAACAGTTGATTAACTCTACACTTTCCTGTTCCAGTTTGCAAGCCTTGACTTTCCTCACAGTGTGACCTTCTAATCCATTGAAAAACTCCCAAACTTGGACACCAGTTCCACAAGAACCGCCTCTTCCAACTTGCAGAGGGATGAATGGTCTTCCTTGCCTGTGCTGTCTTGTGGTTTGGAATCATTTATAATATTCCTTACAGCATACATTTGGGGCTGGCACAGTGGCACAGTGATTAGCACTACTACCTCCCGGCACCAGGGACCCGGGTTCGATTCCCGACCTTGGGTCACTGTCTGTGTGGAGTCTACACGTTTGCCTCATGTCTGCGTGGGTTTCTCCCCACCCAACCAAATCTGGGGCTCTGGAGCATTTTATTCCCGGATCTCTCAGTCAACCTCTGCTTCCCAGGCCCCTCTCCCCAGGCCTCTCTTCCCCAGGCCCCTCTCCCCAGGCCTCTCTTCCCCAGGCCCCTCTCCCCAGGCCTCTCTTCCCCAGGCCCCTCTCCCCAGGCCTCTCTTCCCCAGGCCCCTCTCCCCAGGCCTCTCTTCCCCAGGCCCCTCTCCCTAGGCCTCTCTTCCCAAGCCCCTCTCCCCAGGCCTCTCTTCCCCAGGCCCCTCTCCCCAGGCCTCTGCTTCCCAGGCCCCTCTCCCCAGGCCTCTCTTCCCCAGGCCCCTCTCTCCCAGGCTCCGCTCCCGAGACCCCTCTCCCCCAGGCCCCTCATTCCAGGCCTCTCCCCCTCAGCCTCTCTCCCAGGACCCTCTCTCCCAGGCCCCTCTACCAGGTCCCTCTCCCCACGGCCCCTCGTCCCAGGCCCCTCTCTTCTCAGGCTCCTCTCCCAGGCCACTCTCTCCCAACCCCCTCTCTCTCCAGTCCTCTCTCCCCGGCCCCTCTCCCTAGGCTCCTCTCCCAAGCCCCTCCCTCCCAGGCCCCTCTCCCAGGTCCCTCTCCCCTCCTAGGCCCCTTTCTCCCAGGTCCCTCTCTCCCCAGGCTCCCCTCCTAGGCCCCTTTCTCCCAGGTTCCACCCCCCGGGCCTCTTTCCCCAGGCCATTCTCCTCCGGCTCCTCTGTCCCAGGTCCTTCTCTCCAGACCCCTCTCCTCAGGCCCTCTTCCCTGACACTCTGCTCGCTGCTGGGCTCTGCTTGGAGGTGCTGGAGCAACCTTCCAGTGCGAAAACATGGAATATTTTCAAGAATCGGGGAGAAATAACAGCGGAGACAAAGGGGACCAAGGATAAATGGGTGGGGGGGGGGATCAGGTATCAGGTTATTGAATTGGACAATCAGCCATGATCACAGTGGATGGTGGAGCAGGCTCGATGGGCCGAATGGCCTACTCCTGCCCTGGTTTACTTTATTTCTATGAGAATGGTGAAAGATACGGAAAGAGGAACCAGAATAAAATTTAAAATAAGTAACATCAAGCCAAAGAGGAGAGAGAAACGGGAATATATTCAGTGGGAAGATGTGATGGCTCTCTCAATTCACTGAACATGTTCAGACATGCTCGCACTGCTAATGTAATTGCTAAACAGCAGGTCAGGCTCTGTCAGATACAGCACAGGGTACAAAGTTCCCTCGGCAATCTCCGCTTCCAGTAATTCATACCGATGATTACTTGTGAAAATGTTTATCATTTTTCTGATTAAAACCCCCCTGCGTTCGTGTCTCGCTCGTACAGGCAGCAGGGAAGATTGCACAGGCCGGGCCCTCTCCTCTCCAATGGAAAATGGAAGACTGAGCGGAGACCCGATAAGAGGTCAGTCAGACGGAGAAGGCATCCAACAGCGGATATTTCAGCCTGGAGCCAAAA
Source organism: Prionace glauca (assembly GCA_037974335.1). Classification (NCBI taxonomy): domain Eukaryota; kingdom Metazoa; phylum Chordata; class Chondrichthyes; order Carcharhiniformes; family Carcharhinidae; genus Prionace; species Prionace glauca. Next base: position 19,226,609 of record CM075754.1, read on the forward strand.
CTGGGCGGCTGGGATAGTCACTCACAAATCCCACTGTACACTGGGAGTCATGGTAATGTGGAACTCGCTGACACAGGGAACGGCTGAGGCAAATAACATTTCATAGGAAACTGGATAAACAAATGAATAATAAAGGCAGAGTGGATTATTCAGGGGTTAGCACCGCTGCCTCACAGCGCCAGGGAGTTGGGTTCAATTCCCGGCTGAGCTCACTGTCTGTGTGGAGTCTGCATGTTCTCCCAGTGTCTGTGTGGGTTTCCTCCGGTGCTCTGGTTTCCTCCCACAGTCCAAGGATGTGTAGGTTAGGTGGATTGGCCATGCTAAATTACCCCTTAGTGTCAAAAGATGTTTAAGTTAAGTGGATTGACCATGCTAAATTGTCCCTTAGTGTCCAAAGATGTGCAGGTTAGGGGGATTGGCCATGCTAAATTGCCCCTTAGTGTCCAATGATGTGCAGGTTAGGTGGATTGGCCATGCTAAATTACCCCTTAGTGTCAAAAGATGTTTAAGTTAAGTGGATTGACCATGCTAAATTGTCCCTTAGTGTCCAAAGATGTGCAGGTTAGGGGGATTGGCCATGCTAAATTACCCCTTAGTGTCCAATGATGTGCAGGTTAGGTGGATTGGCCATGCTAAATTGCCCCTTAGTGTCCAAAGATGTGCAGGTTAGGGGGATTGGCCATGCTAAATTACCCCTTAGTGTCCAATGATGTGCAGGTTAGGTGGATTGACCATGCTAAATTGTCCCTTAGTGTCCAAAGATGTGCAGGTTAGGGGGATTGGCCATGCTAAATTACCCCTTAGTGTCCAAAGATGTGCAGGTTAGGGGGATTGGCCATGCTAAGTTACCCCTTAGTGTCCAAAGATGTGTAGGTTAGGTGGATTGGCCATGCTAAATTGCCCCTTAGTGTCCAATGATGTGCAGGTTAGGTGGGATTGGCCATGCTAAATTGCCCCTCAGTGTCAGGGGGCTTACAGGTTGAATATGTGGGTCAGGGTAGGTTAGGTGGATTGGCTAGGTTAAATGCTCAGGGTTAGATAGGGCCGGGGGTTGGGCCTGTCAGAGAATCAGTGCAGGCTCAACAGGCTGAATGGCCTCCTTCTGCACTGTAGTGATTCCATGACACAGGAGACAATGCCTGGGAGAGCCGAACACCGAGTGAGACCGAGTGAGTAGCAAACCAGGCTTTGGGAAGTCTTTTTCAGATTTAAATATCGATTAAGCGTCAAGTTCTGACACAGAACTAACAAACCTCAAGTCAGAACACCTTGTTGAACAGGAAACGGCCTGGCAGTGACAGCTAATTGTCAATCGGCTGGAAGTAACTGATTCGGTTGGAGTTAGTTACAGTGGCAGGGAGCTAAACTGGGTGCTGCTGCTGTAGAGGGGCTAATAAAACACAACCTCTACAAAGCACACAGTCAGTAAGGGAAACTAGGAGACTATACCGGAGTGTGATGGACACTGGGTGAGAAGCAGATTAGGCCCGTGTGGAATGTCACTGCAAGTGGTATAATTAAATGATTAAGTGAAGAATTGGTCCGGTGCACATACAACACATTTACATCCTTCCTTGAATAAGGAGACCAATACTGTACACAATACTCCAGACGTGGTCTGTCCAAATCCCCGTATAACTGAAATATAACCTCCCTACCTTTGTAATCGATTCCCCTCACAGTTGACAATATCCATAGAAACCCTACAGTGCAGAAAGAGGCCATTCGGCCCATCGTGACTGCACCAACAACAATCCCACCCAGGCCCTATCCCTGTATTTACCCGCTAATCCCTCTAACCTACGCATCCCGGGACACTAAGGGGCAATTTAGCACGGTCAATCCACCTAACCCACACATCTTTGGACTGTGGGAGGAAATTGAAGCACCCGGAGAAAACCCACGCAGACACGAGGAGAATGTGCAAACTCCACACAGACAGTGACACGAGCCGGGAATCGAACCCAGATCCTTGGAGCTGTGAAGCAGCAGTGCTAACCCACCGTGCCACCCTTCTGCTAATTTTCCAACTCATTTGATGTATCCAAAGATGTGCGGGTTAGGTTCATTGGCTATGCTAAAATTGCCCCTTAGTGTCCTGGGATGTGTAGGTTAGAGGGATTAGCAGGTAAATGTGTAGGGATATGGGGATAGGGTCTGGGTGGGATTGTGTTCGGTGCAGACTCGATGGGCCGAAGGGCCTGTTTCTGCACTGTAGGGTTCTATGTATCTGTATACTCGCTTCTTGTGATTTGATTTGATTTGATTTATTATTGTCAGATGTATTAACATACAGTGAAAAATATTGTTTCTTGCTCACCATACAGACAAAGCATACCATTCATAGAGAAGGAAACAAGAGAGTGCAGAACATAGTGTTATAGTCATAGCTACACTGCAGAGAAAGGTCAACTTAATGCGAGGTAGGTCCATTCAAAAGTCTGACAGCAGCAGGGAAGAAGCTGTTCTTGAGTTGGTTGGTACGGGACCTCAGACTTTTGTATGTTTTTCCTGCTGGAAGAAGATGGAAGAGAGAATGTCCGGGGTGCGTGGGGTCCTTAATTATGCTGGCTGCTTTGCCGAGGCAGCGGGAAGTGTAGACAGAGTCAATGGATGGGAGGCTGGTTTGTGTGATGGATTGGGCAACATTCACAACCTTTTGTAGTTTCTTGTGGTCTTGGACAGAGCAGGAGCCCAGACCAAGCTGTGATACAACCAGAAAGAATGCTTTCTATGGGGCATCTGTAAACATTGGTGAGAGTCATAGCTGACATGCCAAATTTCCTTTGTTTTCCCTTTGACACATTTGACTAATTTCTTTTCACTCATGTGCTAGGGCATCCAGATCCCTCTGTACCTCAGAGCTCTGCAGTCTCCCACCATTCCAATAATAAGCTTGTTTTTAATTCTCCCTGCCCAAAATGGACAATTTCACATTTTCCATAACCCAATTTGCCAGATCAGTAAGTAGATTGGCCACAGTAAATTGCCCCTTAATGTCAGGGGAATTAGCAGGGTAAATACATGGGGTAACAAGGATAGGGCCTGGGTGGGATTGTGGTCAGTGCAGGTTTGGTGGGCCGAATGGCCTCCTCCTGCACTGTACATATTCTATTCTATTCACTCTCTCACTGAACCATTTCCTCTTCACTTAACCATTTAACTGCACCATTTCCCAGTGGAGGGAGGCTGGAATTCACCGCCTGGATTGATGGTTAAGGCAGAAACACTCGACTCATTTGCAAGGTAGCTGGATTTGCACCTGAAGTGCTGGAACCTGCAAGGCCAAGGACCAGGAGCTGGAAGATGGGATTGGAAAGACACAGCTAGCTTTTGGACTCAGCCAGTACTGACACGATGGGTTGAATGGCCACTTTCTGTGCTGTAAAACTCTAAGACATTTCATGCAACATTTGACCTTGTTGTAGGAGTTACCTGTGAGAGTTACCTGTGGGAATTATCTATGAGAGTTACCTGTTGGATTTACCTGCAGGAATTATCTGCAGGAGTTACCTGTGGGAGTTAACTGTGGGATTACCTGTGGGAGTTACCTGTGGGATTACCTAGGGGAGTTACCTGTGGGATTACCTGTGGGAGTTACCTGTGGGATTATCTGTGGGAATTACCTGCAGGATTACCTGTGGGAGTTACCTGTGGGAGTTACCTGTGGGATTACCTAGGGGAGTTACCTGTGGGAGTTAACTGTGGGAGTTAACTGTGGGATTACCTGTGGGAGTTACCTGTGGAGGTTACCTGTGGGATTACCTAGGGGAGTTACCTGTGGGATTACCTGTGGGAGTTACCTGTGGGATTACCTATGGGAAATACCTGTGGGAGTTACCTGTGGGATTACCTGTGGGAGTTACCCGTGGGATTACCTGTGGGTGTTATCTGTGGGAGTTACCTGTGGAAGTTACCTGTGGGATTACCTGTGGGAGTTACCTGTGAGAGTTATCTGTGGGTGTTATCTGTGGGATTACCTGTGGGAATTACCTGTGGGTGTTATCTGTGGGATTACCTGTGGGAGTTGCCTGTGGGTGTTATCTGTGGGATTACCTGTGGGGATTACCTGTGGGAGTTACCTGTGGGTGTTATCTGTGGGATTACCTGTGGGAGTTACCTGTGGGAGTTACCTGTGGGTGTTATGTCAGGGACCTTATCCTTCTGGCCAAAGGACCTCAGATTCATTTTAAAGTTAGCTGCAGCATTTTGGAGTGAAATAGTTTGAATCCATTCTGTTCCCTAAACACAGTTATCTGTCTGACAATTAAATTATTGATGTCCTGGAGCCCTTCATTCATCTACTTCCCAAGAAGGGCAGATAAGGCACAGTTTAACCACAGAAATATATCAAACAAAACCCTGGGGAACTTGGTTGAATGCCAGTGTGTTTTAACACTGAAGGTTTATGTAAAAGATTTGATACACAGCTCTCCCAAAAACTGCATAATTTCCAGGCCAAAAACATTTATATCTTGGAGTATTCAAAACAAACTTGCAGCAGCAGCTTTCCGAGTCCGTTTCACAGCAGTACGGTGTTGTCGGTTAGTGATTTGATTTATTATTGTCACATGTATTGGGATAGAGTGAAAAGTATTGTTTCTTGCGCACTATACAGAGTAAAGCATACCGTTCATAGAGAAGGAAAGGAGAGAGTGCAGTATGTAGCGTTACAGTCACAGCGAGGGTGTAGAGAAAGATCAACTCAACGCGAGGTAGGTCCATTCAAAAGTCTGACAGCAGCAGGGAAGAAGCTGTTCTTGAGTCTGTCGGTGCGTGACCTCAGACTTTTCAAGCTTTTTCCCGACGGAAGAAGGTGGATGAGAGAATGTGAAATAGAATCATACAATCCCTACAGCGCAGAAGGAGGCCATTTGGCCCATCGAGCCTGCACCAACCACAATCCCACCCAGGCCCCATCCCCACAACCCCATGCATTCACCCCAGCTAGCTCCCCCGACACCAACGGGCAATTTGGCATGGCTAATTGTCAAATGGTTGGGACCCTCAGTTGATCCCATTCCCCGTCACGTTCCCACAATTTATTTTCCTCAGCTTCTTATCCAACTTACATTCGAAAAACCCAGTTGTGCTATTTTTACTTATTCGTGGGACATGGGTGTTGCTGGCTGGGCCAGTATTTATTTCCCATCCCCAGTTGCCCGAGGACAGTTAAGAGTCAACCACATTGCTGTGGCTCTGGAATATATATAGAATCATAGAGTCATAGTCATGTTTGTAGCATGGAAACAGGCCCTTCGGCCCAACTTGTCCGTGCCGTCCTTTTTTTAACACCTAAGCTAGTCCCAATTGCCCACATTTGGCCCATCTTACCCATGTAACTGTCTAAATGCTTCTTAAAAGGCAAAATTGTACCGGCCTCTACTACTACCTCTGGCAGCTCATTCCAGACACTCACCACCCTCTGAGTAAAAACATTGCCCCTCTGGGCACATTTGTATCTCTCTCCCCCCTCTTTCACCTTAAACCTGTGCCCTCTAATTTTAGACTCCCCTACCTTTGGGAAAAGATATTGACTATCTCGCTGATCTATGCCCCTCATTATTTTATAGACCTCTACAAGCTCATCTCTGAACTTCCTACACTCCAGACAAAAATGTCCCAGTCTATTCAGTCTCTCCTTATAACTCAAACCATCAAATCCCGGTAGCATCTTAGTAAATCTTTCCTGCACTCTTTCTAGTTTAATAATATCTTTTCCATAATAGGGTGACCGAAGCTGTACACAGTATTCCAAGTGTGGCCTTACCAATGTCTTGTACAACTTCAACAAGACATCCCAATTCCCGTATTCAATATTCTGACCAATGAAACCACTCTGTCCACCTGTGACTCCACTTCCAAGGAGCTATGAACCTGTACTCCTAGATCTCTTTGTTCTGTAACTCCCCCCAACGCCCTACTGAATAAATTAAATCAAGGACGGCAGATTTCCTTCCCAAAAGGGCGTTAGTGAACCAGATGGCTTTTTCTGACAATTATTTCATGGTCATCCGTAGATTCTTAATTCCAAATTTTTTTTATTGAATTCAAATTCCACCGTCTGCTGTGACGGGATTCGAACCCGGTTCCCCCAGAACATTGGCTGAGTTTCTGGATTGATAGTCAAGCAATAATACCACTCGGCCATCAGCTCCCCCGGCCGTTGGCCTCCACCACCCGCTCAGTCCTGTGAAACCGCGCTTTGTTTGGAAATTTGGGTAAACATTTGTCACGAGAGTGAAGCTGGAACTGAGCACAGGCCCATGAGTCAGAGAGCAACGTTTTGACTCGGTTGAAGAACTGTCGCTGTGTGGTGGGTGTAATTTCAGGACAAATTCTCTCCGTGGGCAGATATCCTTTGAAAAAGAAATCCTCTCAGATAGCTAACAGCAAGGATTTAAAATTCAGACTAAAAGATTCCGAACATTTATACTGTCACCGAGCGTGTGGGTGAGAGATGAGATGGGGCCAAATAGAATAGATCCTTTGCTTGGAGCAACAAGGAGTAACAATAACAGGGGCGGCACAATGGTTAGTACTGCTGCCTCACAATGCCAGGGACCCGGGTTCAATTCCGGCCATGGATGACTGTCTATGTCGAGTCTGCACATTCTCCCCATGTCTGCATGGGTTTCCTCCAGGTGCTCCCGTTTCTTCCCACAGTCCAAAGATGTGTAGGTTAGGTGGATTGGCCATGCTAACTTACCCCTTAGTGTCCAAAGATGTGCAGGTTAGATGGATTGGTCGTGCTAAATTTCCCTTTAGTGTCCAAAAACGTGCAGGTTAGATGGATTACAGAAGGTAAATGAGTAGGGTTACAGTGATAGGGGTGGGCCAACTCACTAGCTTGTGAGTTTACTGTCAAATAAATCAGTTGGACTTAAACCTGGTGTTGTCAGACTTCTTACAGTGTTTTCCCTGTATCCCTGCAAATTGTTTCTATTCAAATAATCATTTAACGTCCTCTCGAACACCTCAGTTGAACCTGCCTCCACCATACTCCCAGACCCAAACCACTCACTGCGTGAATAAGTTTTCCTCACATTTGCTTCTTTTGTAAATCACTTTAAATCCGTGTCCCTCTCATTCTCAATCCTTTTACAAGCTGGAACAGTTTCTCTCTGCCCAGCTCTCCTCAGGATTTTGAACATCTCTATCAAAACTCCCCTTAGCCTTCCTGTCTCCAAGGAGAACAGTCCCAACCTCTCCAATCTATCCTCGTGGCTGAAGTTTCTCCTCTCTGGAACCATCCCTGTAAACCTCTTCTGCACTCTCTCCAATGCATTCAGATCCTTCCTATACCGTGGCGCCCAGAACTGTACACAACATTCCAGCTGGGGTCAACGCCTCTACTTTCTCAGGAGACTAAGGAAATTTGGCATGTCCGCTATGACACTCACCAACTTTTACAGATGCATCGTAGAAAGCATTCTTTCTGGTTGTATCACAGCTTGGTATGGGGCTCCTGCTCTGCCCAAGACCGCAGGAAAATATAAAAGGTCATGAATGTAGCCCAATCCATCACTCAAACCAGCTTCCCATCCATTGACTCTGTCTACACTTCCCACTGCCTTGGAAAAGCAGCCAGCATAATCAAGGACCCCACGCACCTCGGACATTCTCTCTTCCACCTTCTTCCGTCAGGAAAAAGATACAAAAGTCTGAGGTCACGTACCAACCGACTCAAGAACAGCTTCTTCCCTGCTGCCGTCAGACTTTTGAATGGACCTACCTCGCATTAAGTTGATCTTTCTCTAGACCCTAACTATGACTGTAACACTACATTCTGCACTCTCTAGTTTCCTTCTCAGTGAATGGTATGCTTTGTCTGTATAGCGCACAAGAAACATTCACTGTATACTAATACATGTGACAATAATAAATCAAGTCAATTTAACTGGTATTAGAGACAGCATGTCAGCCAGAGGGTGGGGAATCTGTGGAACTCTTTGCCGCAGAAGGCTGTGGAGGTCGGGTCATTGGGTGTCTTAAAGGCAGAGATAGATAGGTTCCTGATTAATAAGGGGTTATGGGGAAAAGGCAGGAGAATGGGGATGAGAAAAATATCAGCCTTGATTGAATGGTGGAGCAGACTCGATGGGCCGAGTGGCCTCATTCTGCTCCCTATGATTTATGGTCTTATGGGGGTAGTGCAAATCTCTCTCGCAGATTATTGCAGCAGAAACAAAATTAGTGTTTGGCAAAAGTGTTTACTTTTTTTTGATTTATTATCAGAGAATTACACTCTATGTCCCTTTTGTTCTTGTCTCTGGATGAAAATCCACAAAAATTGTCTTTTTTTTTTCTTTTTTTTTGTCCTGCTCTACCCATAAACAAGGGAAATGATTTAATTTCTCCCTGCCATCAGTTTCACAAAAAACTCACTGGCTTCAAAGTCTTAGAGTAAATTCTAGCCTGCGGACAGGATAATCACAAACTGGAGTCTGACATCCTCCACACTCACACTCTTGACATTCTAAACTCTCAGCTAAAGTGTCCTGTGCTAATGGGGCAAACACAGTAAAAAGTCTGACAACACCAGGTTTTAGTCCAACCGATTTATTTGATAATATACTCACAAGCTTTCGAGGGGACTGCCTCTTCGTCAGGTGAATGGAGAGTTCTGGCCTCAGACAGAGCATATAAAGCACAGTAATCTCTAAACTGTCTGTGCTTTATATGCTCTGCCTGAGGCCAGAACTCTCCATTCACCTGACGAAGAGGCAGTCCCCTCGAAAGCTTGTGAGTATATTATCAAATAAATAGGTTGGACTAAAACCTGATGTTGTCAGACTTTTTAGTGTGTTTACGCCAGTCCAACGCCGGCATACCCACATCATGACTAATGGGGCAACCCATCGAAACTGCGCCTCTCTCAAACCTAGGTTTACGGTGTCCATTGTGTGATTTGTGTCTCAAATGGGGGTCATGGGTTAAGGTCATGGCATCAAAAGGTCCACTGAAAATGGGGTTCATAAACAGGATCTGCGTGAGGCCTTGGGTACATTACCAGTACCCCCAGATCCCTCTGCACTGAGTTCTGCAATCTCTTCTGCCCAAGATGACAAGCTCACATTTTTCCATATTATAGAATCACTGAATCCCTACAGTGCAGAAAGAGGCCATTCAGCCCATCGATCTGCATCAACTCTGACAGCATCTTACCTCTGTAACCCCAATGTGTTTACCACAGTGAATGTGTTATTCAATTCTTTACCCAATGTGTTTACCCAATTCTTGATCAATTGGGCCAGTGGGCTGACGAATGGAGATTAATTTAGACAAATGCGAGATGATGCATTTTAGTAGATTGAGGGAAGTCCAGGGCAGGACTTACTCAGTTAATGGTAGGGTGTTGGGGAGAGTTACAGAACAAAGAGATCTAGGGGTATAGGTTCATAGCTCATTGAAAGTGGAGTCACAGGTGGACAGAGTGGTGGAGAAGGCATTCGGCATGCTTGGTTTCATTGGTCAGAACATTGAATACAGGAGTTGGGACGTCTTGTTGAAGTTGTACAAGACATTGGTAAGGCCACACTTGGAATATTGTGTACAGTTCTGGTCACCCTATTATAGAAAGGATATTATTAAACTAGAAAGAGTGCAGAAAAGATTTACTAGGATGCTACTGGGACTTGATGGTTTGGGTTATAAGGAGAGGCTGGATAGACTGGGACTTTTCTCTCTGGAGTGTAGGAGGCTGAGGGGTGATCTTATAGAGGTCTATAAAATAATGAGGGGCACAGATCAGCTAGATAGTCAATATCTTTTCCCAAAGGTAGGGGAATCTAAAACTAGGGGGCAGAGGTTTAAGGTGAGAGGGGAGAGATACAAAAGTGTCCAGGGGGACAATTTTTTCACACAGAGGGTGGTGAGTGTCTGGAACAAGCTGCCAGAGGTAGTAGTAAAGGCAGGTACAATTTTGTCTTTTAAAAAGCATTTAGACGGTTACATGGGTAAGATGGGTATAGAGGGATATGGGCCAAATGCGGGTAATTGGGACCAGCTAAGGGGTTTAAAAAAGGGCAGCATGGACAAGTTAGGCCGAAGGGCCTGTTTCCATGCTGTAAGCCTCTATGACTCTATGACTAATTCCCCCAGCCTGTGCATCTTTGGACAGCAAGGACATTTAGAATTGGCCAATCTACTTAATTTACACATCACTTGATCCCATCTGCAACTTTTCTTACCCACTCGCCAAATGAACAAAGAACAAAGAACAAAACAGCACGGGAAACAGGCCCTTTGGCCCAACGAGCCCGCGCCGCCGTCCCATGGTTAGAACATAGAACATAGAACATTACAGCGCAGAACAGGCCCTTCGGCCCACGATGTTGCGCCGACCAGTTACAAAACAATGACCCACTAGCCTAAACCAATCCCTTTTCATCCATAAACCTATCCACAGATCTTTTAAACGCCCCCAAACTAGGTGCATTTACAACTGCAGCTGGCAGGGCATTCCAGTCCCTCACCACCCTCTGGGTAAAGAACCTACCCCTGACATCTGTCCTATAACTACCCCCCCTTAATTTAAAATCGTGCCCCCTCGTGCTAGCTTTCTCCATCCTAGGAAAAAGGCTATCACTATCTACCCTGTCTAAACCTCTAATCATCTTATATGTTTCAATGAGATCCCCTCTTAGCCGCCTTCTTTCCAGCGAAAACAACCCCAAATCTCTCAATCTCTCCTCATAGGATCTCCCCTCCATACCAGGCAACATCCTGGTAAACCTCCTCTGCACCCTCTCCAAAGCCTCTACATCCTTCCTGTAATGTGGGGACCAGAACTGCACACAGTACTCCAAGTGCGGCCGCACCAGAGATGTGTACAGTTGCATCATGAGTTTGTGCTCTGTTAGAGCACAAACAGAGACCATTTTGCCCCGTAATGCCTCACCGGAGGCCTGTGAGCCTCCCCACTCCCAGGGAGGTAGAGGGCAAGGGGTGGGGGGGTGCACTTTGGGCAGTGCCAGCCTGACACTTTGGCTTGAAAACAGATCAGGAACCTTCCCAATTTCACGCTCGCGAGGCTCCCAGCGTCATTCTCATAAAATTCCACTTCACCACTTACTTTCCCACTCCTGTTGTGTTATCAGAAACCTGGCGGCTGTACATCCAATCGTTCCACCCACATCATCGAGGTAAATTGTCGACCGCTGAGAGACCCAGCACTGATCCCGACGGGGGTCCACACATCACATCCGGGCAACCAGGAAAAGACCCATTCATCCTGACTCCGATTCCCAGAAACCTGGAACCTTACAGTGTAGAAGGAGACCATTCAGCCCATCGAGCCTGGGCCAGTTCTTTGGAAGAGACTATCCAGTTAGTCCCACTTTCTCTGTTTGTATTGGGCCCTGACAAGCACTGAGTTAACTCGTCAAGTCAGAGACAGAGCTTGGCTCTCACCGGCTGTTAAGATGCTGCGATGACAGGAGGTCCCCCGGGCTACTGGTTCTGTCCCTCTTCCCACCACCACTTGCCCCGTACTATCCCCTCCTTCCCCCCTACCCCTCATTCCCCCTATACCAACTCCCTACCTCCCATCCCTCCCCCCCCGTATATTGCCTCCACGCCATCCCCCCCCCATAAGCCCCCTTCCTTACTCCCCACTCCCCCATCCCCCCTATCCCGTACCCTCCCTCCGTCTCTCAGACCTTCCCTTTCTCAGAGGGCGAATGATTCATTTAGAATCACCATTCCTCATACTGCAAAGTCTCCATCCTCTCACCCAGTCAGGTTCCTCTCTCCATTATCCTTTCAATCACTGGAACTTTCTTTAGAATCATAGAATCCCGACAGTGCAGGAGGCCATTCAGCCCATCGAGCCTTCACCAACAACCATCCCACCCAGGCCCTATCCCAGTATCCCCACATATTTACCCTGCTAACCCCCCAACACTAAGGGGCAATTTAGTCTGGCCAAGCCACCTAACTGCATCAAGGGCAGTTCTCTCCCTTTCTCTATCTTTGTCTCCCCATCTCCCTGTCTCTCCCTGTTTCTCCCTCTATTTCTGTCCCATCTCCCTCTGTCTGTCTCTATCTCTCTCTCTCTCTATCTCTGTTTGTCAACCCCTCTCTCTATCTGTGTCTCTCCATCTCCCTCTGTCTATCCCTATCTCCCTCTCCCTCTCTATCCGACTCTCTCTATTTCTCCCCATCTCCCTCCCTCTCTCTGTTTCTGTGTGTGTCTCTCTGTCCCCATCTCCCTCTCTCTGTCTTTCTATCTCTGTCTCTCCTTCCCTCTTTCTCTCCGGGGTGCTTTTGGGGCCAATATTTATCCACCCCCACCCCCCCCCCCCCCCCTACCCCGGAGCACCTGGAGAAAACCCACGCAGACATGGGGAGAATGTGCAGGCTCCACACAGACAGTGACCAGGGCTGGAATTGAACCCGGGTCCCTGGCGCTGTGAGGCAGCAGTGCAAACGACCATGCCACCCAGAACTGTACGTCGGTCTCACCAATGATTGTTCCATAAAATCAACAGATTATCCTCCCTACTTCAGTTCAATATTGACCTTTTGTGTAAATCCCTAAATCTGATTTGTCTTACTCACCCACTCACAGCATCATTCAGTTGTATTTACCAGTCATTAAGCTTTTATTTCTTTTTGTTTTGTTATTTTGAAATATTCATGATTGTGTGTGTGTGTTTTGGGGCTTTCTGTGTTGCTTCAGTTTTATTGTTCCAGTGCGCTGCCACTGAGTTATATCCATGGATTAGAATGCGCACTTTTGTTGTGTGTTACACCTGGGAGATACGCAGAGATGACACACCAGTTGTGATGTGAGATGGAATTTTATTCAGTTCTTCAAGATGCCTGCATTCTCGTACTCTTATACCAACTTGCTTCAGTTTAGTTTCATTGCCAAGTGATAATACCCCAGGCTTAACTAATCACCCATGATGTGCCATCAACAGGCAAACATAATCAAACACTGAGCAATTCAACATTAGGGACAGAGACGTCCAGCTGCATTTGCCCCAAGACCAGAAAAGCCCTTGTTAGGTCAATAGATATAAAAGTTCCAAAGATGCAAGACCATCTCCTCAGCACTGCTCTGAATCTATAAGACCATAAGACATAGGGGTAGAATGAGGCCACTTGGCCCATTGAGTCTGCTCCGCCATTCAATCATGGCTGATATTTTTCTCCTCCCCATTCTCCTGCCTTTTCCCCATAACCCCTGACCCCCTTATTAATCAGGAACCGATCTATCTCTGTCTTAAAGACACTCAGTGACCCGGCCTCCTCTGCGGCAAAGAGTTCCACAGATTCCCCACTCTCTGGCTGAAGAAATTCCTCCTCATCTCTGTTTTAAAGGATCGTCCCTTTACCCTGAGGTTGTGCCCTCTCTGGTTCGAGTTTTTCCTACTTGTGGAAACATCCTCTCCACATCCACTCTATCCCGGGCCTCGCAGTATCCTGTAAGTTTCAATAAGATCCCCCCCCTCATCCTTCTAAACTCCAACAAGTACAGACCCAGAGTCCTCAACCATTCCTCATACAACAAGCTCTTCATTCCAGGGATCATTCTTGTGAACCTCCTCCGAACCCTTTCTAAGGCCAGCACATCCTTCCTTAGATACGGGGCCCAAAACTGCTCACAATATTCCAAATGGGATCTGACCAGAGCCTTACACAGCCTCAGGAGTACATCCAGTTGTCTTTATTTGTGATCTTGATTAAGTGCAGATCCTGTTCTGCTCGCTGGGGTGACACGGTGGCACAGTGGTTAGCATTGCTGCCTCACAGCGCCAGGGACCCGGGTTCAAATCCCAGCTTGGGTCACTGTTTGTATAGAGTCTGCACATTCTCCCCGTGTTTGCATGGGTTTCCTCCGGGTGCTCTGGTTTCCTCCCACAGTGCAAGGATGTGTGGGTTTGGTGGACTGGCAGTGCTAAATTGCCCCTTCTATCAGGGTATTAGCAGGATAAATATGTGGGTTTACTGGGGTAGGACATGGGTGGGGTTGTGGTTGGTGCAGACTCAATGGGCTGAATGGCCTCCTTTTGCACTGCAGGGATTCTGTGGTTCACTGATGCCTCACAGTGCCTGGGTCCCAGGTTAGATTCTGGCCTCAGGTCACTGTCTGTGTGGAGTCTGCACATTCTCCCCGTGTCTGCGTGGGTTTCCTCCGGGTGCTCCACTTTCCTCCCCCAGTCCAATGATGTGCCGGTTAGGCTGATTGGCCATGATAAATTGCCCCTTAGTGTCAGGGGATTAGCAGGGTAAATATGTGGGGTTATGGAAATAGGGCTTGGGTGGCATTGTGGTTGGTGCAGACTCGATGGGCAGAATGGCCTCCTTCTGCACTGTGGGGATTCTACGATTCTTGTGGTGGGAATTCCACCCTATGCCCTGGTTTTGCAACACCGAGGCAGATAGCAGGAGTTTGGAAAATTCCTGCGTTAGAAGGAAATGCCCCCAAGAGCGGGATGGTCATTGCCAGAGGGCGGATGGGGGCTTCAGACGGGCTAGTCGACCGGGGACAGAGACCGGAGGCAGCCATGGGGTTTCCGGGCTGAGGGAGCGGGGCCACTGAAATACCCCACCTCGATGCCGTGGGATTTCATTCCAGCTAAAATGAAAGGGAAAGGCCCTTCAGCCCTGACCTCCTCACCCCCACATTCTCCCATAAATGCCCACTCAAGGCCCCAACCCACACCCTACGGCCCCTAATGCCCCCATGCTGGGCTATGCTCCTCCAACTGCCCTCCATGTTCCCTATACAAATCTATGGAACTCCTCTTGCCCTTTATACCAAACTATAGCACGTTCGTACTCATTGACCCACACTACATGTGTAAATAAAGATTGTGAAATTACCAGCACAGAGTCAGAGCTGTAAAGAAACAGTGAACCCTATAGGGACAATAGGATGTGAGAAAATAAACTTGGAAAAATAAACATTGACTCATTCATCACTCTCCACAGTGTTAAAAAAATCCTTTCACTTACTACCACCCAATAAATGTGTCACTCATTCACACTGTTTAAAGTATCAAGAAGAGCAAATGCAAATGCTTTAAACCTCTTAACCTTGTGTAAGTAGATATTGTGAAATTAACAGCAGACTTGTCAACCAAACAATGTTTTCCCTGGGGTTCAGGTGTTTCAGCAGAGTAATGGATGTCTACGTTCTCAGCCTGGGGCTCAGGTACTTCAATAGAGTAATGGATGTCTAAGCTCTCAGCCTGGGGCTCAGGTTTTTCAACACTACTGGATGTCTCAGCTCTTAGTCTCAGGCTCAGATGTTAGAACAAAGAACAACACAGCATGGGAAACAGGCCCTTCGGCCCAACGAGCCTGCGCCGCCGTCCCATTGTCAGTGACCTATTCATGATTTTAGTCTATGCCTAATGTGTGAGGATCAGGGAGGTCCAATATAGGGACAATTTGTTACCCAATCAATCAGCCTAAAAGCACATTTTTGGGATGTGGGAGGAAACCGGAGTACCCGGAGGAAACCCACGCAACCATGGGGAGAACGCGCAAACTCCCACGGACACAGGCCCAAATCCATGTGTCCGCACAGCAACAGAGATAGTCTCTGAGCTGTCATGTTGCCCTTGAGATGGTCCAGTTTAAGCACACCAACGACATGAAGCAGTAGGCAACTCCCGAAGCAACATCCAAGAGCAGCCCACCACAACCTGCCGCATGCATGCCCCTTGCTGGACTTAAATGCCTGTGGAGACAAAAAATTCATTATTAAAAAGACTCTACATCCCTGAGGCTAAAACTGAATCCCAAGCCTACAATGTTTAGTAAGGCCTGCTATATCCCCCTATATGTAGACCGCTCATGTGGCTGTCCAAGTGACTCTTGAACAACCCTAGCGTGCCTGCTTCCACCACCTTACTCGGCAGTGCATTCCACATCCCCACTACCCTTTGCGTGAAAAACTGCCCTCTAATATTAGTCTTATACCTAGCCCCCCTCACCCTAAGCCTGTGACCCCTCGTTCTGTCCATTTCTAATAGCGGAAAAAGCTTACCACCATTTACTCTATCTATCCCCTTCATAATCTTATAAACCTCTATTAGATCCCCCCTCAGCCGATGTCTCTCAAGGGAAAACAGCCCAAGTGCGTTCAATCTTTCCTCGTAAGACAGCCCTTCCATACCAGGCAACATCCTGGTAAATCTCCTCTGCACTCTCTCCAGGATCTCTACATCCTTCCGGTAGTGTGGCGAGTAATGTTGCAGCAGAGTAATGGATGTCTAAACTCTCAGCCTGGGGTTCAGGTGTTTCAACAGCATAATGGATGTCTAAGTTCTCAACCTGGGGCTCAGATGTTTCAACAGAGTAACGGATATCTCAGGTCTCAGTCTGGGGCTCAGGTGTTTCAATAGAGCAATGGATGTCTCAGCTTTCAGCTTGGCATACAGGGTGTTAAGAATTCTGAAAAATGAGCTCAGATCATTAAGACCCCTTGAAATGATGATTTTTTAAAAATCCTTTTGATGTGAAGTTAGGCTTCCAGGAACGTGGAGGGTTAATTGAGCACAGCTACAATACACACAAATGTTTAGTATAGTTACTGCGGCAATGATTAACAACAGTACCAAACTCTTCAATTCACAAATACAGAACTCGTAACTTGTGTTGCTATGGTTACTGGAGGGCGGGTCACCTTCCTGTCATCCTTTCAATCCCATTTTCCTATTTTTTTTGGGAAGACACCAACAATAGTTATCTTGTTGCCATTGGCAATATTACAGGATCCGCTTCTCCAGCCAACAAAGACAAACTGCTTTCATAAATATTTTTGCATAATGAGGTTTGGGATTGTTTTATTTATTCTCTCTCTGCGCAAAAAAATAAACTTCACTTCTCGCAACCTCTGAGTGCTTGGAGCTCGATCTAATGTACCAGCGACTCCCCCGTAACTCTGCGGAAAGGATGTGATTAGAGGGAGTGAGTGGGCGAATGAGGGACTTCACTTCGGACAAAGAACAAAGAAAAGTACTGCACAGGATCAGGCCATTCAGCCCCTCCAAGCCTGCACTGACCATGCTGCCCAAACTGGAGATTTCTGCCCTTACTTGGTCCGTATCCCTCTATTCCCACCCTATTGGGCGGCACAGTGGGTTGGCACTGCTGTCTCACAGCGCCAGGGACCCAGGTTCGATTCCCAGCTTGGGTCACGATCTGTGTGAAGTCTGCACATTCCCCCCATCTCTGCGTGGGTTTCCTCCGGGTGCTCCAGTTTCCTCCCACAGTCCGAAAGACGTGCCGGTTGGGGTGCATTGACCCAAACAGCCGCCGGAGTGTGGCGACCGGGGGAATTTCACAGTAACTTCATTGCAGTGTTAACGTAAGCCTTACTTGCGACTAATGAATAAACTTTACTTTTAACTTTATCCATGTCGCCATCCAGATGCCTCTTAAATGTTGTAAATGTGCCTGTTTCCACCGCCTCTCCTGGCAGTGTATTCCAGGCACGAAAAACGTACTCTGCACATCTCCCTTATACTTACCCCCCCTCTCACCTTGAACCCCTTGTAATTGGCACTTCCACCCTCGGGGGAAAAACCTCTGACCCTGGTAAGAATTCTTTCCGGATGTATCACAACTCGGTCCAACACCGCAAGGAACCACAAAAAGGTCCAGGGTAGAACATTTAGGACAGAGGTGAGGAGGTGTTTCTTCACCAAATAAATCAGCATCGTAGAAATCATAGAAACTCCTCCACTCTGTCTGTGCCTCCCATGGTTTTGTAGACCTCTATCACGTCACCCCCTCAGCCTCCTTCTTTCCAGTGAAGACAATCCGAGTTTAATCAGCCTCTCCGCACAGTAAACACCCTCGGGATCAGAGGGGGTGATTCTCACAGCCACCGGACACCCCGGGGTCATCAGCTCCGTGCCAAAAATCAGCGCTGAGCTGAATTAAATATTTAAATCCTAATTTGAATCCCATCAGCAGGCCTGGGACAGGAGTCTCCGGGCCTGCTAACCTCTCTGACCTTGCCAAGGGGTGTTTTACTCCAGCCGGGATTACAAAAGCTTCACACTGGTGGAGAGTTGGAGGTGTCGCTGTCCAGAGGGAGCTTTGTGTAGTTGGATTTTGCACAGTTAGATCAACGTTGTTATTCTAGAAAACCTATCATTTTTCTTCTATATTTGACTCACTGGTGCAGCACAGTGGGTTAGCGCCGCTGCCTCACAACGCCGGGGCCCCAGGTTCGATTCCCGGCCTTGGGTCACCGTCCGTGCGGAGTCTGCACATTCTCCCCGTGTCTGCGTGGGTTTCCTCTGGGTGCTCCGGTTTCCCCCCACACTCCAAAGATATGCGGGTTAGGTTGATTGGCCGTGCTGAATTGCCCCTTAATATCCAAGGATGCATGGGTTAGAGGGATTAGTGGGGTTAATGTGTGGGGTACCAGAGATAGGGCCAGGGTGAGATTGTTGTTGGTGCAGACTCGATGGGCCGAATGGCCTCCTTCCGCACTGTGGGGATTTCTTTGAGTGAAGAAACATCTCCTCACCTCTGTCCTAAATGGGCTGCCCTGAATTCTCATGACCCTTTTGTAGTTCCTTGCGGTCTTGGGCAGAGCAGGATCCCAGACCAAGCTGTGATACAACCAGAAAGAACGCTTTCTATGGGGCATCTGTAAAAGTTGGTGAGAGTCATAGCTGAGATGCCAAATATTATCACCAAAAAGCTCAGTCAAAGCGGTCAGTTTTAAC
Organism: Prionace glauca; assembly: GCA_037974335.1. Classification (NCBI taxonomy): domain Eukaryota; kingdom Metazoa; phylum Chordata; class Chondrichthyes; order Carcharhiniformes; family Carcharhinidae; genus Prionace; species Prionace glauca. Next base: position 19,245,316 of record CM075754.1, read on the forward strand.
AGGCTTCTGAAAAGGAGGGGAGAGGTTCAGGGAGAGAATTCCAGAATGTTGGACTGCGGAGATATGGAAGATATGGAATGGCAGCAGGAGGCAGGATGAAGGAAATCTGTGTGGTTCTGGGGAGCGAGTGTTTTCAATTAACTTGGAGAAAACACACCAATGAGAAAGTAAAGCAAAAGTTTATTTATTAATCATGAGTAGATTTACCTTAACACTGCAATGAAGTTACTGTGAAATTCCCTTAATCGCCACACTCCGGCACCTGTTTCGGTTACACTGAGGGAGAATTTAGCACGGCCAATGCACCCTAACCGGGGCAGCCTTTCGGACTGTGGGAGGAAACCGGAGCACCCGGAGGAAACCCACGCAGACACGGGGAGAACATGCAAACCCCACACAGACAGTGACCCGAGGCCGGGAATCGAACCCAGTTCCCTGGCGCTGTGAGGCAGCAGCGCTAATCACTGTGTCACCCCAAGAGTGGTGAGCCTGTGGAATTCATTACCACAGGAAGTAGTTGATACCAAAACATTGAATGTATTCAAGAGGCAGCTGGATAGAGCACTTGGGGCGAATGGGATCAAAGATTATGGGGAGAAAGCAGGATTAGGCTATTGAGTTGGACGATCATCCATGATCATGATGAATGGAGGGGCAGGCTCGAAGGGCTGAATGGACTCCTCCTGCTCCGATCTTCTCTGTTTCTATGTGAATGTAGCCCAATCCATCAGGCAAACCAGCCTCCCATCCATTGACTCTGTCTACACTTCCCGCTGCCTCGGCAAAACAGCCGGCATAATTACGGACCCCACACACCCCGGACATTCTCTCTTCCACCTTCTTCTGTTGGAAAAAATGCAAAAGTCTGAGGTCACGTACCAACCGACTCAAGAACAGCTTCTTCCCTGCTGCCGTCAGACTTTTGAATGGACCTACCTCGCATTAAGTTGATCTTTCTCTACACCCTGGCTGTGACTGTAACACTGCATTCTGCACCCTCTCCTTCCCTTCTCTATGAACGGTATGCTGTGTCTGTATAGCGCGCAGGAAACAACACTTTTCACCGTGGGTTAATACACGGGACAATAATAACTCAAATCAAATATTTTCTGCTGTAGCAGAAATTTGTGTGAAAGACCTCGGGATGTTTTACGATGTCAAAGGTTTTACATAGAATGTAAGTTGTTCTGCATTCTCCCTGCCAAAAAAAAGATGTTTGCAAAGCAAGAACAAATTCCTGATCGGTCTGGCTTGCTCAGGAGTTTGGTGCTGTGTGTTCCAGAGAACTGCAGTGACATCTACTGCTAAGCTTCAGCAACATCCGTCCACTGAAGCCTCCCAGTTAGGATCCAGAGAATCAGTGTGCAGTTAGTAATTCAGAACTGGTTACAGCAACACAGGGAGGGGTAAATCTCCCTTCCCTACTCTATCACCCCCCCCAAGTCTGAACACCGCCCCCCCCCCCCCCCAGGGCTTTTCTCTGGGAATGTGCCAATGTTGCAGAGGTCCCACTGCACAGTGGGCGGCACAGTGACACAGTGGGTTAGCACCGTTGCCTCACAGCGTCAGGGACCCAAGTTCGATTCCCAGCTCGGGTCACTGTCTGTGTGGGGTCTGCACGTTCTCCCCCCGTGTCTGCGTGGGTTTCCTCCGGGTGCTCCGGTTTCCTCTCACAGTCCAAAAGACGTGAGGGTTGGATGGATTGGCCAGACTAAATTGCCCCTTAGATGAGATAAATTCACCATGGGAAAGGTGTGGTGTTACAGGGAGTCAGCACATTCTCCCCGTGTCTGCGTGGGTTTCCTCAGGGTGCTCAAGTTCCCTCCTGCAGTTGAAAAGGTGTGCCAGTTAGGTGGATTGGCTATGCTAAATTCTCCCTCAGTGTACCCGAGCAGGAGCCAGAGTGTAGCGACTAGGGGATTTTCACAGTAACTTCATTGCAGTGTTAATGTAAGCCTTACTTGTGACACCAAACAATCTGATAATCTATCATTTTATTGAATGATGGAGCCAATTCAATGGGCCGAATGGCCTGCTCCCATTTTCTAAAGACCTTTCAGTGGGGACAGCCCCTCAGCATTACCGTGTGGGCGAGTGAATATTACTACGAGACTGACCAGAGGTGGGTACAATCCACAAAGGACACATTTCATCAGATTTCCCATCCCAGGAAGGACATGGGTTGCAGACAGAAGGCCCTGATGCTTCTCTGGGGAGTGGGTCCCGGATCCTCCCGTGTGTGTTTTCATCATTCCTGGGACATGGACATCGCTGGCTGGGTCAACATTTATTGCCCATCTCTAGTTGCCCTTGGAGGTTGGTTGAGAGTCAACCCCATTGCTGTGGCTCTGGAGTCACATCTAGGCCAGACTGGGTAAGGACGGCAGATTTCCTTCCCTAAAGGGACATTAGTGACCCAGATGGGTTTTTCCAACAATGGTTCCATGGTCATCAGTAGATTCTTAATTCCAGATTTTTTTAATTGAATTCAAATCCCACAACCTGCCGTGACAGGATTCGAACCCAGGTCCTCAGAACATTAGTTTCTGGATTAATGGTCTAGCGATAATACCACTAGGCCATTGCCTCCTCGGATGTGGGGGTTGGGTGAAAGGGCCATGCTAGACTGCCTCTTTGTGTCAGGGGGACTAGCTGGGGCTACGGGGATAGGGCCAGGGTGGGATTGGGGTTGGGGAAAACCCGATGGGCCAAATGGCCTCCTTCTGCGCTGCAGGGATCCTATGATTCTGAGACTGTGTCTTCAACTGCCATGTCCCACACTCTGGCATTCCACCACTGCCCCCAGCTCCCCCTCACAATCCCTGATGCTGATGATGCAGACTCCACACAGACAGTGCCCCGAGGCCAGAATTGAACCTGTGTCCCTGGCGCTGTGAGGCAGCAGTACTAACCACCGTGCCATCTTTACAATGGAACACATCAGGGGCAATAGCAAACTCAACACCAGTCAACGGGGGAGGTGTTGCCAGCATTTATTGCCCTTCACTAGTTGCCCTTGGAGGGCAGTTGAGAGTCAACAATATTGCTGTGGCTCTGGAGGAGGCCGGACCAGGGTAAGGACAGCAGATTTCTTTTTTTTCAATGTTATTGGTGTCACAAGTAGGCTGACATTAACACTGCAATGAAGTCACTGTGAAAATCCCCCAGTCGCCACACTCCGGCGCCTGTCCGGGTTACACTGAGGGAGAATTTAGCACGGCCAAGGCACCCTAACCTGCACGCCTTTCGGACTGTGGGAGGAAACAGGAGCAGCCGGAGGAAACCCATGCAGACACGGGGAGAACGCGCAGAATTCACACAGACAGTGACCCAAGCCACGAATCGAACCCGGGTCCCTGGCGCCATGAGGCAGCAGTGCTAACCCACTGTGCCACCGTGCCACCCCCAACCCCCCCCCCCCACCCCCCACCAACCCCCACCAACCCCCACCCCAAAGGATGACCCCTTTGAATCTCCCATCCAGTTCTCCTCGGACCCGGTGCTGAGTGTTAGTATTGGGCGGCACGGTAGCACAGTGGTTAGCACTGCTGCTTCACAGCTCCAGGGTCCTGGATTCGATTCCCGGCTCGGGTCACTGTCCCGTGTGGAGTTTGCATGTTCTCCTCGTGTCCGCGTGGGCTTACTCCGGTTTCCACCCAGAGTCCAAAGGTGTGCGGGTCAGGTTGATTGGCCGTCGACCTAGGGGATGCTTAGGTTAGAGGGATTAGTGGGCATGATATGGGGGTAGGGCCGGGGTTGATCGGTGCAGAGTCGATGGGCCGAGGGGTCTCTGCACTGTGGCGTTCTATGATAAAATTCTGGCACAGAAGCAGGGGGAAGGATTTGTGGATCTTGGCGCTGGAATAATACTCCAAGTAACTGCGCTATCATGAAGCTGTTTCAATGGGGGTTGAGTGTAAATATAATCTCCTTCATTGTATAATCTGAATTGGCTGACATGTGTGTGCGGTAAATGCTACTTTAAAGCACAGTACATCTTTCTGATAAAGAGTGCAAAGGTTTTGTTTTGAAAAGTCAGTCTCTGGCTGTCCAAACGAGACTTCAGCAGTGTAAAGTATTAAAGCTATAATTAGGGGTCTGCGCTTGATGTCTGAGCAATATCTAACATTCCGCGCGATGGTTAGAAGCGGATTTGCATTATTCATTCCCTCATCTCCCGTTATATTTCTCCAGTTTGTAAGTGCTGTTGACAGGCCTCGCGTCTCGGGAGGCAAATCACAGTGTAGCGATCACTCACTGCCAGCTCCGAGATGATACAGCCTTCATGAGTCACTCCAGCAATGTCTGCTTTCGTAAATAATTCAAGGAGAAATGTAGGGGGTCGGGGGGGGGGAGATGCAACAGGGAAAGCACAGAGTGAGATGGTAGCAGGGGACAGCTACTCAGCATTCCCAACAGAACTGATCTGTGTATTAACCGCCGGCTTTGGATCTGTAATTCCGAATTCTTTATCAAAAAAAATCTTTGATTTTCTAAACAGGTTTATTTATTAGTGTCACAAGTAAGGCTTACGTTAGCGAAGTTACTGTGAAATTCCCCTCCTGTTCGGGTTACACTGAGGGGGAATTTAGCGCGGCCAATGCACCCTAACCAGCACGCCTTTCAGACTGTGGGAGGAAACCGGAGCGCCCGGAGGAGACCCACGGGGGAGAACGTGCAAAACTCCACGCAGACAGTGACCCGAGCCGGGAATCGAACCCGGGCCCCTGGCGCTGTGAGGCAGCGGTGCTAATCGCTGTGCATCCCACCGGTTTTGAAATTTTCATTGTGCCAGTCTGCACAGTGGGTTAGCACTGCAGTCTCACAGAGCCGGGGACCCGGGTTCGATTCCCGGCTCGGGTCTCTGTCTGTGCGGAGTTTGCACATTCTCCCCGTGTCTCCATGGGTTCCCTCCGGGTGCTCTGCCTTCTTCCGACAGTCCAAAAGATGTGCTGGTAAGGGTGCATTGGCCGTGCTAAATTACCCCCTAGCGTCCAAAGATGTGCAGGTTAGGTGGATAAACGGTGAAATGGTGGCACAGTGGGTTAGCACTGCTGCCTCACAGCTCCAGGGTCCCAAGTTCAATTCCCTTCTTGGGTTACCGTCTGTGTGGAATCTGCACATTCTCCCCGTATCTGGGTGGGTTTCCCCTGGGTGCTCCAGTTTCCTTCCTCAGTCCAAAGATGTGCAGGTTAGGTAGATTGGTAGATTAGTGTCAGAGGGACTAGCCAGGGTAAATGCATTGGGTTATGGGGGATCGGGCCTGGGTGGGATTGTGGTCAGTGGAGACGCGATGGGCCAAATGGCCTCCTTCTGCACTGTAGGGATTCTATGATTCAATGAATGGCCATGCTAAATTGTCCCTTGGTGCCCCAAAATGTGCAGGTTAGGGGGATTGGCCATGCTAAATTGCCTTTTAGCGTCCCAAGGTATGTAGGTTAGGTGGATTGGCTTTGGGAAATGTGTGGGGTAACAGGGATAGGGTCTGGGTACGAAGCTCTGTCAGAGAGTCAATGCAGACTCGATGGGCCGAATGGTCTCCTTTTGCACTGTAAGGATTCTGTTTGAGTGACTTTGGGAGGAACTTGCTGGTGGTGGTGTTCCCAGGTATCTGCTGCTCTTGTCCTAGACGGTAGAGATGACGGGTTGGGAAGGTGCTGTCAATGGAGCCTTACTGAATTAGCCTCAGGATCAGGGATACCAGCAGGGTAAATACATGGAGTTACAGGGATGGGGGCCCTGGGTGGGATTGTTGTCAGCACAGTCTCAATGGGCCAAATGGCCTCTTACCGCACTGTAGGGATTCTATCTTCAATCTGTGCCCTCTCGTTCCAGCCCCTGCTCCCAGTGGGAGCAATTTTTTCCCTTTTTCTGTACAGGCCCCCAAGCCATGGTTGAGCGCGAAGCACTTTCTTCTCAGTCCGCAGGATCGTGGGTTCGCGCCCCACTCCAGAGTGTCGAGTGCCGAGCCCAGGCCGACACAGTCCTGAGGCAGGGCTGTACAGTCAGAGGTGCTGTCCTTCTGGGTTAGTAGTTAAGCCTAGGCCTCGACTGCCCATTCAGCAGGGAGAAGCGAGCTCACAGCTCTGTTCTGAAGAAGAGCAGGGGAGTTAGAGCCGTAGGAAAGATACAGTGCGGAAAGAGGCCATTCAGCCCATCGCCTGTACCAAGTGAGAAAGAAGAAACCAGACAAATGCGAGGCAATGCATTTTGGAAGGTCTAATACAGATAGGAAATATATAGTGAATGACAGAACCCCTGTGAGTATTGATAGGCAGAGGGATCTGGGCGTACAGGAACACAGGTCACTGAGAGCGGCAACGGAGGTGGAGAAGTTACTCAAGAAGGCATACGGCAATGCTTGCCTTCATCGGCCGGGGTATTGAGTTTAAAAATTGGCAAGTCATGTTGCAGTTTTGTAGAACCTTAGTGAAGCCGCACTTGGAATATCGTGTTCAATTCTGGTCGCCACATTACCAGAAGGATGTGGGGGCTTTGGAGAGGGTACAGAAAAGATTTACCAGGATGTTTCCTAGTATGGAGGGCATTAGCCATGAGGAGAGGTTAGAGAAACCTGGTTTGTTGCCACTGGAACGATGGAGGTTGAGGGGAGACCTGATAGAAGTCTACACAATTATGAGAGGCATGGACAGGAAGTGCTCCTCAGGAAGCACTCCATTGGAAATCCATTTGGAGTACTGTGAGCAGTTTTGGGTCCCGTATCGAAGGAAGGATGTGTCGGCCTTGGAAAGGGTCCAGAGGAGGTTCACAAGAATGATCCCTGGAATGAAGAGCTTGTTGTATGAGGAATGGTTGAGGACTCTGGGTCTGTACTTGTTGGAGTTTAGAAGGATGAGGGGGGGATCTTATTGAAACTTACAGGATACTGCGAGGCCCTGGATAGAGTGGACGTGGAAAGGATGTTTCCACTAGTAGGAAAAACTAGAACCAGAGAGCACAACCTCAGGCTAAAGGGACGATCCTTTAAAACAGAGATGGGGAGGAATTTCTTCATCCAGAGAGTGGGGAATCTGTGGAACTCTTTGCCGCAGAGGAGGCCGGGTCACTGAGTGTCTTTAAGATAGAGATAGATAGGTTCCTGATTAATAAGGGGATCGGGGATTCATAGAAATCATAGAAACTCTACAGCACAGAAAGAGGCCATTCGGCCCCTCGAGTCTGCACCAACCACAATCCCATTCATGCCCTATCCCCATATATTTACCCACTAACCCTTCTAACCTACACATCTCAGGACACTAAGGGGCAATTTTAGCATGGCCAATCAACCTAACCCACACATCTCTGGACTGTGGAAGGAAACCAGAGCACCTGGAGGAAACCCATGCAGACACGAGGAGAACGTGCAAACTCCACACAGGCAGTGACCAAGACAAGAATTGAACGCAGGTCCCTGGGTTCCCTGTGAAACAGCAGTGCTAACCACTGCGCTACCGTACCACCGGGTTATGTGGAAAAGGCAGGAGATTGGGAACGAGAAAAATATCAGCAATGATTGGATGGCAGAGGAGATTCGATGGGCCGAGTGGCCTAATTCTGCTCCCATGACTTATGGCCTTATGGTTATTGGCTGGAAATTATTTTAGTGGGAAGGTGGGAGGAGCTATAGAAACACAAGTTTTTTACCTTTTTGCAAAGTTTAAAGTTTATTTATTAGTGTCACAAGTCAGCTTACATTAACACTGCAATGAAGTTACTGTGAAAATCCCCTAGTCGCCACACTCTGGCATCATAGCCTAATCTTACCCCAAATTTAAAGGTTAGCTGTAAAAGTAGGGCCTTTTTCCTCCATTACATCCGGGGAAAGTGTGAGCAACATTCTGCTGGATTTTCATCAGCTGCCATCTGAACTCCAGTCCCAATTATAAAATATGCCTCATAGAAAACATCCTTTCTGGTTGTATCACAGCTTGGTCTGGGCTCCTGCTCTGCCCAAGACCGCAAGGAACTACAGAAGGTTGTGAATATGGCTCAATTCATCACACAAACCAGCCTCCCATCCACTGACTCTGTCTACACTTCCCGCTGCCTTGGCAAAGCAGCCAGCATAATTAAGGACCCCACACACCCCGGACATTCTCTCTTCCACCTTCTTCCATCAGGAAAAAGATACTAAAGTCTGAGGTCCCGTACCGACCGACTCAAGAACAGCTTCTTCCCTGCTGCTGTCAGACTTTTGAGTGGACCTACCTTGTATTAAGTTGAACTTGCTCTACACCCTCGCTATGGGGCAGCACGGTGACACAATGATTAGCACCACTGCCTCACAGCACCAGGGGTCCAAGTTCAATTCCCGGCCTGGGTCACTGTCTGTGTGAAGTTTGCACATTCTCCCCGTGTCTGTGTGGGTTTCCTCCGGGTGCTCCAGTTTCCTCCCACAGTCCAAAAGACGTGCGAGTTTAGGTGCATGGTTTAGCCATGCTGAATTCTCCCTCTGTGTACCTGAACTGGTGCCAGAGTGGCAATGAGGGGATTTTTCACAGTAACTTCATTGAAAAGTTAAAGTTTATTTACTAGTTACAAGTAGTCTTACATTAACATCGCAATGAAGTTACTGTGAAAATCCTCTAGTCGTCACAGTTCGGGTACACTGAGGGAGAATTTAGCACGGCCAATGCATCTAACCAGCACGTCTTTGGACTGTGGGATGAAACCCATGCAGACACGGGGAGAATGTGCAAACATTCAGATAGTGATCCAAGCCAGGAATTGAAGCCGGGTCCCTCTGAGGTAGCAGTGCCAACCACTGTGCCTCTCTATTGCAGTGTTAATGTAAGCCTACTTGTCACTAATAAATAAACTTTAAGTATGACTACATTCTACATAGATGATTTGGAGTTAGGGATCAAGGGTAGTGTGTCAAAATTGACAGATGACACTAAGATGAGTGGCAGAGTAAAGTGTGCAGAGGATGCTGGAATTCTACAAAGGGACATAGATAGTCTAAGTGAGTGGGCGAGGGTCTGGCAGGTGGAGTACAAAGAACAAAGAACAACACAGCACGGGAAACAGGCCCTTCGGCCCAATGAGCCCGCGCCGCCGTCCCATGGTCAGTGACCTATTCATGATTTTAGTCTATGCCTAATGTGTGAGGATCAGGGAGGTCCAATATAGGGACAATTTGTTACCCAATCAATCAGCCTAAAAGCACATTTTTGGGATGTGGGAGGAAACCGGAGCACCCGGAGGAAACCCACGCAACCATGGGGAGAACACGCAAACTCCCACAGGCACAGGCCCAAATCCATGTGTCCGCACAGCAACAGAGATAGTCTCTGAGCTGTCATGATGCCCTCGAGATGGTCCAGTTTACGCACACCAACGACATGAAGCAGTAGGCAACTCCCGAAGCAACATCCAAGAGCAGCCCACCACAACCTGCCGCCCGCATGCCCCTTGCTGGACTTAAATGCCTGTGGACAAAAAATTCATGTGTCCGCATAGCAACAGAGATAGTCTCTGAGCTGTCATGTTGCCATGAGTACAATGTTGGTAAATGTGAAGTTGATTCCAGAGTTGAGAGAGGCTTATGAGGAGAGGCTGAGTAGATTACAGCTATACTCATTGGAATTCAGAAGAATGAGGGGCGACATTATAGAAACCCTTAGTGTCCAAAGGTGGGCAGGTTGGGTGGATTGGCCATGCTAAATTGCCCCTTAGTGTCCAAAGATGTGCAGGTTAGGGTGGATTGGCCATGGTAAATTGTCCCTTAGTGTCCAAAGATGTGCAGGTTAGGGTGATTAATGTGGTTAATATGATTATGAAGGGAATAGATAAGATAGAAGCAGGGAAGTTGTTTCCACTGGCGGGTGAAACTAGAACTAGGGGGCATGGCCTCATAATAAGGGGGAGCAGATTTAGGGCTGAGTTGAGGAGGAACTTCTTCACCCAAAGGGTTGTGAATCTGTGGAATTCCCTGCCCAGTGAAGCAGTTGAGGCTCCCTCATTGACTGTTTTTAAAGCAAAGATAGATTTTTGAACAGTAAAGGAATTAATGGTTATGGTGAGCGGGGGGGTAAGTGGAGCTGAGTCCACAAAAAGATCAGCTATGATCTTATTGAATGGCGGAGCAGGCTCGAGGGGCCAGATGGCCGACTCCTGCTCCTAGTTCTTACGTTCTTATTCTGCACTCTCTCGTTTCCTTCTCTATGAACGGTATGCTTTGTACAGCGCACAAGAAGGAATACCTTTCACTGTAATATTGACAATAATAAATCAAATCAAAAAAGTGGTGCCTTTAATTCGAGGATTACCTTTTTAAAACCAGAATTGGGGACCTTAACCCTGTTGCGTTTGGTCAGAATTTCTCCAAACTCCAATCGGATGCGGGAATTTCCATGTGAGAAGTTCTGATTAAAATTTAAACAGCAATTTATATGAAAATTGACTTTGCCCCAATCTGAAATGACAACATGAGGTCTGATTGGCTTGTTAAAAAGTCAATTGGAAGAAATATATAATTTATTAAGGAGCCAATAAACAAATGATTTGACGATCACCTCCGTGGCTTGGTTGGCACCATTGGATGGTATCCACTCACTGACAGTTTGAACTGGGCCTGAGGTTTCCAATCCCACCATCACTGCCTGAGACTCTGGCCCGGGTTTGAGGAGGAGAGCTCTGGAAATAAGTGAATCTCTGGAATTCTCTGCCCGTTGAAGTGGTGGAGGCTGCCTCGCTAAATATTTTTAAGACGCTGGTTGATGGGTTTTTGATATAGAACATAGAACATTACAGCACAAACAGGCCCTTCGGCCCTCGAGTTGTGCCGATCACATCAACCCCACCAATCTATAGACCTATCTATAACCCCCAATCCCATTAAACCCCATATACTCATCCAGAAGTCTTTTAAAAGACCCCAGCGAGTTCGCCTCCACCACCGATGACGGCAACCGATTCCATTCACTCACCACCCTCTGAGTGAAAAACTTACCCCTAACATCACCTCTGTACTTCCCTCCCCGCACCTTAAATCTGTGTCCTCTCGTAGCGACCATTTCAACCCGGGGAAATAGCCTCTGAGAGTCCACCCTATCTATTCCTCTCAACATTTTATAAACTTCTATCAGGTCGCCTCTCAACCTTCGCCTCTCTAGGGAAAAGAGTCCCAGCTCCCTCAACCTATCTTCATAAGGCATGCCTCCCAGTCCAGGCAACATCCTTGTAAATCTCCTCTGCACCCTTTCAATAGCTTCTACGTCTTTCCTATAGTGAGGCGACCAGAACTGCGCACAGTACTCCAAATGAGGCCTGACAAGAGGGCCGGAATGTGGAACTGAGCAGCGACAGATCAGCCATGATCTTATTGAATGGCAGGGCAGGCTCGAAGGGCTAGATGGCCTACTCCTGCTCCTATTTCTTATGTTCTTATGTAAGACGAGGACCATATTGTGGGTGGTGCGGTGGCACAGTGGTTAGCACTGCTGCCTCTCAGCACCAGGGAGCCAGGTTCGATTCCAGCTGGGGGTCACGTCAGTGTGGAGTTTACACAGTCTCCTCCGTGTCTGAGACGTACTGGTCAGGGTGTATTGGGCGTGCTAAATTCTCCCTCCGTGTACCCAAAGAGGTGGCAGCTAGGGGAATTCTCACAGTAACTTCATTGCAGTGTTAATGTAAACTTTATTTGTGATGAATAAATAAACTTTGATACACCTCACTACGGAGGGGTTGAGTAAACTCTTAGTCTCTTTTATTAAAGGAAAATGTTGTTATCTTCATCCAGTCTGGGCCTACATGTGACGATGTGGGTATGCCGGCGTTGGACTGGCGTAAACACAGTAAAAAGTCTGACAACACCAGGTTTTAGTCCAACCGATTTATTTGATAATATACTCACAAGCTTTCGAGGGGGCTGCCTCTTCGTCAGGTGAATGGAGAGTTCTACATGTGACCCCAGTTCCACACCAACATGGGGAACTCTGAACTGGCCGCTGAGGTGGCCCAATAAGCCAATCGGCTGCTTCTAACTGGTACCAATAGCTTTCTCACATCCATCCAATGACTTTTATTGTTGTGAGATGCCCCCCCGGTCTCTTTGCAAGAGAGGTTCTGAAGCAACATGTCACACCAAGTTACATAAGGAGATTTTGGGTGGCACGGTGGGTTAGCACTGCTGCCCCACAGCATCAGGGACTTGGGTTCAACTCTCAGCTCGGGTCACTGTCTGTGTGGAGTCTGCACATTCTCCCCGTGTCTGCGTGGGTTTCCTCCGGGTGCTCCGGTTTCCTCCCACACTCCAAAGATGCGCAGGTTAGATGGATTGGCCGTGCTAAATTGTCCCTTAGTGTCCAAAAGATGTGTAGGTTAGGGTGGATTGGCCATTCTGTATTGCCCCTTAGTGTCCAAAAGATGTTCAGGTTAGGGCGATTAATGTGGTAAATATGTGGGGTTATGGGAATAGGGCTGGGTGGGATTGTTGTTGGAGGGTTGGTACAGGTTTGGTGGACCGAATGGCCTTCTTCTGCACTGTCAGGATTCTGTGACTGAAGGCTTGTCAAGGTTCCAAGGAGCATCTTAAAGGAGGTGACAGAGGCCTGGCAATCATGGAATGATGAAAATCAGTGATGGACCACTGGAGGACCATGGGGGGGGGGGGGGGGGGGAGGGGGGGGTGGCGGTGGCACAGTGGGATTGTTACTGGGCGAGTAATCCAGAAACTCAGGGTGATTGTCCCTGGATCCAGGTTCGAATCCAGCTACAGCAAATGGTGGAATTCAATAAAAATCTGGAATTAAGAATCTACCGATGACCGTGAAACCATTGTCGATTGTCGGAAAAACCCATCTGGTTCGCTGATGTCCTTTAGGGAAGGGAATCTGCCTGTCGAGGCTTAACAGGATGCTGCCTGGATTAGAGGGGATGAGCTATAAGGAGAGGCCGGATAAACGAGGGTTATTTTCTCTGGAGTAGCAGAGACTGTGGGGAGACCTGATAGAAATCTATATAATAATGTGAGGCATGGAGAGGGGTGACACTCAGAATCTTTCTCCCCCAGAGTTGAATAGTCTAATCCTATGGGGTGCGCGCTGAAGGTGAGAGGGGGGAAATGTTCAGAGGGGATGTGAGGGGCAGGTTTTTACACAGAGAGTGGTAAGTGTTGGGGATGTGCTGCCATGGGTGTTGGTGGAGGTGGATATGATTGGGGTGTTTAAAAGGCTTTTAGATGAGAAGATGATTTTTCGATTATTCCTGGGACATGGGCCTCACTGGCTGGGCCAGCATTTATTGCCCATCCCTAGTTGCCCCTTGAGAAGGTGGTGGTGAGCTGCCTTCTCGAATCGCTGCAGTCCGCGTGCTGTGGGTTGACCCACAATGCCGTTAGGGAGGGAGTTCCAGGATTTTGACCCAGTGACAGTGAAGGAACGGCCGATATATTTCCCAGTCAGGATGGTGAGTGGCTTGGAGGGGAACTTGCAGGTGGTGGTGTTCCCCATGTATCTGCTGCCCTTGTCCTTCTCGATGGAAGTGGTGGTGGGTTTGGAAGGTGCTGCCTAAGGATCTTTGGTGAGCTGCCGCAGTGCATCTTGTAGATGGTACACACTGCTGAGTGTCGGTGGTGGAGGGCAGGCAGAAGGGATTAACCTACATTTGGCACAGTGTGGGCTGAAGGGCCTGTTCTTGTGCTGTACTCTTCTATGTTCATTGAACCATAAAAATTATTATAACACTGTGCTGAATCTCTGGAAGAGCCTGTTCCACTCTCACCTTCAGAGGGTAATTAGCCATGGGCACTCAGTTCTCAAAAAATACCCCAGAGTTCAGCCCTCCAAAGGTCAAATGACCCTTTTCTCAATGTGCGGCGCTCCCTCAGCACTGACCCTCTGACAGTGCGGCACTCCCTCAGCACTGACCCTCTGACAGTGCGGCACTCCCTCAGCACTGACCCTCTGACAGTGCGGCACTCCCTCAGCACTGACCCTCTGACAGTGCGGCACTCCCTCAGCACTGACCCTCTGACAGTGCGTCACTCCCTCAGTACTGACCCTCTGACAGTGCGGCACTCCCTCAGCACTGACCCTCTGACAGTGCGGCACTCCCTCAGCACTGACCCTCTGACAGTGCGGCACTCCCTCAGCACTGACCCTCTGACAGTGCGGCACTCCCTCAGCACTGACCCTCTGACAGTGCGGCACTCCCTCAGCACTGACCCTCTGACAGTGCGGCACTCCCTCAGCACTGACCATCTGACAGTGCGGCACTCCCTCAGCACTGACCCTCTGACAGTGCGGCACTCCCTCAGCACTGACCCTCTGACAGTGCGGCGCTCCCTCAGCGCTGACCCTCTGACAGTGCGGCACTCCCTCAGCACTGACCCTCTGACAGTGCGGCGCTCCCTCAGCACTGACCCTCTGACAGTGCGGCACTCCCTCAGCACTGACTCTCTGACAGAGCGGCACTCCCTCAGTACTGACCCTCGGACAGTGCGGCACTCCCTCAGCACTGACCGTCTGACAGTGCGGCACTCCCTCAGCACTGACCGTCTGACAGTGCGGCACTCCCTCAGCACTGACCCTCTGACAGTGCGGCACTCCCTCAGTACTGACCGTCTGACAGTGCGGCACTCCCTCAGCACTGACCCTCTGACAGTGCGGCACTCCCTCAGCACTGACCCTCTGACAGTGTGGCACTCCCTCAGTACTGACCCTCTGACAGTGCGGCACTCCCTCAGCACTGACCCTCTGACAGTGCGGCGCTCCCTCAGCACTGACCCTCTGACAGTGCGGCACTCCCTCAGCACTGACTCTCTGACAGAGCGGCACTCCCTCAGTACTGACCCTCGGACAGTGCGGCACTCCCTCAGCACTGACCGTCTGACAGTGCGGCACTCCCTCAGCACTGACCGTCTGACAGTGCGGCACTCCCTCAGCACTGACCCTCTGACAGTGCGGCACTCCCTCAGTACTGACCGTCTGACAGTGCGGCACTCCCTCAGCACTGACCCTCTGACAGTGCGGTACTCCCTCAGCACTGACCCTCTGACAGTGTGGCACTCCCTCAGTACTGACCCTCTGACAGTGCGGCACTCCCTCAGCACTGACCCTCTGACAGTGCGGCGCTCCCTCAGTACTGACCCTCTGACAGTGTGGCACTCCCTCAGTACTGACCCTCTGACAGTGTGGCACTCCCTCAGCACTGACCCTCTGACAGTGCGGCACTCCCTCAGCACTGACCCTCTGACAGTGCCGCACTCCCTCAGTACAGCACGGGGAATGTCAGCCTTGTTTGTGTGACGTTGTCAGGAATGAGTCTCAAATTTATGAACCTTCTGTCTCAGAATTGCTGCCCTCTGAGTTACAGAGACCTGGGGGGAGGTTTGTGTCTGTTAGATCATTGCGTATGTTCAGGATTGAAATTGGTGGGGGGTTTTTGGCTAGGAAGGGGAATTAAGAGATTGGAGTGAAAAATTGGAGTTCGGGTCAAAAATCGGCCAGGATTTCACTGGATGGCAGAGCAGGTTCGATGGGCTGAATGGCCTGCTCCTGGACACGTTGGGAAGAAAGCTGGGGAGAGGCAGTTCATCAGGACGCCACTTGGTGGCAGCATTGTACAGCACTGCATCCTCTCCAGTACTCACCCTGTCTCAGTGCATGGACAGACTGCAGCACTCCCAGCTCTCACCCCACCCTGCCACCAGTACCAGCTCCCTCGTCAATGC
The DNA here is from genome assembly GCA_037974335.1 of Prionace glauca. Lineage (NCBI taxonomy): Eukaryota > Metazoa > Chordata > Chondrichthyes > Carcharhiniformes > Carcharhinidae > Prionace > Prionace glauca. The sequence goes on from CM075754.1 coordinate 19,260,995, forward strand.
GCCAAACGCAAACCAGGAGCTTTTCTCTTGAGGCCTCCCACAATACGGGTGGCACAGTGGTTAGCACTGCTGCCTCACAGCACCAGGGACCTGGGTTCGATTCCCGGCTCGGGTCACTGTCTGTGTGGAATTTGCACATTCTCCTCGTGTCTGCCTGGGTTTCCTCCGGGTGCTCCGGTTTCCTCGCACAGTCGGAAAGATTTGCGGGTTACGTTGATTGGCCACGCTTAAAAATTACATTCAGTGCCTTGAGAAGTATAGGTTCAAGGGATTAGTGGGTAAATGTGTAGAGATATGGGGGTAGGGCTTAGGTGGGGTTGTGGTTGGTGCAGACTCGATGGGCCAAATGGCCTCTTTCTGCACTGTAGGGTTTCTATGATTACTGTGAAACCACTGGCTGCATTTCATCCTCCGACCTCCTACTCTCACCTGCTCAGATAGAGGTAAGAACCAGGAGCAGGAGTCGGCTATCTGGCCCCTCGAGCCTGCTCCACCATTCAATAAGATCACGGCTGATCTTTTCGTGGACTCAGCTCCACTTACCCGCCCTCCCTCAGCACTGACCCTCTGACAGTGCGGCACTCCCTCAGTACTGACCCTCTGACAGTGCGGCACTCCCTCAGCACTGACCCTCTGACAGTGCGGCACTCCCTCAACACTGACCCTCTGACAGTGCGGCACTCCCTCAGCACTGACCCTCTGACAGTGCGGCACTCCCTCAGCACTGACCCTCTGACAGTGCGGCACTCCCTCAGCACTGACCCTCTGACAGTGCGGCACTCCCTCAGCACTGACCCTCTGACAGTGCGGCACTCCCTCAGCACTGACCCTCTGACAGTGCGGCACTCCCTCAGCACTGACCCTCTGACAGTGCGGCACTCCCTCAGCACTGACCCTCTGACAGTGCGGCACTCCCTCAGCACTGACCCTCTGACAGTGCGGCACTCCCTCAGCACTGACCCTCTGACAGTGCGGCACTCCCTCAGCACTGACCCTCTGACAGTGCGGCACTCCCTCAGCACTGACCCTCTGACAGTGCGGCACTCCCTCAGTACTGACCCTCTGACAGTGCGGCACTCCCTCAGTACTGACCCTCTGACAGTGCGGCACTCCCTCTGCTGATATTCCCCCTGGTGCTCTGGGCCAATGCTTTCCTAGTGAACCAACACCACACAGAAACAAAGGATATTTTGGGTTGTAGCTTGTGGGACCCCGCTGTGTGCAAGTTAGCTTCCGCATCTCCTACAGAAAAACAGTAACTGTAACTTCAAAAGTACTTGTGCGCAAGTGGCTCGGGACATCCTGAGGTCCGGAAAGTTTAGTTTTACAATTTATTTATTAACGTCACAAGGAGGCCTCCATTAACACTGCAATGATGTTACTGTGGAAATTCCCCTAGTCTCCACACTCCGGCGCCTGTTCGGGTGCACAGGGGGAGAATTTAGCACGGCCAACACACCCTAACCAGCAGGTCTTTTGGACTGTGGGAGGAAACCGGAGCACCCGGAGGAAACCCACGCAGTCATGGGGAGAATGTGCAGTCTCCACACAGACAGTGACCCGAGCCAGGAATCGAACCCGGGTCCCTGGTGCTGTGAGGCAGCAGCACTAACCACTGGGCCACTAAACAAATGCAAGTCCCTTCTTTTTTCCTTCTCTCCCTCATTCTTTCCCCCTCCTCTTCACGCACCCCGGACATTCTCTCTTCCACCTTCTTCCATCGGGATAAAGATACAAAAGTCTGAGGTCCCGTACCGACCGACTCAAGAACAGCTTCTTCCCTGCTGCTGTCAGACTTTTGAATGGACCCACCTCACCCTCGCTGTGACTGTAACACTACACTCGACACTCTCTCGTTTCCTTCTCTGTGAATGGTATGCTTTGTCTGTATAGCACACAAGAAACAATACTTTTCACTGTATCCCAGTACATGTGACAATAATAAATCAAATCAAAATCCCCAAAGGAACCAAACAGGTTTTTCCGACAATCAACAATGGTTTCACGGTCATCAGTAGATTCTTAACACCAGATTCTCACTAACTTTTACAGATGCCCCACAGAAAACATTCTTCCTGGTTGTATCACAGCTTGGTATGGGATCCTGCTCTGCCCAAGACCGCAAGGAACTACAAAAGGGTTGTGAATATAGCCCCAATCCATCACACAAACCAGCCTCCCATCCATTGACTCTGTCTACACTTCCCGCTGCCTTGGAAAAGCACCCAGCATAATTAAGGACCCCACGCACCCCGGACATTCTCTCTTCCACCTTCTTCTGTCAGAGAAAAGATACAAAAGTCTGAGGTCCCGTACCAACCGACTCAAGAACAGCTTCTTCCCTGCTGCTGTCAGACTTTTGAATGGACCCACCTCGCGTTAAGTTGATCTTTCTCTACACCCTCGCTGTGACTGTAACACTACATTCCGCACCCTCTCCTTTCCTTCTCCCCGATGTACTCTATGAACGGTATGCTTTGTATAGGGCAAGCAACAATATTTTTCACTGTATGTGATAATAATAAATCAAATTAAACACCGGAACATCGTACCTGAGGTCAGTAGACCTTTGTCTAGTCTATATCCCACCTGCTGCCATTCCCATGGTGGGTGAGATGGGAAAACTTTTTTCCAGTGTTGAGACACACTCAAAGTGAGAGGACAAAGTTTCAAAGGAGATGTGAGGGGCACATTTTTTCGGGGAGAGTGGTAGGTGTCTGGTAGGTATCGTATGAGGAACGGGTCGAAGACTCTGGGTCTGTACTCGTTAGAGTTTAGAAGGATGAGGGGGGGATCTTATTGAAACTTACAGGATACTGCGAGGCCCGGATTGAGTGGACACGGAGAGGATGTTTCCACTAGTAGGAAAAACTGGAACCAGAGAGCACAACCTCAGGGTAAAGGGACGATCCTTTAAAACAGAGATGAGGAGGAATTTCTTCAGCCAGAGAGTGGGGAATCTGTGGAACTCTTTGCCGCAGAGGAGGCCGGGTCACTGAGTGTCTTTAAGACAGAGATAGATAGGTTCCTGATTAATAAGGGGATCGGGGGTTATGGGGAGATGGCAGGAGAATGGGGAGGAGAAAAATATCAGCCAGGATCGAATGCTGGACTTGAAGGGCCTAATTCTGTCCCTACGTCTTATGGTGTCTGGAACGTGCTGTCGGGGGTGGTGGTGGAGGCAGATACGATAGGGGGGGTTTAAGGGGCTTTTAGATAAGCACATGGATGTGTGAGGAGTAGAAGGATATGGACAGAGGGCAGGCAGAAGGGATTAGTTTAATTCGGAGTCGTGTTCAACACAACATGGTAGGCCGAAGACCTATTCCTGTGCTGTGCTGTTCCGTGTTCTATGTTCCGCAGTGAGGAATCTCAGTCCCTCACATCTTGTTCCAACTTTATTTTGTTCAGTTATGTTTTCCCCTGGTCTTTGGGGTTCAGACAGTAGCAGGAACCCTCCACTGTCCCTGGAGTGAAGGGCGAAGAGTTATCCCATCACCAGGCCGACTTTCTTCGGCCTGGCTCAGTTTTCCTGGGGCCTGGCTTTGCGGCGTTCTATCTCCGCCACACCCCCCACCTCCCCGCTCCTCCACCCCCACACTGTAAAAACGGTTTAACCAGAGGAACATGGGGAGATGGAGTAAAGAAAGACAGCATTCTTATCGTGACATTTAAGTGATGTTTGTAAATCACTGATTAACCATGATGTCAGCAGACTGTTTAATCAAATTAAGGAAAAGTCAGACCCAGCACAGATTTAATGAAAGGCCCATTCAGTCAACCCAGGACCATGTGATGTGTGAACATTTCCACAAATGTGTACCTCCTCCAGTTGATGTTGACGTTTACCAGCCTCAGGCAGGATTCACAGAAACAGAGAGGATAGGAGCAGGAGGAGGCCATTCAGCCCATCGAGCCTGCTCCGCCATTCAGCACCATCATGGCTGATCATCCAACTCAATAGCCCAATCCTGCTCTCTCCCCACAACCTTTGATCCCATTCTCCCAAGTGCTCTATCCAGCTGCCTCTTGAATACATTCAATGTTTTGGCTCCAACTGTTTCCTGTGGGAATGAATTCCACAGGCTCACCACTCTCTGGGTGAGGAACTGTCTCTCAACTCCGTCCTTCAACGGAATCTCAAGGCTTTGTCTTGGATATCGCTGAGACGGGGAAAAATCAGCCAGATGCCCTACCCCCATTCACTATCCATGGAGTGTGTGTGTGTGTGTGTGTGTGAGGGTGTGTGTGAGAGGAGGTCTGTAAGAGTGAGTGTGGGTGCTGAGTGTGTAATTGTGTGTGTGGGGGGCTGTGTAAGAATGTGTAAGGGTGAGTTTGTGTGGGTGAGTGTGTGTGTGGGTGAGTGAGTGAGGGTGTGTGTGGGTGAGTGTGTGTGGGGGTGTGTGTGGGTGAGTGTGTGAGGGTGTGTATGGGTGAGTGTGTGGGTGTGTGTGTGGGTGAGTGTGTGAGTGGGTGAGTGTGTGAGGGTGTGTGTCGGTGAGTGTGCGTGGGGGTGTGTGTGGGTGAGTGTGTGAGGGTGTGTATGGGTGAGTGTGTGGGTGTATGTGTGAGGGTGTGTGTGTGGGTGTGTGTGTGAGAGTGTGTGTGGGTGAGTGTGTGAGGGTGTGTGTGAGTGAGTGTGTGAGTGTGTGTGTGTGTGAGAGTGTGTGTGGGTGAGTGTGTGAGGGTGTGTGTGAGTGAGTGTGTGAGTGTGTGTGTGGGTGAGGATGTGTGTGGGGGGCTGTGTAAGAATGTGTATGGGTGAGTTTGTGAGGGTGTGTGTGGGTGAGGGTGTGTGTGGGTGAGTGTGTGAGGGTGTGTGTGGAGAGTGTGTGTGGGGAAGTGAAACCTGGGGAGGATACCATGGGACATTCTTGACCTCAGAGCTTGACACGGAGAATGTCAAATCTTCACTGGAGATTGGATTAAAGACAATCAGTGTCTCCAATTGAAGCTCTCTTTACAGTGTAGAGAGCTCTGCCTCTGTCACACACCTCGACTATTAGATACAATCTGCTTCTACCCTCTCCAATCCTTCAATCGTATCACCCCACATCCAGGAAGGGGTTAAATCCACCAGGTTCCGGCTCCTTCTCTATGTGTGGCTTCAAGCACTGACAGACTAACCAAAGCTGAGGCTGTGTAAGGTTCTGGTCAGACCCCATTTGGAAAATTGTGAGCAGTTTTGGGCCCCGTATCTAAGGAAGGATGTGCCGGCCTTGGAAAGGGTCCGGAGGAGGTTCACAAGAATGATCCCTGGAATGAAGAGCTTGTCGGATGAGGAATGGTTGAGGACTCTGGGTCTGTACTCGTTGGAGTTTAGGAAGATGAGGGGGGATCTTATTGAAACTTACAGAATACTGCGAGGCCCTGGATAGAGCAGACACGGAGAGGATGTTTCCACCAGTAGGAAAAACTAGAACCAGAGAGGGCACAACTTCAGGGTAAAGGGACGATCCTTTAAAACAGAGATGGGGAGGAATTTCTTCAGCCAGAGAGTGGGGAATCTGTGGAACTCTTTGCCGCAGAGGAGGCCGGGTCACTGAGTGTCTTTAAGACAGAGATAGATAGGTTCCTGATTAATAAGGGGGTCAGGGGTTATGGGGAAAAGGCAGAGTGGGGATGAGAAACCTATCTGCCATTAGTGAATAGCAAAGCAGACTCGATGGGCTGAATGGCCTAATTCTGCCTGAGGAAAGATACAAAAGGGTCCAGAGAGGCAGTTCTTTCACACAAAGGGTGGTGAGTGTCCGGAATGAGTTGCCAGAGGTAGTAGTAGGTACAATTTTGTCTTTTAAAAAGCATTTAGATGCTTGGATAAGATGGGTATAGACGGATATGGGCCAAAGGCAGGCAACTGGGCCTAGCTTAGGGGTTTAAAAAAGGGGCAGCATGGACAAGTTGGGCCGAAGGGCCTGTTTCCAGGCATGATAAGACATGAAGGGTGTGGGCTCCTGGTGGGTGAAGCACAGAAGGGTTTGCCAGCGAGCGGGTTAGAGGGGGTTGGGTAATGGTGGCACTGACCCTGGAGGCCAAAGTTCAAAGCCTACAACTTGTCAAAACTTGTAGTCAAACGTCACTAATGTTCAGCAGCAGGTTAGTGAAAAATAACCACCGCTGCCAAATTAATTCCAAACAGGCTCCCATCACCTGGCAGAGACGAGTTCCAGGAGCAGAATTAGGCTGTTCAGCCCATCGAGTTCCAGGATTCGGGCACGGCCTCCAATGGCGGAAGGATGGGGAGCAGGCGTGGGAGGCCGGGATTGGAGGAGCGCAGAGAGTTACAGAGGCAGGGAAGGGCAAGGCCACAGAGGGAGTTCAAAATAAAGAAGGAACTTTTCAACTCGAGCTGTGATTGGGCTAATTGGATCCCTGTGCCAGAGAGATATCACACCAATGATGGGATGAATGGCCTCCTTCTGTGCAGATCCATTCTATGACTCCAGCAGTCATTGCCAGAGTTTGAGCTGTTGAACAAACTGTTTATGAAGCTGACAGGTCAATGGAATTCTCATTTGGAGTGCCACCTTTCCAGTCCCACCATCAAACACTCCCAGGACAGGTACAGCACGGGGTTAGATACAGAGTAAAGCTCCCTCTACACTGTCCCCCATCAAACACTCCCAGGACAGGTACAGCACGGGGTTAGATACAGAGTAAAGCTCCCTCTACACTGTCCCCCCATCAAACACTCCCAGGACAGGTACAGCACGGGGTTAGATACAGAGTAAAGCTCCCTCTACACTGTCCCCCATCAAACACTCCCAGGACAGGTACAGCACGGGGTTAGATACAGAGTAAAGCTCCCTCTACACTGTCCCCCATCAAACACTCCCAGGACAGGGACAGCACGGGGTTAGATACAGAGTAAAGCTCCCTCTACACTGTCCCCCCATCAAACACTCCCAGGACAGGTACAGCACGGGGTTAGATACAGAGTAAAGCTCCCTCTACACTGTCCCCCATCAAACACTCCCAGGACAGGTACAGCACGGGGTTAGATACAGAGTAAAGCTCCCTCTACACTGTCCCCCATCAAACACTCCCAGGACAGGTACAGCACGGGGTTAGATACAGAGTAAAGCTCTCTCTACACTGTCCCCCATCAAACACTCCCAGGACAGGTACAGCACGGGGTTAGATACAGAGTAAAGCTCCCTCTACACTGTCCCCCCATCAAACATTCCCAGGACAGGTACAGCACGGGGTTAGATACAGAGTAAAGCTCCCTCTACACTGTCCCCCATCAAACACTCCCAGGACAGGTACAGCACGGGGTTAGATACAGAGTAAAGCTCCCTCTACACTGTCCCCCATCAAACACTCCCAGGACAGGTACAGCACGGGGTTAGATACAGAGTAAAGCTCTCTCTACACTGTCCCCCATCAAACACTCCCAGGACAGGTACAGCACGGGGTTAGATACAAAGTAAAGTTCCCTCTATAGTGAGTGTAAGTGTGCGTCACTCTTTTGTTGGGTTCTCTAACGGGGGGGGGGGGGGGGCAAAGCTGTGAACAGCAGAGGTAAGGAAGTCGAGAGAAAGTTGTCTTTCGGGGCATCTTAACCTCACTCGGCAAACTCAGGTCGACAAGGCCACTTTGCAAAGGGGGAAACACTGGGGGCGTGGACAGCAGAACCTGCCTTGCATTTATTTCCCCTGGATGTTTGAGGGAGAGAGAGAGAGAAGGAAATCCCGGATAGTTTTGGGGAGCGGGGAGAGGGGGGGTTAAGGAAACTCAGTCCCGCTCCTTTCTCCAAAACGAAATAAGAGGCGGCCTCACAGCAACTTCATTGCAGTGTTAATGCGAGCCTGACTTGTGACGAAGAAAGAAACTTCAGGCTAACTTTACGGAGCTGGGTATTGCCCCCCTGAGAGAGGCGTGGGTGATGTGTGGGTAGATGGTGGGGGGGGGAGGGTGGGGGGGGGCACGTGGGGGTGGGTTGGGGGTCGGGGGTGTGGGGGCTTTACACCCTCCAAAGGCTATTGTCAGCAGCGATGGGACGGAGCGCGGTTGTGTGTGTGTGTCTGTGTGTGTCTGTGTTTGTGTGTGTGCACAGTACAAAGTCTGACAACACCAGGTTTTAGTCCAACCGATTTATTTGATAATATTCTCACAAGCTTTCGGGGTTAGCCCCTTCGTCAGGCGAATGGAGAGTTCTGGCCTCAGACAGAGCATATAAAGCACAGACAGTTTAGAGATTACTGATTAGAATGCGAATCCTTACACCTAACCTGCTGTTCAAGACCTGAAGTGGCTGATAATGTGAGTGGAAGGAGCACTGATCACAGTTTAAAGAGATGTGTATTGTCTCCAGACAGTACAGTAAGTGAGGTTTTGCAAACCCAGGCAAGTCACGGGGGTTACAGATAGTGCGACATGAACCCAAGATCCCTGTTGAGACCGTCCTCATGTGTGCGGAACTTGGCTATCAGTCTCTGTTCAGCGTGTGTGTGTGTGTGTGTGTGTGTGTGCAGGGTTGGCAAAGGAGAAGCTGGGTAAGGGAGCCTGGAACAATTGGGCAGTGTGAATAGGCGAGTGTACAATGAACAATGGGGGCTTGTGGTGGGAATGGGCCTGAGGTACCCCTTCCCCCCCACCATCACTGGGTCACTTTAATCACCCACAGCAGAGGTCGCGAGGTCACGGCGTCACCCTAATTGAAATATGCGGCCCATGAAAGACTGGGGTGAAATGTATTCCTCCTATTTCTCTTTTATTATTATTGAAGAGCTGTTGACAAGTTTTTAATTAAATCCCTGGTAATAAAACTAATTACCTCTCTCTCCGGGGAGGGGGCCGGGAGTGGCGATGGTGGGGGGGGGGCCGTTGTGTGGGGTGGGGTGGGGTGGGTGGGGGGGGGGGGGGGAGCGAGACCTCACTGCCTGAATTTGTGTCCCGTAGAAATAAAAAAAAACACGAGAAGGAACTGGCTCCAAAACTTTTTAAACCCCTTTCCCCCTCCACCAACCCCAAGAATGATTTTCGACACACTGACGATCTTACATCGTGGAGCCGATCGTCACACTAACAATAACGTGCATTTGTGTGGCGCCTTTGGAGTCCCAGGCAGCTCCGCTGGAGGAGTTACTAAGCAAGACTGTTAACACTCAGCCACACCAGGATATACGAGGATAAGGGGGGGCCACGGAAATAGGGGCCTGGGTGGGGTAGTGGTCAGTGGACACCCACTGGGCCAAATGGCCTCCCTTCCGCACGATAGATATTCTATGGTTCTACCTCCTATCCCCACCGAACGGGGAGGCGTCATGGAGTGTCCAAAGGGGCAGCACGGTAGCACAGTGGGTCAGCACTGCTGCTTCACAGCTCCAGGGTCCTGGGTTCGATTCCCGGCTCGGGTCACTGCCTGTGTGGAGTTTGCACATTCTCCTCGTGTCTGCGTGGGTTTTCTCTGGGTGCTCCGGTTTCCTCCCACAGTCCAAAGATGTGCGGGTTAGGTTCATTGGCTATGCTAAAATTGCCCCTTAGTGTCCTGGGATGTGTAGGTTAGAGGGATTAGCAGGTAAGTGTGTCGGGATATGGGGATAGGGTCTGGGTGGGATTGTGTTCGGTGCAGACTCGATGGGCCGAAGGACCTGTTTCTGGACTGTAGGGTTCTATGTAAAGGAGAGAGACGCAGTGAGATTAGGCCAGGAAATTTCCTGACATGAAGCCCAGGCAGTCAAAGACGGAGATCAGCGTTGGTGGAGCGCAGAGATCTCGGAGGGTTGTGGGGCTGGAAGGGGTTGCAGAGATAGGGGAGGGGCAGAATCATAGAACCCCTACAGTGCAGAAAGAGACCATTCAGCCCATCAGGTCTACCCCGACCACAATCCCACCCAGGCCCTTATTGCCATAACCCCATGTTCTTCCCCTGCTAATTCCCCTGACAGTCGGGTCAATTTTGCATAGCTAATCCGCCTAACCCGTACATCTTTGGACTGTGGAAGGAAACGGGAGTACCCGGAGGAAACCCACGCAGACATGGGGAGAATGTGCAGACTCCGCACAGACAGTGACCCAAGCCAGGAATTGGACCCGGGTCCCTGGCACCGTGAGGCAGCAGCGCTAACCGTGCCACTTGTTCCCGACAGAAGAAGGTGGAAGAGAGAATGTCCGGGATGCGTGGGGTCCTTAATTATGCTGGGTGCTTTTCCCCGAGGCAGCAGGAAGTGTAGACGGAGTCAATGGCTGGGAGGCTGGTTTGGGTGATGGACTGGGCTACACTCACCACCCTTTGTAGTTCCTTGCTGTATCGGGCAGACCTGAAATTGGGTCATCCAACTGGCTGATCTCTACGGGCATCACCTAGGGAAGCGCTGGGGAGGAGTTTACAGATCCTCTTTGGTGTCAGTATTGGAATCTGTTGAAATTATAATGATGGAGCAGCGTTACAGAGTGCTGAATCCCCGGGACACACCCCACGTTACAGAGACGTACAGAGAGTGTGTGTTTCCAGAACAACTTTCAATACTACAGAAAACCTGAAGGAATCATCCTTAAAGTGTCCTCAATGTTGGAAAGTAGGAGATAGAATCATAGAACCCCTATAGTGCAGAAAGAGACCACTCAGCCCATCAAGTCTGTGCTAACTACAATCCCACCCGGGCCCTACCCCCATAACTCTATCCATTTACCCTGTTAATGACCCTGACACTAGGGACAATTTAGCATGACCTATCCACCTAACCTGCACATCTTTGGACACTAAGGGGCAATCTAGCAAGGCCAATCCACCTAACCTACACATCTTTGGACACTAAGGGACAATTTAGCACGGCGAATCCACCTAACCTGCACATCTTTGGACACTAAGGGGCAATTTAGCATGGCCAATCCACCTAACCTACACATCTTTGGACACTAAGGGACAATTTAGCATGGCCAATCCACCTAACCTACACATCTTTGGACACTAAGGGACAATTTAGCATGGCCAATCCACCTAACCTACACATCTTTGGACACTAAGGGACAATTTAGCATGGCCAATCCACCTAACCTACACATCTTTGGACACTAAGGGACAATTTAGCATGGCCAATCCACCTAACCTACACATCTTTGGACACTAAGGGACAATTTAGCATGGCCAATCCACCTAACCTACACATCTTTGGACACTAAGGGACAATTTAGCATGGCCAATCCACCCTAACCTACACATCTTTGGACACTAAGGGACAATTTAGCATGGCCAATCCACCTTACCTACACATTTTTGGACACTAAGGGGCAATCTAGCAAGGCCAATCCACCTAACCTACACATCTTTGGACACTAAGGGACAATTTAGCACGGCGAATCCACCTAACCTGCACATCTTTGGACACTAAGGGGCAATTTAGCATGGCCAATCCACCTAACCTACACATCTTTGGACACTAAGGGACAATTTAGCATGGCCAATCCACCTAACCTACACATCTTTGGACACTAAGGGACAATTTAGCATGGCCAATCCACCTAACCTACACATCTTTGGACACTAAGGGACAATTTAGCATGGTCAATCCACCTAACCTACACATCTTTGGACACTAAGGGACAATTTAGCATGGCCAATCCACCTAACCTGCACATCTTTGGACGCTAAGGGACAATTTAGCATGGCCAATCCACCTAACCTACACATCTTTGGACACTAAGGGACAATTTAGCATGGCCAATCCACCTAACCTACACATCTTTGGACACTAAGGGACAATTTAGCATGGCCAATCCACCCTAACCTACACATCTTTGGACACTAAGGGACAATTTAGCATGGCCAATCCACCTTACCTACACATTTTTGGACACTAAGGGGCAATCTAGCAAGGCCAATCCACCTAACCTACACATCTTTGGACACTAAGGGACAATTTAGCACGGCGAATCCACCTAACCTGCACATCTTTGGACACTAAGGGGCAATTTAGCATGGCCAATCCACCTAACCTACACATCTTTGGACACTAAGGGACAATTTAGCATGGCCAATCCACCTAACCTACACATCTTTGGACACTAAGGGACAATTTAGCATGGCCAATCCACCTAACCTACACATCTTTGGACACTAAGGGACAATTTAGCATGGTCAATCCACCTAACCTACACATCTTTGGACACTAAGGGACAATTTAGCATGGCCAATCCACCTAACCTGCACATCTTTGGACACTAAGGGGCAATTTAGCATGGCCAATCCACCCTAACCTACACAACTTTGGGCTGTGGGGGGAAACTGGAGCACCCAGGGGAAACCCACACAAATACAGAAAGAGAGGAGAGAGGGAAGAGAAGAGTGTGTGGGGAAGGGAGGAGAGAGGGATGAGCAGAAAGGAGGAAGCTTCCGTACACACACACTGTCCTGAAGCTGGAATTGAACCCAGATCCCTGGTGCCGTAAGGCAACAGTGAACAAAGAACAAAGAACAACACAGCACGGGAAACAGGCCCTTCGGCCCAACCCCTGCTAACCCCTGGGCCACCACGCCACACAAGGATACCATGGAGAGCACGCGCTACCCAGACGGGGAAACTCTGTACCTCGAAGGTTCCAAATTGAAAAGGAGGAAGTGTTGAATTCAGATTCCAGAAACAATTATTCAGGATAGAATTAATTGTCGGCTGGAAAAATGTGGGTTAATTAGGAAGAGCCAGCATGGATTTTTAAACGGGAAATCAGCCAGGGAATTTCCCCCCCCCCCCCCCCCCCCCCCACCCCCGCCATCATGTTTAAGTAACTTGCTGGAGATTTTTGAAGAGCTAACAGCGAGGGTCGATGAGGGTAATGCTGTGGATGTGGTGTACATAGACTTCCAGATGACATTTGGCAGACTTGTGAGAAAAGTTGTGGGCTAATGAAATAAAAGGGTCAGTAGCAAGGTGGGTCCAAAACTGGCTGAATAATCGGAAGCAGAGGGAATAGATCATGGATATTTGTGCCCAGTGCCAGACCATTTGCTACTGTCCCAGCCCCTTATTAACGGAGGAACGAGAATCACACCCAGTAAAGGTGAGAGGCCAATCAGCGTGAGAACGACAGGATCTCAATCTCATTAGTGAGCTCTGTGCAGGATCACCACCCTGCCTTCTGGAATGTTCCGGTAGGGAGTCACATGGGCGTGAATCATGGCAGGGGGGGGAGGGGTTCGAAGGCCATTGAATCCCTCCCCCCCTCAGTGGTCACAGATATGGCCGCACAGTGCCTGCTGGACACGCTGGCAGTACCAATTGGGCACTGCCAGTGTGCCAAGGGGCAATGCCTAATGGTAGAGCACAGTGGGTTAGCACTGCTGCCTCACAGCGCCAGGGAGCCCGGTTCGATTCCCGGCTTGGGTCACTGTCTGTGTGGAGTTTGCATGTTCTCCCCGTGTCTGCGTGGGTTTCCTCCGGGTGCTCCGGTTTCCACCCAGTTTGAAAGACGTGCCGGTTAGGGTGTGACAACTAGGGGATTTTCACAGTAACTTCATTGCAGTGTTAATGTAAGCCTACTCCTGATTAATAAATAAACTTTGAATGGGGGGGGGCTATGATAGAGTGACCTGAGTGAAGGCTGTGATGGGGGGGGGCCTGAGTGAAGGCTATGACGGGGGGGGCCTGAGTGGAGGCTATGATAGGGGGGGGCCTGAGTGGAGGCTATGACGGGGGGGGGACCTGAGTGGAGGCTATGATAGGGGGGGGCCTGAGTGGAGGCTATGACGGGGGGGGGACCTGAGTGGAGGCTATGATAGGGGGGGGCCTGAGTGGAGGCTATGACGGGGGGGGCCTGAGTAGAGGCTATGACAGGGGGGGACCTGAGTGGAGGCTATGACGGGGGGGGGACCTGAGTGGAGGCTATGATAGGGGGGGACCTGAGTGGAGGCTATGACGGGGGGGGGGACCTGAGTGGAGGCTATGACGGGGGGGGGACCTGAGTGGAGGCTATGATAGGGGGGGGCCTGAGTGGAGGCTATGACGGGGGGGGGACCTGAGTGGAGGCTATGATAGGGGGGGGCCTGAGTGGAGGCTATGACGGGGGGGGGACCTGAGTGGAGGCTATGACGGGGGGGGACCTGAGTGGAGGCTATGACGGGGGGGGACCTGAGTGGAGGCTATGACGGGGGGGGACCTGAGTGGAGGCTATGATAGGGGGGGGCCTGAGTGGAGGCTATGATGGGGGGGGGACCTGAGTGGAGGCTATGACGGGGGGGGGACCTGAGTGGAGGCTATGACGGGGGGGGACCTGAGTGGAGGCTATGATAGGGGGGGGCCTGAGTGGAGGCTATGATGGGGGGGGGACCTGAGTGGAGGCTATGACGGGGGGGGGACCTGAGTGGAGGCTATGACGGGGGGGGGACCTGAGTGGAGGCTATGATAGGGGGGGGCCTGAGTGGAGGCTATGATGGGGGGGGGACCTGAGTGGAGGCTATGACGGGGGGGGGACCTGAGTGGAGGCTATGACAGGGGGGGGACCTGAGTGGAGGCTATGACAGGGGCACACATACAGAGGTGGAGCATGAAGTGGTGGCCATGTCAGGGGTCAAACAGGCGAGGGGGGACCCACTGGGATGGACCCAATGCCGGCAATCCCCTGTTGGGGAAGGGATGGTGGGACATGCCATCGATGGAGCGAGGGGAGGGGTGGGGGAGGCAGGGAGGGAAGGGTCCTGATGTCTGTGGGAAGGAACGGGGGGGGTGGGGGAAGGGGGGCGCACTGAGATCTGGCCATCCCTGTGAAGTGGTGCCTGAGCGCTCTGAAGCCACACTCACCGACACAGGATAATCATGGAGCGCATTGTGCCTCAGGATCCAGCACAGATCGCACCATGTCCTAACACAATGACATTTCATTTCTTTGAGCTGGTGGGGGTGGGGGTGGGGGTGGGGGGGAGGGGGGGGGGATTGCGCCCCATGCGGAATATTAAGAGGTGACTTTATAGAGGCATATAAGATGATCAGAGGATTAGATAGGGTGGACAGTGAGAGCCTTTTTCCTCGGATGGAGATGGCTAACACGAGGGGACACAGCGTTAAATTGAGGGGTGATCGATATAGGAGAGATGTGAGAGGTAGGTCCTTTCCTCAGAGAGTAGTAAGGGCGTGGAATGCCCTGCCTACAACAGTTGTGGACTCACCAACATTAAGGGCATTTAAATGGTCAGTGGATAAACATATGGATGATATTGGAATAGTGTAGGTTAGATGGGCTTTAGATTGGTTTCACAGGTCAGTGCAACATCGGGGGCCGAAAGGCCTGTACTGAGCTGTAACGTTCTATGTTCTATGCTGTCCGGAGCCGTGCACCCAGCTGCACTGGTCTAACCAGGGCTCCCGATAACTGCAGCAATTCTTTCCCCTGGTACCTTAATCCTTTCTGTCCCGTGGAGAATCTTATTGTACCCGATTATTTGAACCATCGCGTGGGGACTCAACGCAGTGCGACATGAGGGTGGGGGGGGGGGGGGGGGTAATTGCATTATTCTAATGCACACCCACCCCACCTAAACCCCCAAACCGCCCCCCCTTTGTTTGTCCAGTGGTTTCAGCCTGGGATGGTGGGGGCGGGTGGAGAGTTAAAATCGGGAATAGAACCCTAGAACCCTACAGTGCAGAAACAGGCCCTTCGGCCCATCGAGTCTGCACCGAACACAATCCCACCCAGACCCTATCCCCATATCCCTACACATTTTACCTGCTAATCCCTCTAACCTACACATCCCAGGACACTAAGGGGCAATTTTAGCATAGCCAATGAAGCTAACCCGCACATCTTTGGACTGTGGGAGGAAACCGGAGCACCCGGAGAAAACCCACGCAGACACGAGGAGAATGTGCAAACTCCACACAGGCAGTGACCCGAGCCGGGAATCGAACCCAGGACCCTGGAGCTGTGAAGCAGCAGCGCTAACCCACTGTGCTACCGTGCCGCCCATTGCAAAGCACTGAGAGTAACAACCTGAACTATTGCACGGGAGAGTAAGAGAGGCCGCCGTTATTTGATCAGCGTGACCCCTTTGCCCCTAGATAACTCTTTAATTGACTTCCCCTCGTGTCCCGTCTCCCTTGATCTGCGTCTGACGTGAGTTGCTGCCTGGCTAGGTGGCTCCCAGTGAGGGGGAGAAGTGTCGAACACTGCTAAGCTCCAGAGTGCTAATGAGCCAGAGGTTAATCAGAAAAGCTTTGGTGGTGTCAATAGGTCTTTGCTCTTTTCTTGTGCTGAGATTTACCACCCCCTCTTTCAGGAGAAGGACCTACATCGGTTTAAAAGTCCCCTCCCTTTCCCCCAGTAGGTACCCGTCGTAAATACCGGCCTAAAGATGAGCTGCCCCTGACATTCTGACCCACATTAACTGTCGATCACCCAATGACATAGGGGACAACATTTGGGGTGGGATTTTACAGCCTCGTTCGAGCAAGATGAGAAATTCCTGTCCAAAGGCATGGTAGCACAGTGGGTTAGCACTGCTGCTTCACAGCTCCAGGGTCCTGGGTTCGATTCCCGGCTCGGGTCACTGTCTGTGTGGAGTTTGCACATTCTCCTCGTGTCTGCGTGGGTTTTCTCCGGGTGCTCCGGTTTCCTCCCACAGTCCAAAGATGTGCGGGTTAGGTTCATTGGCTATGCTAAAAATTGCCCCTTAGTGTCCTGGGATGTGTAGGTTAGAGGGATTAGCAGGTAAAATGTGTAGGGATATGGGGATAGGGTCTGGGTGGGATTGTGTTCGGTGCAGACTCGATGGGCCGAAGGGCCTGTTTCTGCACTGTAGGGTTCTAAAGTCACTGGAGATTCCCACTGTCCGCCCCCCCCCCCCCCCGCCCACTCCGATTCGGTGGTGGACAAGATGGTAGAGTTCCGGTAATCATGTCTTTGCCAGCTCTGATTCAGTCTGTCCCGCTCCACTCCCCTCCTCTTCCAGAGCAAGGTGTACATCTCCCCCCCCCTCCCCCCCCACCACTGCCCACACCCAGACGCTCCAGTGAGTGACCCAGCACTGCCCCGCCAACAGAAAGAAAACGCTCCAGCATTTACGTAGTGCCTATTGTCCTCGGGATATCTCCAGTAACAGGCAATGAAGCTGTTATGGAGGTGCGGCCATTGCCGCGATGTAGGAGACAGCACATTTTCACACAGCAAGATCCCACAAACGGCAATGTCGTAAGAGCCAAATTATAGAATCCCCACAATGCAGAAGGAGGCCATTCGGCCCATCGAGCCAGAACCAACAACAATCCCACCCAGGCCCTACTTACTCTGCTAATCCGACTGACACTAAAGGGTAATCTAGCACGGCCAATCCACCTAATCCACACATCTTTCAGACTGTGGGAGGAAACCCACGCAGACACGGGGAGAACGCGCAGACTCCACACAGACAGTGACCCAAGCCAGGAATCGAACCCAGGTCCCTGGTGCTGTGAGGCAGCAGCGCTAAACACCGTGCCGCCCACAAATAAAGTACTTTCTTTGGTCACCTTGTTTGAGGGCTCGACATGGGCCATGGAAGAGGTGAGAGAGGTATCCCCTGCCGATTCTGCAGAATAGTGGCCATTGGAGTGTTTACCTCCATCTGACAGAGCAGGGGTAGTTGTGGGGGGTGGGGGAACCTCAGTCTAACACCTCATCTGAAAACGAAACAAAGCCAAACAATCGGGCGGCACGGTAGCACAGTGGGTTAGCACTGCTGCTTCACAGCTCCAGGGTCCTGGGTTCGATTCCCGGCTCGGGTCACTGCCTGTGTGGAGTTTGCACATTCTCCTCGTGTCTGCGTGGGTTTTCTCCGGGTGCTCCGGTTTCCTCCCACAGTTCAAAGATGTGCGGGTTAGGTTCATTGGCTATGCTAAAATTGCCCCTTAGTGTCCTGGGATGTGTAGGTTAGAGGGATTAGCAGGAAAATGTGTAGGGATATGGGGATAGGGTCTGGGTGGGATTGTGTTCGGTGCAGACTCGATGGGCCGAAGGGCCTGTTTCTGCACTGTAGGGTTCTATGCTGGTTCTATAACTCAAACTCTGGGGAATTTGGGTGGTGGAGAAGGTGAGGTGTGGTTGGAGAGGGGGGGAGAGATTTCTCTGGGACGCAGCGAGAGAGATGGGAGATGCTAAACCGGAGTGGCACAGTTGACAGGAAGGTGTAACTGGGGTGCTGCCCCCCTCAGATGCTGCCCCCCTCAGATGCTGCCATCCTCGGGTGCTGCCTCCCACAGGTGCTGTTCCCCATGCGTGCTGTCTCCCTCAGGGACTGTCTCCCTCGTCTGCCGCGTACCTCGGGTGCTGCCACCCTCGGGTGCTGCCTCCGGGGGCCGGGAAGAAGGAAAGTTGACCATTATGGCTCCCCACCCCCACACTTTCCCACCGACCTGTTGCCCCCCTCTGTGCCCGCTTGCCAAGGCAGAGAAGTGACTGGGGACTGTGGGGGAACCTCCCCGTTCTGTGCCACCTTGTGGGACCTGTTTGCAAAGAGACAGAACAGCCGGGTGTAACTTGTAATGTCTGTTGTGATTTTTAGGCAGTGAGATTTGGGTGCTGAATACAAAAACTCCCAGGATCAATAGAACTATTCATTCCTGAACAGATATTTATTAAGGAAATCTCCTTGGGCAATCTCCCAAGACAATAATTGGAATTAATCTCGCAGTTGTACCACTGATAACTCAATACTCTATTTCATGACAAATGTACACTGGCTGCCCAGTTAACATCTTTGACAATGTCCTTTGAATGGATCCCTCTGTAATGAATATGAATTATTCATCGGGGCGAGAAAATTAGCATGTTACACAGCGACAGCTCTGCTCAGCCAACCTTTGACCCAGTCAGCTGGGGTTTGAGGTTCGAGCTTTGAATTGGTACAACAACAACTTGGGTTAGCACCTGTCGGCCTAGGTGAGGGTGGGGGCCGGGGGAGGGGAGGGGGTGTGTTGGGGAAGCTGGTGGAGGTGTGGGGGGGGAAGGGGGGGGGGGGGGGGAACAGTCCCAACAGGCAAGAGGGTGAACCAGACCCAGATGGACAAACAAAAATGGCAAGGATCGAATTATTAAGATAGATTAAAATCTTTGGGTTTTCAAGAAGGGTCACAAAGGAGGAGAGAGAGGTGGAGAGGCAGGTGATACACAGGATCCTTACAGTGTGTGCAGAGGTTATTCAGCCCATCAGGTCGCTACTGGCTCTCTGAAAGGACGCTTTCCTGAGCCCCACTTCCCTGCCTTATCCCCAGAACCCTGAGCATTCTCTCTTTTCAGATAACAATCCAATTCCCTTTGGAATACCTCGGTCAAACCTGCCTCCACCACCCTCCGAGGCAGTTCTCCCCAGATTCCAGCCACTCCCGGTGTGAAAACCATATTTAGAACCTGTTGCCTCTGGGTCTTGATGTATTCTTGAGAGGCAACAGTTTCTCACTGTTTATCTCAGCATCTTAATCATAGAATTCCTACAGTGCAGGAAGAGGCCATTTGGCCCATTGAGTTCATAGAATCATAAAATCCTACAGTGCAGTAGGAGGCCGGAGTTGTACCCACTGTCTGAAAGTGCGTCTCACCAGCTCCATCCCCTGCCCTATTCTTATAATCCCACACATGTAGCCCACTAATCCACGAAACCTGAACATCTTTGAACACTAAGGGACAATTTAGCACGGCCAATCCACCTAACCTGCACATCTTTGGACACTAAGGAGCAATTTAGCATGGTCAATCCACCTAACCTGCACATCTTTGGACACTAAGGGGCAATTTAGCATGGCCAATCCACCTAACCTGCACATCTTTGGACACTAAGGGACAATTTAGCATGGCCAATCCACCCTAACCTACACATCTTTGGACACTAAGGGACAATTTAGCACGGCCAATCCACCCTAACCTGCACATCTTTGAACACTAAGGGACAATTTAGCATGGCCAATCCACCTAACTAGCTCATCTTTGGACACTAAGGGGCAATTTAGCATGGCCAATCCACCTAACCTGCACATCTTTGAACACTAAGGGACAATTTAGCATGGCCAATCCACCTAACCAGCTCATCTTTGGACACTAAGGAGCAATTTAGCATGGCCAATCCACCTAACCTGCACATCTTTGAACACTAAGGGACAATTTAGCATGGCCAATCCACCTAACCTGCACATCTTTGGACACTAAGGGACAATGTATCATGGCCAACCCACCTAACCTGCACATCTTTGGACACTAAGGGGCAATTTAGCATGGCCAATCCACCTAACCTGCACATCTTTGGACACTAAGGGACAATGTATCATGGCCAACCCACCTAACCTGCACATCTTTGGACACTAAGGGACAATGTATCATGGCCAATCCACCTAACCCGCACATCTTTGGACACTAAGGGACAATGTATCATGGCCAATCCACCTAACCCGCACATCTTTGGACACTAAGGGGCAATTTAGCATGGCCAATCTACCCAACCTGCACATTTTTGCAGTGTGAGAGAAGCATCCGGAGGAATCTCACGTCGACATGGGGGAGAAAGTGCAGACTCCACACAGACAGTGACTGGAATCGAACCTGGGTCCCTGGTGCTGTGAGGCAGCAGTGTTAACCCACTGTGCCACCGTGCTGCCCTCAATCAAGTCTCCTCTCCAAGGAAAACAGTCCTAACCTTTCCAATCTATCCTCACAGCTAGAGTTCTTCAATCCTGGGATCATTCTTGTGAATCTCCTCTCTCCAATGTCTTCCCATCCTTCCTGAAGCCTGGTGCCCAGAACCAGGGGGCAGGGGCCTAACTTTATTGATTAGGAATGGATTATCACAGAACTGTGATTGAAACGGACAAAAACAAAGCTCAGTTTTTAAGACTCTGAATTAGCAAGGAAAATCTTAGTGCAAGTGAATTGCAATAATTACAGATGTGAAACATGGGGAAAAGACATATTGATGCTTGCTGTTTGAGGGTGGTTACTGCTAGAACGGTTTATAAATCCCTGGAATGCTCCCTTCCCACTGGGCCTGAGTGCAGGAAGGTTGAAGGTTTGGTTCCACCACCACTGGAGAGTTTGCTGCCCTCAAACCTTGTGTTAATCACTTATGGGACACGGGTGTCTCTGGCTGGGTCAGCATTTATTGCCCATCCCTAGTTGTCCTTGGAGGGCAGTTGAGAGTCACCCACATTGCTGTGGCTCTGGAGTCACATGTAGGCCAGACCGGGGTAAGGACGGCAGATTTCCTTCCCTAAAGGGACATTAGTGACCCAGATGGGTTTTTACAACAATTGACAACTCTTTCTTTGAAGTTTATTTATTAGAGTCACAAGCAGGCTTACAGTAACATTGCAATGAATATCCCCTAGTTGCCACATGCCTATACACCGAGGGTAAATTTGAGCACGGCCAATCCACCTAACCAGCACGTGTCTCGGACTGTGGAAGGAAACCGGAGCACCCGGAGAAAACCCACGCAGACACGGGGAGAATGTGCAGAGTCCACACAGGCAGTGACCCAAGGCCGGAATCGAACCCGGGTCCCTGGCCCTGTGAGGCAGCAGTGCTAACCACTGTGCCACCGTGCAGCCCATCACTATTTCTTAATTCCAGATATGTTTTATTGAATTCAAATTCCACCATCCGCTGTTTAAGGGTTCGAACCCGGGGTCCCTAGAAGTTTTGTTGTGTTTTTCTGGATTAATAGTCGAGTGATAATACCATTGGGTCAAGGTCTCCCCTAGCCTGAGTAAGAGTTAATTGGAGGAGGGAGAAATCAAACTGTGACCCCGTATCCAGTATCAAAAACACATTTCCATTCAGATCAACCCTGATGGCACAGATCAGCTAGATAGTCAATATCTTTTCCCAAAGGCAGGGGAGTCTAAAACTAGAGGGCAGAGGTTTAAGGTGAGAGGGGAGAGATACAAAAGTGTCCAGAGGGGCAATTGTTTCACTCAGAGGATGGTGAGTGTCTGGAACGAGCTGCCAGAGGCAGTAGTAGAGGCCGGTACGATTTTGTGTTTTAAAAATCACAGTAAGAAGTCTCACAACACCAGGTTAAAGGTTTATTGGATAACATGAGCTTTTGGCGCACCATCCCTTGATCAGATGCGTGCATTGAAAAGCATTTAGATAGTTACATGGGTAAGATGGGGATAGAGGGATATGGGCCAAATGCGGGCAATTGGGATTAGCTCAGGGGTTAAAAATCACGGCGGCAGGGACAAGTTGGGCCGAAGGGCCTGTTTCCATGCTGTAAACCTCTGAGATTGAGGACAGGAACAACCTCAGCTGACACCCCCTCCCCACGGTCCCTCTCAATCAGCCGGGTGTGATATTTTATGACGTGTTTGGGTGACATACTTGAAGGTAGCTACTGTCAACGAACAAGCTATATATTCCCCCAAGTGAGCTAACCTATTGATCTGGTATGTAATTCTTTATTAAATAGCATTACCATTTGTGTTTGGAGCGCCTAAGTGGAAAATGTTATCACCGTGACCTTTAAGAACCTAACTTACTCCCACGGATGTTGAGTCAGTTCGGAATCATGAGGTTTTTTTTTAGGAATATCCAATTAAGAAGCGTGGAGAGACCTGGAGGCAAAGGCCTCACTGTGAATTGGCCAAATGAATGGGGCCCTTGTTGTCAGCAGATCAGAAAGCCTGGATGAAAGCAACGGAGATACATGAGTTCATTTCTTATTTTATTTAACTTGCAGCTCATCTGTGACACACCACGTGAGAGCGGGTTCAGGCAGCTGATCCCATCGCTCAGTGTTGGCCAAGACCAGAGGACTGCGAGCTCCAAGTTGTTGTTTACCAGGTTTGGCTCCACAGTTCACCTCTTGTCACAACAGGAGCCTCTTCCCTGGTGTAGGGATTAAGGAACAGATCCTGCAGTTACTAACTCAGGGCAAACTCAAGCAGAGCAATGGGGGGAGGCCATTCAGCCCATTGAGCCTGTTCCACGAATTAATGGTGTGGAGATGCCAGCGTTGGGCTGGGGTGGACACAGTAAGAAGTCTCACAACACTTGGTTAAAGTCCAACAGGTTTATTTGATAGCGCAAAACTCTAACATTTGGTAAGCGCCAAATAAACCTGTTGGACTTTAACCCGGTGTCGTGAGACTAATTAATGAGATTACAGTGATTCTTATTGGCAGGGGTCACGGTCTGAGAATTGGGGGTAGACCATTTAGGACGGAGGTGAGGAGACATTTCTTCACCCAGAGAGTGGTGAGCCTGTGGAATTCATTCCCACAGGAAGTAGTTGATGCCAAAACATTGAATGTATTCAAGAGGCAGCTGGATAGAGCACTTGAGGCGAATGGGATCAAAGGTTGTGGGGAGGAAGCAGGAGTAGGCTGTTGAGTTGGACAATCAGCCATGATCATGATGAAAGGTGGGGCAGGCTCAAGGGGCCAAATGGCCTCCTCCTACCTTCTATGCTTTTATGTTGGGATAGAGTGAGCTTGGGATCACCAGTGTCTCCTGGTGGGGCCTCTTACGCCCCCGACAGTGCGGCACTCCCTCATTGCTGGGCCAACACCTACTGGGTGGAGCTTTACTATCCGACCTGCCACAGAATTTGTAACGGGCGGGTTGGGTTGGGTTGGGTTGGGGGGGGGGTAGGGGGATGGTGGGGGTGTTGAGGTTGGACCATGCAAAGGTCCGTTGACCTTCGGTGGGGTTTTTTCAGTCTATATGGGATGAGTGCGATCGGAAGTCCTGCCCACTGACTCAACGCCAGCCCGCTGAGTGGTGGCTTGAAGGTGGCCATTAAGTGCCATTAATCTCCTGAGCGAGAACCAGTGTGGACGATGGATGCCTCGGGTGTTCCTGGGGTCGCTTTGGCTACAGTTGCAAGGCTGGTTATGAAGAGCAAGATCTGTGGAGACAGAACATGAAGTTCGTGAGGATTATATAATGAACTAAGATGGTTGCATAACTCATTGGAGATTCTTGTAACATCGAGCGGAGACAGATAATCTTGCACATTGTGACACCACTAAAAGTGTGTAAGCGTACGGTGCAGTTGATATTTTATATCCTATTTCTCAAACATTGTGTACTGCGATTTTATTACATTTATACACTTAATGGCAGTTATTGGAATCAGTGTTAATCTGATGGATTCATCCAACTCTCAGGCAAAGGGCCTCTCTCTTTCTCAGTGTTATTCAACCACTTTTTACACTTCAGAGACTAGAAGCTGGGGTTGTTTTCCGAGCGGGACGGTTAACGGGAAATCTATCAGCAGTCTTCACCATCACAAAGGATTTTTGATTGAGTAAATGTAGGGAAATCGTTTGACAGCGCAAAACTCTAACATTTGGTAACGCCAAATAAACCTGTTGGACTTTAACCCGGTGTCGTGAGACTAATTAATGAGATTACAGTGATTCTTATTGGCAGGGGTCACGGTCTGAGAATTGGGGGTAGACCATTTAGGATGGAGACGAGGAGATGATGGGAAGTTTGGGAAACATTGGATTAAAGTTGTTTGACAAGGAAGCTATCATGAGGAAACATTCTTAACCAGTTATGATCTGCTCCAAAGAGTGGAGAAGCAGATTCAATATTAACCTTCAAAAGGTAATTGGATCAATGCTTGAAGGAAAGAGGCCTTGTGGTGTTCATGGGGGTCAGAATCAGAGAATCCCCACAGAAGAAGAGGCCATTCGGCCCATCAAGTCAGCACCAACTCTGACGGACTATTTTACCCAGGCTCTTTGCCCCGGCCTATCCCTGTAACCCCAAACACATTTAACATAGTCAGAAGTCTCACAACACCAGGTTACTGTTCAACAAGTTCATTTGGAATCACGAGCTTTCAGAGCGCTGCTCCTTCATCAACCTGTAATCAGACAATTGCTGATGATTGCACCATGTTCTGCACATTCACAACCTCTCAGATACTGAAGCAGTCCATGTTCAAATGTGACAAGATCTGGACACTATCCAGGCTTGGGCTGACCAGTGGCAGTAACATTCGCTCCACACAAATGCCAGGCAATGACCATCACCAATAAGAGACACTCTAACCACCGCCCCTTGACATTCAATGGTGTAATCATCACCGAATCCCCCACTGTCAACATCCTTGGGGTTACCATTGACCAGAAACTCAACTGGACTCACCGCATAAACACTGTGGCTACAAGAGTAGGTCAGAGACTGGGAATCCTGCGGCGAGTAACTCACCTCCTGACTCCCCAAAGCCTGTCCACCATCTACAAGGACACAAGTCAGGAGTGTGATGGAATACTCCCCACTTGCCTGGATGGGAGCAGCTCCAACAACACTCAAGAAGCTCAACACCATCCAGGACAAAGCAGCCCCGCTGGATTGGCCCCCCATCCACCAACACCCCCTCCCTCCACCACCGACACTCAGCAGTGTGTACCATCTACAAGATGCACTGCGGCAGCTCACCAAAGATCCTTAGGCAGCACCTTCCAAACCCACCACCACTTCCATCGAGAAGGACAAGGGCAGCAGATACATGGGGAACACCACCACCTGCAAGTTCCCCTCCAAGCCACTCACCATCCTGACTGGGAAATATATCGGCCGTTCCTTCACTGTCGCTGGGTCAAAATCCTGGAACTCCCTCCCTAACGGCATTGTGGGTCAACCCACAGCACGCGGACTGCAGCGATTCGAGAAGGCAGCTCACCACCACCTTCTCAAGGGGCAACTAGGGATGGGCAATAAATGCTGGCCCAGACAGTGAGGCCCATGTCCCACAAATGAATTTTAAAAAGTCAGAGCAGGAGCCCAGACCAAGCTGTGATACAACCAGAAAGAATGCTTTCTATGGGGCATCTGTAAAAGTCGGTGAGAGTCGTAGCTGACATGACATCCACCTAATCTGCACATCTTTGGACATTAAGGGGCAATTTAGCATGGCCAATCCAACTAACCTGCACACTTTCAGACACTAAGGGGTAATATAGTACGGCCAATCCAGCTAACCTACACATCTTGGGCCACTGAGGGGTAATTTAGTATGGCCAATCCACCTAACCGGCATATTTCAGACTGTGGGAGGAAACTGGCGCAGAAATGGGGAGAATGTGCAGACTCTGCACGAACTGTGACCCAAGGCTGGAATTGAACCCGAATCCCGGGCAGCAGTGCTAACCACCTTGCATGTACCTCACCAGTGACCTTGAGAATGGGTGGGTGCAGAGCTGGGCCTACAAGTACTGAGTGTGTCAGCTCCTACGTCCAAACCCACTTCGAAATCTGCAACATTACCAATAAATTGAAGCAAATGTCCCCTGTTCTGAGATCAACTCTTGCTTTTATATTTGTATATTTGTTTTTCTCCTGGGATGTGGGTAATGTTGCCTGAATTCACTCCTCAGAGGATAATGTCCCTTCACCAGAATCCCTTTATCTTCAACTTCTGTTCCATTCCTAAGAGTGTGTCAGCTACAAAGTCAGAATCCAGAGTGTCTGAAGTCCTGGCTCTCCTCAGCATTTTATTTATTCATTCATGGGGCAAGGGCATCGCTGGCTGGCCAGTATTTATTGCCCATCCCTAGCTCCCCTTGAGAAGGTGGTGGTGAACTTCTTTTTGATACAATGTACACAGGTAAGACTACCTGATTGGGCAAGTAATCATTACCTCCATGAGCTCATACTCCAGGAACTGCTGCAATCAGGGAGCTCATACTCCAATCATTACCTCAATCAGGGAGCTCACACTCCAATCATTACCTCAATCAGGGAGCTCATACTCCAATCATTACCTCAATCAGGGAGCTCATACTCCAATCATTACCTCAATCAGGGAGCTCATACTCCAATCATTACCTCAATCAGGGAGCTCATACTTCAATCATTACCTCAATCAGGGAGCTCATACTCCAATCATTACCTCAATCAGGGAGCTCATACTCAAATCATTACCTCAATCAGGGAGCTCATACTCCAATCACTACCTCAATCAGGGAGCTCATACTTCAATCATTACCTCAATCAGGGAGGTCATACTCCAATCATTACATAAGAACATAAGAAATAGGAGCAGGAGTAGGCCATCTGGCCCTTCGAGCCTGCCCCGCCATTCAATAAGATCATGGCTGATCTGTCGTGGCTCAGCTCCACCTTCCCGCCCTCTCCCCATAACCCTTAATCCCTTCTCTTATCAAAAACCCATCAACCCGCTTCTTAAAAATATTTAGCGAGGCAGCCTCCACCACTTCAACGGGCAGAGAATTCCAGAGATTCACCACCCTTTGAGTGAAGAAGTTCCTCCTCAACTCTGTTCTAAACCGCCCCCCCCCCTTTATCTTGAGGCTGTGCCCCCTATTACCTCAATCAGGGAGCTCATACTCCAATCATTACCTCAATCAGGGAGCTCATACTCCAATCATTACCTCAATCAGGGAGCTCATACTCCAGTCATTACCTCAATCAGGGAGCTCATACTCCAATCATTACCTCAATCAGGGAGCTCATACTCCAATCATTACCTCAATCAGGGAGCTCATACTCCAATCATTACCTCAATCAGGAAGGTGTTTTACACAGGGACTGGTATTACTAAAGATTGTGGTGCAGGCAGATTTAATTAAAGTTTTCAGAAGTGAACTGGTTAATCAACTTAAGGGAAGAGAATTTTGACAGGCTACAGGGGAAGGATGGAAAAGTGGAATGAGCAAAATTGCTATTGTAGAGAGCTGGAATGATCTCAAAGGGCAGAATGGCCTCCTTTCAGTGTGCTCTTTGAAGGATGTGGGCATTGCAGGCAAGACCATATTTATTGCCCATCCCTAGTTGCCCTTGAGAAGGTGGTGGTGAGCTGCCTTCTCGAACCGCTGCAGTCCGCGTGCTGTGTAGGTACACCCACAGTGCTGTTAGAGAGGGAGTTCTAGGATTTTGACCCAGCGACAGTGAAGGAGTGGCTGATATATTTCCAAGTCAGGACGGTGAGTGATTTGGAGAGGAACCTTGGAGAGCTGGTGTTCCCAGGTATCTGTCCTTCTAGATGGAAGTGGCCATGGGTTTGAAGGTGCTGTCTAAGGAACCTGGGTGAGTTGCTGCAGTGCATCTCGTTGGTAGCTGCCACTGTGCGTCGGTGGTGGAGGGAGTGGGTGTTTGTGGATGGGGGGGGGCCAATCAATCGGGGCTGCTCTGTCCTGGATGGTGTTGAGTTTCTGGAGTGTTGTTGCCATCCAGGCAAGTGGGGAATATTCCACCACACTCCTGACTAGTGTCTTGTGGACAGGATTTGGGGGATAAGGATGTGAGTTACACACGGCAGAACGCCCAGTCTCTGACCTGTTCTGGTAGCCACAGTAGCTATATGAGTCCAGTTCAGCTTCTGGTCAAGGGTAACCCCACGATGATGACAGTGAGGGTTAGCTTAGGGTTCGTGTACTGTGACAATGCTGCAACAAGTAAGTCAGGAACTCATCCCAGACTCCAGCCTAAAAGATGAATTACAGGCAACACAGAGAGAATTTATGTGTCAACACCCTATGGGCATTGCTCACTTTAACAATCCTGTAACCACTTTGGAGCATCAGCAGGGTGGCACGGTGGTTAGCACTGCTGCCTCACAGCACCAGGGACCTGGGTTCAATTCTAGCCTCGGGTCACTGTCTGTGTGGAGTTTGCACATTCTCCCCATGTCTGCGTGGGTTTCCTCCGGGTGCTCCGGTTTCCTCCCACACTCTAAAGACATGTAAATGAGGTGGATTGGCCATGCTAAATTACCCCTTGGTATCCAAAGATGTGAAGGTTAGGTGGATTGGCCGTGATAAATTGTTCCTTAGTGTCCAAAGATGTGCGGGTTAGGGTGGATTGGCCATGATCAATGCTTGGGGTTATGGTGTTATTGCAGGGAGTTGGGTCTAGGCAGGGTTCACTTTCAGAGAATCAGTGCAGGCCCAATGGGCTGAATGGCCTCTTCTACGCTGTAAGCATTCGACAATCGGCAGGAATTGCAGCCTTAGCCTCTTCGTCAGGGACCCTCGGCCATTGGGGTTGCAGGATTATCAATTCTCCTGTGTGTTCTCCCACCCGTCATTGGCCCATCACCCTGAGGCAGTGCCAAGGCTGCAACAAAGAGACAGCATTGGTCCTGTGACTGGACTCAGCCTCCAACCATCAACATCAGAGCAAGCGAAAAACACATCACATGATCTGTCTTGAGATGCTGTTGGATTTTGCTGTGGACAGGAGGAGGCTTGTGTTAACCCTCTCGTTGCTAGCCAGAAGGATAAAGGAGAGAGGAGAGGCCACTCAGCCCCTTTAGCACGCCCAATGAGATCACAGCTGACCTCTGTCTGGAAGTTGCTTTTTCCACCTTTGTCCCATGGCCCTTACAACGGAACGGGTGATAAAAGCGTCTACCTCAGCAACGCCCCCATCCCGTGAAAGGTTAAAGAACAAAGCGACATCAAACTCAGTCTAAATAGCTAATTGTAGAATCTCAACGGTGCAGAAGGAGGCTGTTCGACCCATTGAGTCTGTACTGACAACAATCCCATCCAGGCTCTATCCCCATAACCCAAGTATTTACCCTGCTAATCCCCCTAACACAATTTAGCATGGCCAATCCCAGAGTTGAGGGGATTGAGCTATGAGGAGAGGCTGAATAAACTGGGCTTGTACTCGTTAGAGTTTAGAAGAATGAGGGGAGATCTCATTGAGACGTATAAGATGATGAATGGGATGGATAGGATAGAGGTGGAGAGACTCTTCCCGCTCAAAAAAGACAGTAGGACTAGGGGGCACAGCCTCAAGATAAAGGGGGGGCGGTTTAGAACGGAGTTGAGGAGGAACTTCTTCACTCAAAGGGTGGTGAATCTCTAGAATTCTCTGCCCGTTGAAGTGGTGGAGGCTGCCTCGCTAAATATTTTTAAGAAGCGGGTTGATGGGTTTTTGATAAGAGAAGGGATTAAGGGTTATGGGGAGAGGGCGGGAAGGTGGAACTGAGTCACGACAGATCAGCCATGATCTTATTGAATGGCGGGGCAGGCTCGAAGGGCTAGATGGCCTACTCCTGCTCCTATTTCTTATGTTCTTATGTTCAATCCATCGAACCAACACATTTTTTGACACTAAGGGACAATTTAACATGGCCAGTCCACCTAACCTGCACATCTTTGGACTGTGGGAGGAAACCGGAGCCCCTGGAGGGAAACCCATGCAGACACGGGGAGAATGTGCAAACTCCACACAGACAGTCACCCAAGCCGGGAATTGAACCCAGGTCCCTGGCACTGTGCTAACCCATAGACCCTCACCATGCACAGCCATCTGGGGAAGAGGATTCCAAATTTCTGTCACCCTCTCAATTTCCCGCTTGTTCTTCATTTAGCTCGCCGGAGGAAAAGTTGGAGAATTTTCCAGTCCCGCCTGCCACGGGAATCGAAGCCGGCAGGTAATGGGGAGGAGGAGGGGCAGACCATGGAAAGTCTGTTGACTTTGGGTGGGATTTTCCAGTTTCGAGACGAACATGGCTGGAAAATTGCACCCGGTGTCTCCGGATCCACCTCTGGAGAAATTGGCCTTTTCCAGCAATTCTCCTCCAGACCTTGTCCAGTCTTACTCAGCCATCCAGCACTGCAGCCGGGGTGGGGGGGGGGGGGGGGGGGGGGGGCAGTATACGCTCTGCTCTATTCCCTCAGCAGGGGTAAGACAAGGAAACCCTGTATCACACCAGAGATTAGCACCTGAGGAGCATGAGGCCAAAGGGGTGGGGGGGGCTGGTGGAGCAGCGGGAAACATTTAGAAAGAGAGCCGGAAGGGATGGGAGGCCTCAGATGTAATTTGTTTGCGGGACGTGGGTATCGCTGGCTGGGCCAGCATTTATTGCCCATCCCTAGTTGCCCTTGAACTGGGTATCTCACTCAGCCCTTTCAGAGGGTACAAAGAACAAAGAGCAAAGTAAATTCCAGCACAGGAACAGGCCCTTCGGCCCCTCCAAGCCTGCACTGACCGCGCTGCCCGTGTGAACTAAAACCCCCCACCCTTCCGGGGACCGTATCCCTGTATTCCCATCCTATTCATTCATTTGTACAGACGCCCCTTAAAACTCACTATCGTATCTGCTTCCACCGCCTCCCCTGGCAACGAGTCCCAGACACCCACCCCCCTCTGTGTAAAAAACTTGCAGTAAAAATTCTGACAACACCAGGTTTTAGTCCAACCGATTTATTTGATAATATTCTCACAAGCTTTCGAGGGGGCTGCCTCTTCGTCAGGTGAATGGAGAGTTCTGGCCTCAGACAGAGCATATAAAGCACAGACAGTTTAGAGATTACTGATTAGAATGCGAATCCTTACACCTAACCTGCTGTTCAAGTCTTAAAGTGGCTGATAATGTGAGTGGAAGGAGCACTGATCACAGTTTAAAGAGATGTGTATTGTCTCCAGACAGTACAGTGAGTGAGGTTTTGCAAACCCAGGCAAGTCACGGGGGTTACAGATAGTGCGACATGAACCCAAGATCCCTGTTGAGACCGTCCTCATGTGTGCGGAAGGATTCGCATTCTAATCAGCAATCTCTAAACTGTCTGTGCTTTATATGCTCTGTCTGAGGCCAGAACTCTCCATTCACCTGACGAAGAGGGTAACCTCGAAAGCTTGCTTGCTTGTGAGAATACTATCAAATAAATCGGTTGGACTAAAACCTGGTGTTGTCAGACTTTTTACTGTGTTTACGCCAGTCCAACGCCGGCATACCCACATCATAAAAAACTTGCCTCATACATCTTTAAACCTTGCCCCTCGCACCTTAAACCTGTGCCCCCGAGTAATTGACTCTCCCACCCTGGGGAAAAGCTTCTGACTATCCACTCTGTCCGTGTCTCTCATAATCTTGTAGACTTCTATCAGGTTCCACCTCAACCTCCATCACTCCATTGAGAACAAACCAAGTTTCTCCAACCTCTCCTCATAGCTAATGCCCTCCATACCAGGGCAACATCCTGGTAAATCTTTTCTGGACCCTCTCCAAAGCCTCCACATCCTTTGGTGGTATGGTGACCAGAATTGAACACGATATTCCAAGTGCGGCCTAACTATAAAGCTGCAACATGACTTGCCAATCTTTAAACTCAGTGCCCCGGCCGATGAAGGCAAGCATGCCGTATGCCTTCCTGACTACCTTCTCCACCTGCGTTGCCACCTGCGTAGTTAAGAGTCAACCACATTGCTGTGGCTCTGGAGTCACATGTAGGCCAGACCGGGGTAAGGATGGCAGATTTCCTTCCCTAGAGGGACATGAGAGAACCAGAGGGTCTTTTCTGACAATCGACAATGGTTCCACAGTCAATAGTAGATTCTTAATTCCAGATTTCTATTGAAATCTAATTTCACCATCTGTCATGGTGGGATTCGAACTCCAGGTCCCCAAAATATTACCCTGGGTCACTGGGTCACTGGCCCAGTGAAATTACCATCGTACCACTGCCTCCTCTCTGAGCAATGTATCCATGGAAATAGAACCAAGGTCAAGAGGTGAAGTGCATCAGCCTTCACCTAATTAAAGGAGAATAGTAGCTCAAACAGGCTGAATGGCCTCCCCCTGTTCCAATTGTTTGATGGACAAGGGTGAAATATCAGGATCTGTACATTAGATATACCAAACTAGATACATTAGTGCTGCCAATCTACCCCGTAGGATGGAATAATCTGGACCTCTCCTCAAGAAAACTGAGAAACAAGAGGTGTTTAAACTATGAAGGAAATGATAGGGTTTATATTTCGTTTAGCTTTAGTGTCACAAATAGGTTTACATTAACACGGCATTAAAGTTACAGTGAAAATTCCCTAGTCGCCACACTCTGGCGCCTGTTCGGGTACACTGAGGGAGAATTTAGCACAGCCAATAACACCCTAACCCACACATCATTCGGACTGTGGGAGGAAACCGGAGCACCCGGAGGAAACCCACACAGACACGGGGAGAATGCGCAGGCTCTGCACAGACAGTGACCCGAGCCAGGAATCGAACCCGGGCCCCTGGCGCCATGAGGCAGTGGTGCTAACCGCTGTGCCACCATGCTGCCCCTCAATAAGCATTAATGTGATTCTATCTATGCCAAAACCAGGGGCCATAAAGATAAGACAGTCACTAATAAATACAGTAAGGTACAGTAAGGTAAGCGAATAAGAGTCTAATGTTGCAGTTGTACAGAACGTTGGTTAGACCGCATCTGGAGTACTGCATCCAGTTCTGGTCGCCTTACTACCGGAAAGACATGGAGACCCTGGAGAGAGTACAGAGGAGGTTTACCAGGATGTTGCCTGGCATGGAAGGACTGGGTTATGAGGAAAGATTGAGCAAATTGGGGCTGTTTTCCCTTGAAAGACTAAGGGGAGATCTAATAGAGGTATATAAGATTATGAAGGGTATAGATAGAGTAAACAGTGGTAAGCTTTTTCCTATGTTAGAAACGCACAGTACAAGGGGCCACTGGCTTAGGGTGAGGGGGGAGAGGTATAACACAAATATTAGAGGGAGGTTTTCCACACAGAGGGTAGTGGGGGTATGGAATGCTCTGCCAAGCAAGGTGGTGGAGGCAGGCACGCTGGAGTTGTTTAAGAGTTATTTAGACAGGCACATGAGTGGGCTAGAGATGGAGGGATGTTTTAAATAAGGTTCAGTATCCTTGGGACGTCCCTGGTAATGTCTAAGGATGTGGAATGATACTAATGTTTCTCTCTTTTAATTCACAGGTTTTAAGTCGGTCCGCCTTGTTGTCCAACGAGGGGCACACACACGATGTTCGAGAATAGCCTAGTGCTTCATGTAGTTAGTGTGTGCTTAAACTGGACCAGATACTGGGCAACATGACAGCTCAGTGACTATCACTGTTTGCTGTGCAGACACATGGATTTGGGCTGGTGTCTGTGGGAGTTTGCACATTCTCCCCGTGCCTGCGTGGGTTTTCTCCGGGTGCTCCGGTTACCTCCCACACCCCAAAGATGTGCTCTGAGGCTGATTGGTGTAACAAATTGTCCCTAAATTAGTTTTCCCTCAATGTGGAATGGCCATAAGCACAGACAAGGGTCATGGGTGGAGGGGGGACTGGTAATGTTAATGGCGGCGCGGGCTCGTTGGGCCGAAGGGCCTCTTTTTGTTCTTTGTTCTTTGTATTTGTTACACAGAGAGTGGCAGCAACACACCCAGAGCGAGTGTTTGAGGTGAATAATAGTGGTATATTTAAGGATAAACACACGGGGGGGGAAAGAAATACAGCGATACCTCACACTAAGTCACCTCGAGCAGTGTGATTCCTTTATTAAATTATGAAAATTGCTGCCCACTTATTTATTTAAATATTACCCACCCTATTAGGAAGTAGTTGGGACCCAGGTGTAAAAGCTTTTTGTGTGTATCTGCAGAGTGAGCAGCTGGTGAACCAACATAAGGGGCAGTTTCACCGTTCTGTAGAAGGTTTTGATTTGATTTGATTAACTGTCACTGAGTGAGCTGCTGTGATCTGGAAGGCACTGCCTGGAAGAGAGGCAGAAGCATATTCAACGAGTGATTTAATTGGATTTGATTTATTATTGTCACATGGACTGGGATACAGTGAAAAGTATTGTTCCTTGTGTGCGGTACAGACCAAGCATACTGCTCATAGAGTACATAGGGGGAGAAGGAAAGGAGAGGGTGCAAAATGCAGTGTTACAGTCATAGCTAGGGTTCAGAGAAAGATCAACTTAGTATAACGTGGCTAGGGTGCAGAGAAAGTGCTTTTGCACACTACACA
Organism: Prionace glauca; assembly: GCA_037974335.1. Lineage (NCBI taxonomy): Eukaryota > Metazoa > Chordata > Chondrichthyes > Carcharhiniformes > Carcharhinidae > Prionace > Prionace glauca. The sequence goes on from CM075754.1 coordinate 19,295,656, forward strand.
GACAAAAGATACCATTCATAGAGTACTGATTTGATTTATTATTCATCACATGCATTAGCATTCAGTGAAAAGTACTGTTTCTTGCGCGCTATACAGACAAAGCATACTGTTCACAGAGAAGGAAAGAGTACAGAATGTATTGTTATCATTGTGATCTCAAAAAAGACAGTAGGACTAGGGGGCACAGCCTCAAGATAAAGGGGAGGCGGTTTAGATCGGAGTTGAGGAGGAACTTCTTCACTCAAAGGGTGGTGAATCTCTGGAATTCTCTGCCCGTTGAAGTGGTGGAGGCTGCCTCGCTAAATATTTTTAAGAAGCGGGTTGATGGGTTTTTGATAAGAGAAGGGATTAAGGGTTATGGGGAGAGGGCGGGAAGGTGGAACTGAGCCACGACAGATCAGCCATGATCTTATTGAATGGCGGGGCAGGCTCGAAGGGCTAGATGGCCGACTCCTGCTCCTATTTCTTATGTTCTTATGATCTGGAAGACATTGGCCAAAATGGCAGTGGAATCTGAGTTAATAGGAACTTCCAGAATGGGGGAATTAGAGAAACTTTGAAGACACAAAGACTTGAATAGATCTCGGGAATCGGCAGGGAGTGGGACCAATTAGATCATTGATTTGATTTGATTTATTATTGTCACATGTATTAACATACAGTGAAAAGTATTGTTTCTTGCGCGCTATACTGACAAAACATACTGTTCATAGAGAAGGAAAGGAGAGGGTGCAGAATGTAGTGTTACAGTCACAGCGAGGGTGTAGAGAAAGATCAACTTAGTGCGAGGTGGGTCTATTCAAAAGTCTGACAGCAGCAGGGAAGAAGCTGTTCTTGAGTCGGTCGGTAAGGGACCTCAGACTTTTGTATCTCTTTCCCCGACGGAAGAAGGTGGAAGAGGGAATGTCCGGGGTGCCTGGGGCCCTGAATTATGCCGGCTGCTTTTCCCCGACGCCGGGGTCAAGTCCAATGCTGAAGCTTTTGGAAAAGAGAATTGGGTTACATGAGGAACCGTCTTTTATCACTCACGCTTTAGAATCAGAACCTTCCACAAACTGAGGCGTCGTGAGGTTTTGATTTTTATTCTCCATGTCATGTGAGCCAGCTGAACTGTGGTGTCCCTAATCTGATTAAAAATCTCACTACAGAACGCACTTGCTGAATTTGTCACACGCTATTTCTGAACACGCGACTGGAGTCACATTTTCCTGCGATGATTTGTTGATAACTCAGCGATGGCACCGCTGGGACAATCTGCCAAGTATTTCAGCAATCAATTGCCAAGGGTTCACCTGCAACAACAACTTGCATTCGCATAGCCTCTGCTTTGATTTGATTTATTATGGTCACACGTATTAACATACAGTGAAAAGTATCGTTTCTCGCGCGCTATACAGACAAAGCATACCGTTCATAGAGAAGGAAAGGAGAGGGTGCAGAATGTAGTGTTACAGTCACAGCGAGGGTGTAGAGAAAGATCAGCTTAATGTGAGGTGGGTCCATTCAAAAGTCTGACAGCAGCAGGGAAGAAGCTGTTCTTGAGTCGGTCGGTACGGGACCTCAGACTTTTGTATCTTTTCCCCGACGGAAGAAGGTGGAAGAGAGAATGTCCGGGGTGCGTGGGATTATGCTGGCTGCTTTTCCTGAGGCAGTGGGAAGTGTAGACAGAGTCAATGGATGGGAGGCTGGTTTGTGTGATGGGATTGGGCTACATTCACGACCTTTTGTAGTTCCTTGCTGCCTTGGGCAGAGCAGGAGCCCAGACCGAGCTGTGATACAACCAGAGAGAACGCTTTCTATGGTGCATCTGTAAAAGTTGGTGAAAGTCGTAGCGGACATGCCAAATTTCCTTAGTCTTCAGAGGAAGTAGAGGTGTCGGCGAGCTTTCTTAACTATAGTGTCGGCGGAGTGGGGGGGGGGAGACCAGGACAGGTGACCTGGACACCTAAAAACTTGAAGCTCTCGAGCCTTTCTACTTCTTCCCCATTGATGTGGACACGGGCACTCTCTTCTTCCCGCTCCCTGAAGTCGATGGCAATCTCCTTTGTGGTTGTCGACATCAAGGGAGAGATTATTGTTGCCGCACCAGTTCACCAGACTACTTGGACTGGTCAGTGCTTCGAGATTCAGGTGACAGGGTGGGTGTCACACAGCTGCCTCCTGGTGTGGGCAGAACCCGAATGGTGACCATAGCTGGTAGGCCACAGGAAGAGGGCGGTGGGGGTGGGTGTGGCGGGGGGGGGTGGGGGTGGCAGGCGATGTCCTGTGGGCCATCCCAGAGCTCCCCTACGTCAGCCTGTCCCGCTGTGAGTCAGTCCTCCCCGGAGGGCGGTTTGGGGGGTGGGGGTGGGGGATACAGTCCTATCGCTCGCTTGCAGCCATGGCTGTTCCACTATTATCGCACGCTGTAACTTCGCATTCCTGCAGAGGAACGTTATGTTCAGCCCACCATCTCTGTTGTCATCCCTCTGTCACGGAATTCAGACAGAAGGTATCAAAGAGCCTTCCGCCAGTGCAGAGAGTGAGAGTAATTAAATACTAAAGTAATTGTTTCTCAAGGCTGCAGTGCAGATGTGCCGTGGCAGTGAGACATCATTAATGTTCTGTAATCTGGTGGGGCCCCGACTGTTTCACTGCCTGAACGCAGCTGGAAAGACGTGTCTGAGTTTGATTAAGGAACCAGAGCAAGGCCAGAAAGCCTTGTACTCTCCGATTAAATCCTCGCACTTTGATAGTGAGGGATTCACACTCCAGGGAGTGTGGTCATGCAGTTGAGGACGGGAGTGTCTCAGTCAGGCTCGGCGGGTACAGTTCTTGGCTGCAGCTCAGAAGGTAGCAGGTTCAAACCCCGCTCTCCAGGGACCCAGCTGCGTTTAACCTGCGGCTGGGCGCTATATAAATGCACGCTTTTCTCTCCGGGGCGGTGGTGGGATTGGGGGGCGGGGGGGGGGGGGGGAGATCAAGCCATCGGGAAGCCAGTGTGCACACGCCCATCTCCCTATTGACAGGGAGTCAGTCAGGCGCATGCGCAGTGGAGCACTCAATAAGCTGACACCAGCCTCTCGGGCGGGAGTAGACCCCACTCCCACCCGCTCACCCCTTGCCGACATGAACCCGCCAAGCAGATGCAGAGTGCCAGAGATTCACTTGGAATCCCTACAGTATGGAAGGAGGCCATTCAGCCCATCGAGTCTGCACCAACCACAATTCCACCCAGGTCCTAACAGGCTTGCAGGTGCAGCAGGTGGTCAGGAAGGCGAATGGGATGCTGGCCTTCATAGCGAGGGGGATTGAATATAAAAGTAGGGAGGTCTTGCTGCAGCTGTATAGGGCATTGGTGAGGCCGCAGCTGGAGTACTGTGTGCAGTTTTGGGCGCCGCACCTGCGCAAGGATATTTTGGCCCTGGAGGGAGTGCAGAGGAGGTTTACTAGGCTGATACCGGAGTTGAGGGGATTGAGCTATGAGGAGAGGCTGAATAAACTAGGCTTGTACTCGTTAGAGTTTAGAAGAATGAGGGGAGATCTCATTGAGACGTATAAGATGATGAATGGGATGGATAGGATAGAGGTGGAGAGACTCTTCCCGCTCAAAAAAGACAGTAGGACTAGGGGGCACAGCCTCAAGATAAAGGGAGGGCGGTTTAGAACAGAGTTGAGGAGGAACTTCTTCACTCAAAGGGTGGTGAATCTCTGGAATTCTCTGCCCGTTGAAGTGGTGGAGGCTGCCTCGCTAAATATTTTTAAGAAACGGGTTGATGGGTTTTTGATAAGAGAAGGGATTAAGGGTTATGGGGAGAGGGCGGGAAGGTGGAGCTGAGTCACGACAGATCAGCCATGATCTTATTGAATGGCGGGGCAGGCTCGAAGGGCCAGATGGCCTACTCCTGCTCCTATTTCTTATGTTCTTATGTTCTTATACCCTAGCTAGTCCCCCTAACACTAAGTGATAATTTAGCATGGCCAATCCACCTAACCTACACGCCTTTGGACTGTGGGAGAAAACCGGAGCACCTGGAGGAAACCCACGCAGACACAGGGAGAATGTGCAAACTTGACACAGACAGTGACCCAAAGCCAGAATTGTACCCGGGCCCTGGCGCTGTGAGGCAGCAGCGCTAACCACTGTGCCAACACTTGACTAACTGCACCCAAAAAACAGATGAGAAAATACTCTTCACCCTTTCCTTTCCTTCTCCCCTATGTACTCCATGAACGGTATGCTTTGTCTGTATAACGCGCTAGAAACAATACTTTTCACTCTATCCCAATACATGTGACAATAATAAATCAAATCAAGTCTAACTACATTAGGAAGAGAACAAGTCCGGCTTCCTCTGGTCTGAAGATCGTACATTTTTATAGCGGAATATTCCAGAATGAGTTCCAGCCAGTTTCCGAAATGTCCTCCCTGTTGGAATGCCCGAAATGCGGCAGCGAAACTGTGCACAGCAGGATCCCACAGCAAGATAAACGGCCGCATAAACTGTTCAACGTGAGATTTGGCCGGAAGGTAAATGTTGACCAAATACTGGTGAGAATTCGTAAATAAATCCCGAAAGATGCTGGAAATCCGAAATAAAAACAGAAAATGCTGGATAAACTCAGCAGCGTCTGCGGAGAGTGAAACAGAGACCGGAATTCTCCAGCCGTTCACACCGGTGGGATTCTCCTGTCCCGTCAGCCACACAGCCCCACCCCGCGGGTTTCCCGCTGGTGTTTGGTGACGTCAGTGGGAACGCAGCAGGATCACAAGGTGCAAGGGATATGTTTGTCCTCGCGAGAGAGTGGATAAGGCCGTGCTTTCATCCAGTATGTCCGAGGTGCGCAAAGTCCTTGATTATACTGGCAGTGAGATGTGTAGACAGAGTCAATGGATGGGAGGTTGGTTTGTGTAATGGATTGGGGCTACACTCATGATCCTTTGTAGTTCCTTGCAGTTTTGAGCAGAGCAGAGCTGAGATACAACCAGAAAGGACGCTTTCTATGGCGCATCTGTAAAAGTTAGTCAGAGTTGGAGTGGACATGTCAAATTTCCTTAGTCTTCTGAGAAAGTAGAGGCGTTGGTGGGGCTTTCTTAACTATCTTAAGGTTTCTTAAGGGCGGCACGGTAGCACAGTGGTTAGCACTGCTGCTTCACAGCTCCAGGGTCCTGGGTTCGATTCCCGGCTCGGGTCACTGCCTGTGTGGAGTTTGCACATTCTCCTCGTGTCTGCGTGGGTTTTCTCCGGGTGCTCCGGTTTCCTCCCACAGTCCAAAGATGTGCGGGTTAGGTTCATTGGCTATGCTAAAATTGCCCCTTAGTGTCCTGGGATGTGTAGGTTAGAGGGATTAGTAGGTAAATGTGTGGGGATAGGGTCTGGGTGGGATTGTGTTCGGTGCAGACTCGATGGGCCGAAGGGCCTGTTTCTGCACTGTCGGGTTCTATGTATTGTGTTGGTATCGGGGGAGTAGGACAGGTTGTTGATGATCTGGACACCTAAAAACCTGAAGCTTTTGACCATATCTACTCTCTCCATTCACTTGACAAAGAGGCAGCCCCCTCGAAAGCTTGTGAGAATATTATCAAATAAATCGGTTGGACTAAAACCTGGTGTTGTCAGACTTTTTACTGTGTTTACGCCAGTCCAACGCCGGCATACCCACATCATGATGTAGACCATGCAGACGCTACGACAACGGATGAATGAACATCGCTCGACAGTCACCAGGCAAGACTGTTCCCTTCCTGTTGGCGAACACTTCAGTGGTCGCGGGCATTCAGCCTCTGACCTTCGGGTAAGCATTCTCCAAGGCGGCCTTCATGACACACGACAGCGCAGAGTCGCTGAACAGAGACTGATAGCCAAGTTCCGCACACATGAGGACGGTCTCAACAGGGATCTTGGGTTCATGTCGCACTATCTGTAACCCCCGTGACTTGCCTGGGTTTGCAAAACCTCACTCACTGTACTGTCTGGAGACAATACACATCTCTTTAAACTGTGATCAGTGCTCCTTCCACTCACATTATCAGCCAGTTCAGGTTTTGAACAGCAGGTTAGGTGTAAGGATTCGCATTCTAATCAGTAATCTCTACACTGTCTGTGCTTTATATGCTCTGTCTGAGGCCAGAACTCTCCATTCACCTGACGAAGAGGCAGTCCCCTCGAAAGCTTGTGAGTATATTATCAAATAAATCGGTTGGACTAAAACCTGGTGTTGTCAGACTTTTTATTGTGTTTACGCCAGTCCAACGCCGGCGAACCCACATCATGATGTAGACAGGGGGCATGTTCTCCTTTACACTTCCTGAAGTCGATGACAATCTCCTTTATTTTGTTGACATTGAGGGAGAGATTATTATTGTCGCACCAGTTCACCAGATTCTCTGTCTCATTCCTGTACTCTGTCTCATCATTGTTTGAGATCCAACCCACTATGGTGATGTCATCAGCAAAATCATGTTGGAGGGGGATTTAGCTGCACAGATTTAGGTGTATAAGGAGTATAGCAGGGGGCTGAGAACACAGCCTTGTGGGGCACCGGTGTTGAGAATGATCGTGGAGGAGGTGTTGTTACCGATCCTTCCTGATTGTGGTCTGTGGGTTAGGAAGTTCAGGATCCAGTCGCAGAGGGAGGTGCCGAGGCCCAGACCATGGAGTTTGGAGATGAGTTCTTTAGGAATAATGGTGTTAAAGGCTGAGCTGTACTCAATAAATAGGAGTCTGACATAGCTGTCCTTATTATCTAGGTTTGATTTGATTTGATTTATTATTCTTACATGTATTAACATAGACATAGAACCCTACAGTGCAGAAACAGGCCCTTCGGCCCATCGAGTCTGCACCGAACACAATCCCACCCAGACCCTATCCCCATATCCCTACACATTTACCCGCTAATCCCTCTAACCTACACATCCCAGGACACTAAGGGGCAATTTTAGCATAGCCAATGAACCTAACCCGCACATCTTTGGACAATGATAACAGACAATGATAAGTATTGTTTCTCACGCACTATACAGACAAAGCATACCGTTCATAGAGAAGGAAAGGAGAGGGTGCAGAACGTAGTGTTACAGTCACAGCGAGGGTGTAGAGAAAGATCAACTTAATGCGAGGTGGGTCCATTCAAAAGTCTGATGGCAGCAGGGAAGAAGCTGTTCTTGAGTCGGTCGGTACGGGACCTCAGACTTTTGTATCTTTTTCCCGACGGAAGAAGGTGGAAGAGAGAATGTCCGGGGTGCGTGGGGGGGTCCTTAATTATGCCGGCTGCTTTGCCGAGACAGCGGGAAGTGTAGACAGAGTCAATGGATGGTGTTCCAGGGTTGAGTGCAGTGGACAGGGAGATGGCATCTGCTGTGGACCTGTGGTGGCAGTAGCGAACTGTAGTGGATCCAGGCAGTCCAAGAGGCCAGAACTGATTCATACCATGACCCCCCTTCGAAGTACTTCATAATGATGGATGTCAGAACCATTGAACGATAGTCATTAAGGCACACTGCTTGGTTTCTCTTTGGTATCAAGATGATGGTGAAGTTTAAGTTTATTTATTAGTGTCACAAGTAGGCTTACATTAACACTGCAATGAAGTTATTGTGAAGATCCCCTAATCACCACACTCCGGCGCCTGTTCGGGTTACACTGAGGGAGAATTTAGCACGGCCAATGAACCTAACCAGCACGTCTTTCAGACTGTGGAAGGAAACTGGAGCACCAGCGGAAACCCACACAGACACGGGGAGAATGTGCAGACTCCGCACAGACACCGGGAATCGAACCCAGCTCCCTGGCGCTGTGAGGCAGCAGCGTGAACCACTGTGCCCCCCGTGCCGTTTTGTACCAATGGAAGATGGTGAAAGAGATGTCCGGAGTGCGTGGGTTCCTGCACTATATAAGGTCTCCCTGCCACAGTGCCGCCAGGCCTCTGGAGTGGGATTTGGACCCTGGTCTGATTTCTCTTGAACGGAGGCACGGCTGAGAGAGCGCGCAGATATATTTCCTACCGTCATGGGAGAAAGATGAGTGCTTATTTTTCGAAAGGCAGGAACGAAGGGTAAAGCACGAGATTTCTGGACCAGGGCCAGTGAACAGACAGTGACAGGAATAGCCGAGAATGAGTTAACAAAATGAATAAAGATCAGAAGAGGAGACAAGGAAGCATTATGTCACACGTCCCGTTCACCATATATATTCCGAATTTATTATGAGAGAGTCTGAATGGCTGCAATTTTGGTTTAGGGTATTGGTAAACAACGTCCCCTCCATCGAGGCCACACCATTGCTGATCTTGGGAGGGCAAACGTGAGACAAGGTTCGTAACTTGGATTGTAGATAAAATGCCTTGGAAACAAAGCCAAGTTGGGGGGATCACACAGAGGTGATTCCCCCCACAGTTAACACAGCGTGAGCTCTAGGGGAGTAGAAACCAACTGATCAGAATGTTCCCTCGGGTTGTCTCAGTGATACCTGGGGGCTGAAGCAATGAAGATGTTGAACCGAGGGGAAGCAGAGACAAAAGAGGCATTTAACACCATGAAGGAGTTTCTATAGAGCTATAAGATCAGTATCGGTGGTAAGTAACGCGTCCGAGTGCTGTCTGTGCTTAGCTGTGGCTGTGAGGGGTTGTTGTATTCAGAGGGATGAAGCAGTTAGATCTCTGAGGTTCCAGCAAAAAAACCAGAAGAATGGGTGAGAGACAGGAAGAAGCTAAACTACAACAGTGAGAGAGAGGGGGGAGAGATGGAGAGAGAATACAATGAGAAAATAGAGAGTTTGGGGCTACATTATTGAAGAGGTGACAGGGGGGTTGTTTGATGTGTTGAAGTCTGGAAAGGTTGGTGAAGGTTCAAAACAGGGAGGCAGAGGAGATTTTCTCCAGATGATGATGTGGCGAAGCAGATGGGCCAATAATCACCTGGCAATGCCCCAAAGAATAGATTGGAGCTAATATCGGGCACACAAGGTGGGAATTAATGGTTGTGGCGATGGTTGGTTGGGAGTAGTTAAGCCAAACGGTAGCTACATTTTAACCCTTTGAACTTAAAAAGGAATATTCATTTATGAGATGGGAGGGTGATTAGTCAGTCCAGCATTCATTGCTCCCTGCTAACTGCCCTCAAGAAGGTGGTCTTCTGGAATGGTTGCTGGTGGCAACACTTTCACAGTGCAGTTTGCTCGGGGTCTGACCTAACAACGTTGAAGGAACGGCCGATATTATCCTTGGCCAATACCCCCACCCACTCCCTCCTACTTGCTGCCAGCCTGTGCCTTGGTAACATCACTCGACAAGGCAGTATCCAGCCACTGATGTCACCCACAGCTCTCTGCTATCACAACCCCTCCACCAATGATCAGGGCAACATCCGGGATGGGACAAGCGAAATCCTCCTCCAACTAAATTCTCAGAAGGCTAAGAACTTGCCACAAACTTTGTTCCCCAAGGCATCACCAATCCCTCCCCCCCAACAACAGTCTGAGGTTTGAAGTAGCTCCAATACAACCTGGGAGTAGCGTTTGACATTAAGTTTATTTATTAAGTAGGCTTACATTAACACAGCAATGAAATTACACAGCAATGAAAAATCCTCTTGTCGCCACACTCTGGAGCCTGTTCGGGGAGGATTTAGCACGGCCAATACACCTAACCAGCACGGCTTTCAGATTGTGGGAGGAAACCGGAGCACCCGGAGGAAACCCATGCAGACACAAGGAGAACGTGCAGACTCTGTGTAGACAGTGACCTGAGCCGGGAATCGAACCTGCGTCCCTAGCGCCGTGAGGAAGCAGTGCTAACCACTGTGCTACTGTGCTGCCCCATCCAAAAGATCTCTTTAACATCCCCAAAGGTGGCATGCTGGCACAGTGGTTCGGGGACGTGCTGGTGTGTTGGTGGTGGAGGGAATGGGTGTTGGTGGATGGGGAGTCAATCAAGCGGGGCTGCTTTGTCCTGGATGGTGTTGAGCATGTTGAGTGTTGTTGGAGCTGCCCCCATCCAGGGAAGTGGGGAGTATTCCATCACACTCCTAACTTGTGTCCTTGTAGATGGTGGACAGGCTTTAGGGAGTCAGGAGTCACATGTCAACTCCCCACGTGCAGAATAGACAGGTTTTGGCTTTCTTTTGGAACCGCAGTGTTTACATCACTGGTCCAGTTCAGACTCTGGTCAATGGGGCAGCAGAAGGTAATTGGGACTGGAACACTTCCCTGAGGAATTCCTGCAGAAGATCAGCTAACGGTCAGACGATCGGCTTTTGATTTCCAAAGCGGAATTCTGACCTCCTTCCCTCAGAGAGGCAGAGAAACGGCAAGAGATTTGAATCTGTATAAATTACGTGGCGCTCCACAATGTCAGATCTCAGTGTGTTACATTGCAGAATCAAACTTCCCCCACTGGAATGTTCAAGGACAAATCCGCACCGTGAAACACGCTCCTGTCCAAGATGGAGACCTTGGCCGAAATTTTACTGTCTCTCCCATCACAGGAATCGGAGCGGGCGAGAGGAGGACCATGAAAAGGCCGGTTGACCCTGGGGTGGGATTTTACAGTTTCGGATGAACGAGACTGTGTAATTTCATCCCTCGAGTATTTCTGGAAACTCTCACTTATAAAGAGTGGTTGGCCAATGGGGAACAGTGAGATGGCTCTCTAAATCCCTCTGCGGACTGAGGGTAATGTCGATGATGGGAATGGAGGAGGGGGCAAGGATGTGGGAAGAAAAAAACCATTTCCTTTTCCATTCCATGACTATTTGCAGTGAGGCTTTAACCCGGTGTTCAGGGGGACCAGGATGGCTTTGCCCAAATCATGGACCCTTCAGCATGTAGTCAAGTATGACTCATCAGTTAGCAACATTGGAATGGAAGAGGCCATTCAGCCCCTCAGGCCTAGTTCACCATTCATTAGATCCTGAAGCATAAGTCCAATCATCCTCCCCTATCCCCTGATACCATCAAACATCTATCTCTGTCTCAGAAGAGACAGCCACACCCCATACCCACATCCCAGCACCCACAGTCGTTTGGTAGAGTGAGTTTGGTGTGAAGATATAGGCTGGAATTTTACCATCCTATCCGGCACAGGAATCAGAGCGGGTGGGGGACAGACCACGGGAAGCTCTGTTGACCTCACGGTGGGGGGAGGGGGGGGGGGATTTAATGGGTTTGGAACGAGCGAGGCCATAAGATTCCAGCCCATACTTTCTGCAAAGTGGCCTGGCGATAATCATGAGATTGTGTCCGTTTGTTCCGGAACCGCCCCCCATCTTCCGCATATCAGAGGGAATAGTTTCTCCCTGTCTACACTTCAAAGTTCTTCCATCATTTTTAAAATGTCGCAATTAGATTTCCACTGCTCCACAACACAAGGCAGCAGGAACTACATTATTTCGCAGGTTGTTCTCACAGTTTAACCCTTTAAGCCGTGGTATAATCCTGATGAATTCACCCCTTTTCCAAGGTCAAGATAGGCTGCTGGGGTACGTCGCCCAGGAATCTATCCGCTTACTCCAATCTCGTGGGAAAATAAATCATAAAACCATTCGCTGCGACTTCCCCAATAAACACTGGGAGCTTTCTAAAACACAGCAAAGCCCTCTTACTTTCCCCTGCACTCCCAACCTTTCCGATAATTGACATTTGACCCCTCACACATGATAGCCATGTGATTCATCAGCATGCAAAAGAGCCGTGACATTTTCCTATTTATGGCGCTGTTTTTCAAGTTGTGGTTCCACAAGTGAAGGGGACATAAAGATTCTTGTAATTTGCTGTGACCATCGAGTTGCTCGTCCCACTGTTCACTCACCATGAACGAAAGTCAAAGAACAAAGGAGCATTCTTCAGAGTGGCCAGCTAGTGTCACGAAATACTGAGCTGCCATTTTCTTTCAACAACAGATCCATTGATTCACCATTCTGTAGGAGAAAAAGTCTGCTGTCGGGCGTATATCTTAACCCTCAACAGCCAAGGGTCTTTGCAAGCTAACTGTTTCGCCGTTTATGCCTCCTCATTCGCTGTGACACAGCTAAGTACAACATCCAGCATGGCAGCCACTTGTAAAGGCACCATTGTCCACCTTAATGTTCAGCACTGTTCGCCACTCCTCAGATACTGAAGCAGTCCGCGTCCAAATGCAACGAGATCTGGACACTATCCAGGCTTGGGCTGACCAGTGGCAAATAACATTCGTGCCACACAAATGCCAGGCAATGACCATCACCAATAACAGACACTCTAACCACCGCCCCTCAACATTCAATGGTGCTCATAGTAAGAAGTTTCACAACACCAGGTCAAAGTCCAACAGGTTTCTTTGGAATCACGAGCTTTCGGAGCGCTGTTCCTTCATTCCATTCACCTGGTGAAGAAGTGGCACTCCAAAATTTCATAGCCACTACACACACGTGGGCTTTAAGGCTTCTTACTGTGCCTACCCCAGTCCAACACTAGCATCTCCACTTCAATGGTGTTCCCATCACTGAATCCCCCCCGCTGTTAACATCCTGGGGGTTACCACTGACCAGAAACTCAACTGGACTCACTGCATAACCACAGTGGCTACAAGAGCAGATCAGAGGCTGGGAATCCTGCGGCGAGTAACTCACCTCCTGACTTCCCAAAGCCTGTCCACCATCTACAAGGACACAAGTTAGGAGTGTGATGGAATACTCCCCACTTGCCTGGATGGGGGCAGCTCCAACAACACTCAAGAAGCTCAACACCATCCAGGACAAAGCAGCCCCGCTTGATTGGCCCCCCATCCACCAACACCCCCTCCCTCCACCACCCACACTCAGCAGTGTGTACCATCTACAAGATGCACTGCGGCAGCTCACCAAAGATCCTTAGGCAGCACCTTCCAAACCCACCACCACTTCCATCGAGAAGGACAAGGGCAGCAGATACATGGGGAACATCACCACCTGCAAGTTCCCCTCCAAGCCACTCACCATCCTGACTGGGAAATATATCGGCCGTTCCTTCACTGTCGCTGGATCAAAATCCTGGAATTCCCTCCCTAACGGCATTGTGGGTCAACCCACAGCACGCGGACTGCAGCGATTCGAGAAGGCAGCTCACCACCACCTTCTCAAGGGGCAACTAGGGATGGGCAATAAATGCTGGCCCAGACAACAAGGCCCACGTCCCAGGAATAAAATAAGATCTCTGGATCATTTGACAGTTCATTTTACCGAGCAGCCTCTGGTTTCAACTTCCTTCTGAACTTGACAGATTGAGGTTTTTGTACAAGAAGCTTTGCCGTGATCAGTTGGTACCGTAGTGGATACAGTCTCCGTATAACTCAAAATCCACGGTGGGAGATTATGAAATTAAATTCAATAGAAATTTAAAAAGCTGTTCCTTCGTCACCGCTCCCAGCCTGGTCTACAGCTGACTGCCAGCTTTCGTGGTGTTTTTGGTTGGTTAGATGTCCTGGGTAGATGTTCTGATCCAAGGATGAGGTCCAGCAATGCTTTCTCCAGGTTACTTGGAACAGTCACCAATTGGGGGTCACACCCAAGAACAAATAAAGATAAAGCACATCCAAGTTTCATTGCAATCTCACACTGCTCCACTCTCAACATGCCATGTTTCCCATTGGAACATAGAACATTACAGCGCAGAACAGGCCCTTCGGCCCACGATGTTGCGCCAACCAGTTACAAAACAATGACCCACTAGCCTAAACCAATCCCTTTTCATCCATAAACCTATCCACAGATCTCTTAAACACCCCCAAACTAGGTGCATTTACAACTGCAGCTGGCAGGGCATTCCAGTCCCTCACCACCCTCTGGGTAAAGAACCTACCCCTGACATCGGTCCTATAACTACCCCCCCTTAATTTAAAATCGTGCCCCCTCGTGCTAGCTTTCTCCATCCTAGGAAAAAGGCTATCACTATCTACCCTGTCTAAACCTCTAATCATCTTATATGTTTCAATGAGATCCCCTCTTAGCCGCCTTCTTTCCAGCGAAAACAACCCCAAATCTCTCAGTCTCTCCTCATAGGATCTCCCCTCCATACCAGGCAACATCCTGGTAAACCTCCTCTGCACCCTCTCCAAAGCCTTTACATCCTTCCTGTAATGTGGGGACCAGAACTGCACACAAAACTCCAAGTGTGGCCGCACCAGAGTTGTGTACAGTTGCATCATGACGCTGCGACTCCTAAATTCAATCCCCCTACCAATAAACGCCAAGACACCGTATGCCTTCTTAACAACCTTGTCTACTTGATTCCCAACTTTCAGGGATCTATGTACACATACACCTAGATCCCTCTGCTCCTCCACACTATTCAAAGTCCTCCCGTTAGCCCTATACTCAACACATCTGTTATTGGAAGGTAAACCTCTGTAAAACTAGGATCTATTCCACACAGCAGTCAAAGGGCAGGATTTTCCAGTAATGCACACCTCAAGACTGGGAAATCCCACCTGAGGACAACAAACCGTTACAATTCCCCAGGAGGGGAAAATTCTGTCCAAAGTCTTTTGTTCTTATTTTATTTATTAGTGTCACAAGTAGGCTTACATTAACACTGCAATGAAGTTACTATGAAAACCCCCTAGTCGTCACACTCCTGTGTCTGTTCGGGTTAGACTGAGGGAGAATTTAGCACGGCCGATGCACCCTGACCAGCACGTCTTTCAGACTGTGGGAGGCAACTGGAGGAAACCCACGCAGACACGGGGAGAATGTGCAAACTCCACACAGACAGTGACCCAAGCCGGGAATCAAACCCGGGTCCCTGGCACTGGGAGGTCGAAGTACTAACCACTGTGCCACCCGGATCAAGAAGGCGGCTCACCACCACCTTCTCAAGGGCAATGAGGGATGAGTAGTAAATGCTGGTTCCTGTCACTGTGAGGCAGCAGTGTGCCAACCCCTCTGCCACTGTTCTGTGCTTCCCAAGCCGTGCTGGTGCTAGCTTCATGAACCCTCCCCAGTTTCCTCAGCCAGTGATGATTCCATTGAGCCGTGACCAGGCGCGTTGGCGGGCTGGTTGATCATGAGAGGCCTCACAGCTGACCATAGCCCTGCCCACACTGCCACCTTCCCTGAGGTACCTGTGGATGTGTGCCACCCATAAGCACCCACGGAATCATCCAGAACTTTGTTAACTTCAAAGAAAGACCTTAAACCGATCGAGTAGCCCACAGGACACTTTAGAGTCAATGGATTCTTTCGGAGTTCTGTTTTGTTGGGTCTATATTGGCTTGGGTCCACTGCAGGTGAATCCAAAATAAATTAATTTTATTCTGATGTCCTTCACTTGCTCCGGTTGTTATTTGATGGCAATACATTTTTAATCTAACGGCTAAACGCTCTCTGATTCAACCCGAACTGATCCAATCCGTCACTTCTCTCTCCCCGTTACAACACAATATTGGGAATCACCAAAGACAACATGGCGAAGGGCTAAAGTGGCTGAACTGGAAGAGGTGGAACTTGTACCGAGTGAGAGACAAGACAGGCCCTGACAGAGGAACACTGCTGTGGGCTTATGCCCCACCCGGGTCCAGGAGATTAATTAAACTAAACTAACTGCGCAAAAAAAAGAAACAGGCCATCGAAGTTTTGCATCTTGCACTCATCAGGTCAGAATCACCCAATCTCAAAGGGAATAGCAATTTATCCTGTATGAGGAAAGGATGCTGATTGGTTGGCAACTTCCCGCTGCCCCAGAAAAGCAGCCAGCATAATTAAGGACCCCACGCATCCTGGACATTCTCTCTTCCACCTTCTTCCGTCGGGAGAAAGATGCAAAAGTCTGAGGTCACGTACCGACCGACTCAAGAACAGCTTCTTCCCTGCTGCCGTCAGACTTTTGAATGGACCCACCTCGCATTAAGTTGATTTTTCTCTACACCCTCGCTGTGACTGTAACACTACATTCTGCACTCCTTTCCTTCTCTATGAACGGTATGTTTTGCCTGTACAGCGCACAAGAAACAATACTTTTCACTGTATGTTAATAAATGTGACAATCATAAATCAAATCAAACCAAATTCAAAAATATTATCTAAAGTCCGGGAGCTCCCATTCCACTGGCCAAAGTTGGGATTTTCCACACTCTCCGCTGTGTGTTTAACGACAGAGGGGGGCAGTCCGCCACTATTGGCTGGCTGTGGGATCTTCCTGACCATCCCTGTCAATGGGGTTTCCCATTGTTTGCACCCTCTGCCGCCAGGGGGTGGCGATCGCTGTCGGCAGGTCTGGAAGATCCCACCAGCAGGAATGTCAGAATCTCTGTTGCCTCCCTATGGTCTGTCTCACCTTTACCTTCTCACCTCACGTCATCCATGGTCCTCCGCCTCCCCCCCCCCGACCCCTGCGGCCCCCATCCTCCCCTTCCCCCCACACACACCCAGCCCCCCCCCGCACAACATTCCATCCCACACAGTCACCCTCTGCTGCTCTTCCCAAATGTCCAAGAAGAGATTTGATCTCTTCCACGCAGGCAGTGAGAGCAGGGTGAAACTTAATCACTTTCTCATCCTGGGCTTTCCTGCGCAGAAGCTTTGATTCCTTTGAGAAGGTTGATTGCTGAGGTTACCGTAACCTTCCCCAGTCACCCTTTCAGAGACAATGGAGAGTTTTATTCTCAAAACAGATTGAAATTCTCAGACGAAGGGAGTGCAGAACATGAGAAAGGACGAACCACTGTAGATGCAGAATAAACACTGGAAATGTTCTGGTCAGAGGAGTGGATGTAAAGCCAAGATTCACTTTTATACAAGTGCTGAGGGAGTGCCGCACTGTCAGAGGGTCAGTGCTGAGGGAGTGCCGCACTGTCAGAGGGTCAGTGCTGAGGGAGTGCTGCACTGTCAGAGGGCCAGTGCTGAGGGGGTGCCGCACTGTCAGAGGGTCAGTGCTGAGGGAGTGCCGCACTGTCAGAGGGTCAGAGCTGAGGGAGTGCCGCACTGTCAGAGGGTCAGTGCTGAGGGAGTGCCGCACTGTCAGAGGGTCAGTGCTGAGGGAGTGCCGCACTGTCAGAGGGTCAGTGCTGAGGGAGTGCTGCACTGTCAGAGGGCCAGTGCTGAGGGAGTGCCGCACTGTCAGAGGGTCAGAGCTGAGGGAGTGCCGCACTATCAGAGGGTCAGTGCTGAGGGAGTGCCGCACTATCAGAGGGCCAGAGCTGAGGGAGTGCCGCACTGTCAGAGGGTCAGTGCTGAGGGAGTGCCGCACTGTCAGAGGGTCAGTGCTGAGGGAGTGCCGCACTGTCAGAGGGTCAGAGCTGAGGGAGTGCCGCACTGTCAGAGGGTCAGTGCTGAGGGAGTGCCGCACTATCAGAGGGTCAGTGCTGAGGGAGTGCCGCACTATCAGAGGGCCAGTGCTGAGGGAGTGCCGCACTGTCAGAGGGTCAGTGCTGAGGGAGTGCCGCACTGTCAGAGGGTCAGTGCTGAGGGAGTGCCGCACTGTCAGAGGGTCAGTGCTGAGGGAGTGCCGCACTGTCAGAGGGTCAGTGCTGAGGGAGCGCCGCACTGTCAGAGGGTCAATGCTGCGGGAGTGCCACACTGTCAGAGGGTCAGTACAGATGGGAGCTATGATGGGGAGAGACAGGGAGGAGCTGAGCTCTGCTGGTTTTAGGGAAGGGGAGAACTCTGCAGTGGGTGAGTGGGGGGAATCTCTTCAGGGATTGTGAATTGGTGGGGGGGTGGGGGGGGCGGGGGAACATGCCAGTATGGCATTCCTTAGGTCAGGGGTTGTGGCTAGCTCGGCATTCCCCCGGCCACTGAATGATAACCCCCCCCCCCCCGGCCCCCGATGGGTTGTATATGAGGTCAACTCCCAACCCAACTGGGAACATATCCCATGATAGTCAGGAGGGGGGCTTCTCCTCCCTCTGTCTGAACTGCCATTCCTGGAAGCCAGTGCACCAGGAGTCCCAATGGGTCCGAGAATGTCAATGCTTCAGGAGTGTCCATCGGAACTTCAGGAGTTAGAAATATCAGCATCATTTCTAGAGGGCTAGAATACAAGAGCAGGGATGTACTTCTGAGGCTGTGTAAGGCTGTGGTCAGTCCCCATTTGGAATATTGTGAGCAATTTTGGGCCCCGTATCTAAGGAAGGATGTGTTGGCCTTGGAAAGGGTCCGGAGGAGGTTCACAAGAATGATCCCTGGAATGAAGAGTTTGTCATATGAGGAACGGTTGAGGACTCTGGGTCTCTATTAGATGGAGTTTAGAAGGATGAACATAGAACCCTAAACAACATAGAACCCTACAGTACAGAAACAGGCCCTTCGGCCCATCGAGTCTGCACCAAACACAATCCCACCCAGACCCTATCCCCATATCCCTACACATTTACCTGCTAATCTCTCTAACCTACACATCCCAGGACACTAAGGGGCAATTTTAGCATAGCCAATGAACCTAACCCGCACATCTTTGGACTGTGGGAGGAAACCGGAGCACCCGGAGAAAACCCACGCAGACACGAGGAGAATGTGCAAACTCCACACAGGCAGTGACCCGAGCCGGGAATCGAACCCAGGACCCTGGAGCTGTGAAGCAGCAGTGCTAACCACTGTGCTACCGTGCCGCCCTATGAGGGGGGGATGAGGGGGGGATCTTATTGAAACTTACAGAATAATGAGAGGATTGGACGGAGTGGACATGGAGAGGATGTTTCCACTAGTAGGAAAAACTAGAACCAGAGAGAGCACAACCTCAGGGTAAAGGGACGATCCTTTAAAACAGAGATGGGGAGGGATTCCTTCAGCCAGAGAGTGGGGAATCTGTGGAACTCTTTGCCGCAGAGGAGGCCGGGTCACTGAGTGTCTTTAAGACAGAGATAGATCGGTTCCTGATTAATAAGGGGATCGGGGGTTATGGGGAAAAGGCAGGAGAATGGGGAGGAGAAAAATATCAGCTGTGATTGAATGGCGGGGCAGACTCGATGGGCCGAGTGGCCTAATTCTGCTTCTATGTCTAATGATTAATGGGGATCTCCTCACAGCCACTTGGTGCCCGCCATGGCGATGATGTGGCAACGACTGGCAGTCTATTTAAGTAACACATGGCACCAGGGGATGGTATTGGGTTCCCAGTGTCCAGACTCATGGGGTGCGGGGGGTGGGGAACGAGGGGGATGTGAAGGGAGTGAGGGGATGGGGGGAGTGAGGGGATTGGATTTGATACTGTTACTAACTATCTGTCTCTGTTCTCTTGTCCTTTCCTCTACACCCCCCTCACTCCCCCATCCCTCCACCCGTGCAGCCCCGGCTCCCTCGACCATCACTCCTCCCAGTCCTGCAAGGAAGAGTTCTTGAAGAAGGAATAAGCATGCAGTTATTATTGGTGGCCCGGTCTGGATGCTTGGATTGATGGAAACATTGGACAGGGTTATGATTAATAGCGCACGCGTGTGCACAAATAAAGGATACACCACCATCATCTCCTTTCCATCCTTGGGAGTGCCCTAAAATGCCAAGGCAATGATTCCATGTCAATTTTACTGGTCCATCTGAGTGTTACACATTCTTCGTAATAATTGATGCGCACTCAAAGTGACCAAAGGTTGTTAGCATGAGATCCACTTCATCGGAACAAACCATTGACAAAGGTGATGTAACATTTGCAAAATTTGGTAAACTGGAGAAGGTCGTTAGTGATGGTGGTTCACAATTTCGAAGAGTGTGAGAATTATATCAAAGTAAATTGCACTCCGTATACAAAATCCACACCTTATCAACTCTCAACCAATAGATAAGATGAAAGATTTGTACAATCCTTGGAAAATTCTTTAAAGCTTCAAGAGAGCAAGACGGAATATCCTGTGGTGTGAAGCGCTTTTTGGTATCTTATAGAAACGCAACTAAAGCAACTACCCAAAGTTCGCCTACATTACTGCTCTTCCAGAAAACTATGTTTGATTTGTTACCTCCACAAAACCTCAGAGGTCATAGAGCGTCAACAACAATCTCAAGTTGTTTGAGGTGAAATGAGGACAGAGCAACGTTCACTCCAGCAAGGGGATCGAGGGTTGGTGCACAATGGTGCCACAAGTGAGAAATGGGAACCAGTCACAGTTTCAGCAAAAAAAAACAGGTCCAATTTCTTACACGGTTCAAACTGAGGATTAACTAGTTTGGCGACACCACACTGACAAATTGCTGTCATATGAATCATCTCCGGAAGTACCAACTTCTTCATTCCTTCCTGCTGTGAATGCTGCTCCAGAAGATTGAGTGGAATCTGTCTATGCTCCTGTTCCACGTGAGAATGATGCAGAATTGGTTCCAAGAGAAAAAGATCCACCAAATTTCCAAATCATGGTTCTAGGGGTCAAGGACAGCCAGATTCCAGAACATGGTACACAACCAAAGGGGAATAGACATTGCCTTGATTGATTGTACATAATAATTAATGATGCATAGTGCTGTGTCTAGGGTTTATTGATTCTATCTAGAACATTGTAGTAATTTGATATCATGACCACAGAAGTAAAGGGGGAATTATACCATCAATATCACCAATATTAAACTCCGGTACTCTGTAATTTATCAATATTACACTCCAGTGAATGCACTGCCACAGAGCCATATTACACTCCAGTACACTGTCACTTACCATTACACTCCGGTATTCTGTGACAGGCTAATATTGTATCCAGTACACTGTCACTGAACAATATCACACTGTAATTTAAGAGTGGCACGGTGGTTAGCACTGCTGCCTCACAGCACCAGGGACCCAGGTTCGAATCCAGCTTCGGGTCACTGTCTGTGTGGAATTTGCACATTCTCTTTGTAACTGCTCCTGATTTGCTCCGGTTTCCTCCCACTCTCTGAAGATGGGCAGGTGAGGTTGATTGGCCATGATAAATTGCCCCTTAGTGTCTGGGAGGCTAGCAAGGGTAAAAACATGGGGTTATGGGGGTAGGGTCTGGGTGGGGTTGTGGTCAATGCAGACTCAAAAGGCCTAATGGCCTCCTCCTACACTGTAGATTCTGTGAATATTACTTCAATATTATATATTTAACTGGTTGCATGATTGCTTTCAGAGGCGGTCACATGATTCACAGGCTCCTGTTTGAGTTTCAGTTTCTATTCTGTACAGGCAGCAGCTCCTCAATAAACTATTGTTGTTAGTTCGAATCTCCAGGTGCAAGCCACATCTTTTCCTTTTTGTTTAAAACCCACACCCCCATCACAAGTGGGACATCACAGCAGGAGAAACAGTGTAGAGCTTTAAAGAATCATATTCTTCGATTTTCTTTCAGTTAGAAAAAATATTGAACATGGAAGCTGTTTAACAGTACTAATCATCCAATCAGGTGACAAGGATCCTGTTGCAATAGCAATTGGGTGATTTGATTTGATTTATTATTGTCATGTGTATTAACACACAGTGAAAAGTAGTGTTTCTTGTGCGCTATACAGACTAAACACATCATTCATAGGGAAGGAGAGGTTGCAGAATGTAGTGTCACAGTCATAGCTAGGGTGAAGGGAAAGATCAACTGAACACGAGGTAGCTCCATTCAAAAGTCTGACAGCAGCAGGGAAGAAGCTGTTCTTGAGTCGGTCGGTACGGGACCTCAGACTTTTGTATCTTTTTCCTGAAGGAAGAAGGTGGAAGAGAGAATGTCCGGGGTGCGTGGGGTCCTTAATTATTCTGGCTGCTTTGCCGAGGCAGTGGGAAGTGTAGACAGAGTCAATGGATGGGAGGCTGGTTTGTGTGATGGATTAGGCTATATTCACGACCCTTTGTAGTTCCTTGCGGTCTTGGTCAGAGCAGGAGCCCAGACCAAGAACAACCAGAAAGAATGCTTTCTATGGTACATCTGTAAAAATTGGAGAGAGTCATAGCTGACATGCCATATTTCCTCAGTCTTATAAGAAAGTAGAGGCGTTGGTGGGCTTTCTTAACTGTAGTTTTGGCATGGGGGGACCAGTGGTGAGTGGGTTGGGAGAATTCCAGCCTATTCTGTTTAATTGTGGAGTCTAGGACTGGGGTGGCACAGTGGTTAGCACTGCTGTCCCTCAAGTCCAAGGACCCAGGTTCAATTCCTGCCTTGGGTCACTGTCTGTGTGAAGTTTGCACGTTCTCCCTGTGTCTGCATGGGTTTCCTCCGGATACCCCAGTTTCCTCCACAGTCCAAAAGACGTGCTGGTTAGGTGCATTGGCTATGCTAAATTCTCCTGCCATGTACCCGAACAGGCATCAGAGTGTGGCGACTAGGGGATTTTCATAGTAATTTCGTTGCAGTGTTAATGTAAACTGACTTGTGACACTAATAAATAAACGTTAAATTTTAAACATTCTGATTCCATGGCCAGAATTTTACTAGCCCCATCCACTAGGGGAATCAGAGAAGGGGGAGGTGGGGAGGGCGGTGGACCATTGAGAAAGCTCCGCGGACATCGGGGGATTTTCGATTTTGGGATGAGCAAGGTCGTTAAGACCTGTCCTATAATTCTACAGACGTACCAGGATAGAGGGCATTAGAGAATGTGACAGGAACTTTTACAGATGCCCCACAGAAAGCATTCTTTCTGGTTGTATCACAGCTTGGTCTGGGCTCCTGCTCTGCCCAAGACCGCAAGGAACTACAAAGGGTTGTGAATGTAGCCCAATCCATCAGGCAAACCAACCTCCCATCCATTGACTCTGTCTACACTTCCCGCTGCCTCAGGAAAAGCAGCCAGCATAATTAAGGACCCCACACACCCCGGACATTCTCTCTTCCACCTTCTTCCGTCGGGGAAAAGATACAAAAGTCTGAGGTCACGTACCAACCGACTCGAGAACAGCTTCTTCCCTGCTGCTGTCAGACTTTTGAATGGACCTACCTCGCATTAAGTTGATCTTTCTCTACACCCTCGCTGTGACTGTAACACTACATTCTGCACTCTTTCCTTTCCTTCTCTATGAATGGTATGTTTTCATAGCTTGCAAGAAACAACACTTTTCACTGTATCCCAATACATGTGACAATAATAAATCAAATCAAAGACAGCAAGTCTTAATTTAAATAAAGTAAAAAAAAATGCGAGAAGGGTGTGTTATTTGGAGATTTATTCCGTAGAACAACCCTTTCAAGGCGAGACTCAGAGAAAATACACCCTTGAATCCATCATTTCAAAGAGTTAGTCTTAATCGCGTTTTATCTTGTTCCTTCTCTTTGAATATATTTCCTTTCCAAATATTTATCTAATTTCTTTCCAGTTAAGAATGTCTCGATCTTTGATTTCTAATCCTCAGAAGTGTTTGAAAGTTTTGGAAATTGCGATCAGATTCCTCCTTAACTTCCCTGGGCCCTGTTAGGAAAGGAGATTCTTCAAGGCAGCGTTGATAATGGACTTGGCCTGGTGCAGATTGGACATCGATGACTCACTCAACTCGTGTCCACTGGAGTGCTGCAGGGTTCAGAGTTGGGAGCTTTTCATTTCTATTCTACAAAGTAAAGGAGAAAAATAATTTGTTTTTGTGCTCCAGGCATCTCTAAACCATTTAATACCAAGGAAAAGGCTTTTGAAATACAGTCACTGTTGCAGACATGCATGGCAGGATCCCAGAACAGCGCCTGAGATCAACGGCCGTTAAAAGTTGCTTCGGGTGGTGTCACAGGAGAAAGGGGTTGCACCCAGGACATGATCAGAACTCCCGATGTTTTCGTGCGCAGATGCAAGGGGGTTTTTAACACTCACCACAACAGGGATTCTCAAACTCCAAAATAAAAACTGGAAGTGTCGGAATAGGTCGAACAGTTCCAAAGAAGAGTCAAAGCAAAACGCTGGAATCTGAAACCAAAACTGGAAGTGCTGGAAAATCTCAGCGGGTCTGACAGAATCAGTGGGGAGAGAGAATAGAGCCAACGTTTCAAATCTGGATGACCCTGAGTCAGACCTTGAAACGCCTAGATGACCAGAAGGGACTTCCAGACTCAAAATGTTGGCTCTATTCTCTCCCCACAGGTGCTGCCAGACCTGCTGAGATTTTCCAGCACTTCCTGTTTTGGTGATGGGATCTTACTGACTGTCAGGGGTGAGGGGTTGGGGGTGTGTGGGGAGCCTGAAGATTTCTGTCCTCCATTTCTCTCCCCACAGATGCTGTCAGACCTGCTGAGTATTTCCAACATTTTCAATTTTTTTCATTGATTTGTGGGACATGGGCCTCACTGTCTGGGCCAGCATTTATTGCCCATCCCTAGTTGCCCCTTGAGAAGGTGGTGGTGAGCTGCCTTCTCGAATCGCTGCAGTCCCCGTGCTGTGGGTTGACCCACAATGCCGTTAGGGAGGGAATTCCAGGATTTTGACCCAGCGACAGTGAAGGAACGGCCGATATATTTCCCAGTCAGGATGGTGAGTGGCTTGGAGGGGAACTTGCAGGTGGTGGTGTTCCCCATGTATCTGCTGTCCTTCTCCTTCTCGATGGAAGTGGTGGTGGGTTTGGAAGGTGCTGCCTAAGGATCTTTGGTGAGCTGCCGCAGTGCATCTTGTAGATGGTACACACTGCTGAGTGTCGGTGGTGGAGGGAGGGGGTGTTGGTGGATGGGGGGGTCAATCAAGCGGGGCTGCTTTGTCCTGGATGGTGTTGAGCTTCTTGAGTGTTGATGGAGCCGCCCCCATCCAGGCAAGTGGGGAGTATTCCATCACACTCCTGACTTGTGTCCTTGGGGGGTCAGGAGGTGAGTTACTCGCCGCAGGATTCCCAGCCTCTGACCTGCTGTTGTAGCCATTGTGTTTACGTGGCGAGTCCAGCCAGGTTTCCGGCCAACCCCAAAGATATTTCAGCCTTTGTTAAATAAAAATAACTTCATTGAAAATGGGGTCAGCTAGTGTGTACAGGTTACATAGGCGAGGTTTATATTCCCTGGAGTGTAGAAGATTAAGGACTGGTCTCATTCAGGTCTTCAGTTGGAAACAAATATTTGTCTCTCCTGGGGGAGTCCAGAACAAGGGGGTCTAAATTTAAGATTAGAGTTAAGTGGTTGAGGGGCGGTAAATGCATCTTGTTATGGTGAATATTTGGGGGGTGTTCTGTGAAGCATAGATATAAAGAGCAACCAATCATGATGTTCTTTATACTTTATGAAACTTTGGTATCCTGGAGGCCAATCCACAGCCTGAGACAGGGGGCGCTATTCTCGGGAAGCTGAGTGACTGTGAATCAAATTTCCATCCAGTTCCAATCCAGAGAGGTGGTGGCACAGTAGCATTGTTACTGGACTAATCATCCAGAGACCATGGGTAATTCTTTGGGGACCCAGGTTCGAATCTCAGTGCGGCAGACTGTGAAGTTAAAACATTTTATGTTCAATGGGCGGCACGGCGACACAGTGGGTTAGCACTGCTGCCTCAAGCAACAGAGACCCGGGTTTGATTCCCGGCTCGGGTCACTGTCTGTGTGGAATCTGCACATTCTCCCCGTGTCTGCATGGGTTTCCTCCAGGTGCTCTGGTTTCTTCCCACACTCCAAAGATATGCAGGTTAGATGGATTGGCCACGCCAAATTGCCCCTGAGTGTCAGGGAGACCAGCAGGGTAAATGCACAGGGTTATAGGGATAGGATCCAGGTGAGATTGTTGTCGGTGCAGATTCGATGGGCTGAATGGCCTCCTTCTGCACTGTAGGGATTCTATCATTGTGTTTATTTATAAACATCACATTTAGGCTTACATTAACACTGCAATGAAGTTATGGTGAAAATCCCCCCAGACGCCACACTCCTGTGGATGTTCGGGTTACACTGAGGGAGAATTCAGCACGGCCAATGCACCCTAACCAGCACGTCTTTCAGACTGTGGGAGGAAACCGGAGCACCCGGAGGAAACCCACGCAGACACGGGGAGAATGCGCAGACTCCACAAGCCGGGAATCGAACCCGGATCCCTAACACAGTGAGACAGCGGTGCCTAACACAGTGAGACAGCGGTGCCTAACACAGTGAGACAACTACTGCGCAGTATTCACACTCCCGGCAATCCCAATGATCGTTAAGCATCGTTGCGATGCTCGAGCTTTGTGAGCTCGAAATCTGTCGCTGAAGTTTGAGGAACTGAATGGCGGGTGTTGAAGTGGTTGTGAAGCAGTTGGAGAGACAAATGCCCCTTTAGAGTGGGAAAGCTGCCCTCCTGATCCAGCCTGGCCCTGGGGGTGTCTCCAGTCCCACGCTAATGGGATTCAGTTTGACTGCTCTCAGTGGGTCACTCAGTAGCCACATTCCCAGGACAATCCAGGACAGGAATGAAAGGCAGCTTGGCGCCTCTCAGTGACGCCCACATCCCAGGAATAAATACTCAGCCCAACATCCCCTTTACATAATAAAGATTTTATCACTATTCACATTGCATTCCTTCTGTAACGTGTCTCTTTATGATGCATTCACAAAAAAAGCAGTCAATAACCAACTTAATTTAGATAAAGATGCATTTAAGTACAACCAGTGCCCCCATCAAACACTCCCAGGACAGGTACAGCTCGGGGTTAGATACAGAGTAAAGCTCCCTCTACACTGTCCCCCCCATCAAACACTCCCAGGACAGGTACAGCACGGGGTTAGATACAGAGTAAAGCTCCCTCTACACTGTCCCCCATCAAACACTCCCAGGACAGGTAGAGCACAGGGTTAGATACAGCACAGGGTTAGATACAGGGTAAAGCTCCCTCTACACTGTTCCCCATCAAACACTCCCAGGACAGGTACAGCACAGGGTTAGATACAGAGTAAAGCTCCCTCTACACTGTCCCCCATCAAACACTCCCAAGACAGGTCCAGCTCAGGGTTAGATGCAGAGTAAAGCTCCCTCTACACTGTCCCCCATCAAACACTCCCAGGGCAGGTACAGCAAGGGGTTAGATACAGAATAAAGCTCCCTCTACACTATCCCCCATCAAACACTCCCAGGACAGGTACAGCACGGGGTTAGATACAGAGTAAAGCTCCCTCTACACTATCCCCCATCAAACACTCCCAGGACAGGTACAGCACGGGGTTAGATACAGAGTAAAGCTCCCTCTACACTGTCCCCCCATCAAACACTCCCAGGACAGGTACAGCACGGGGTTAGATACAGAGTAAAGCTCCCTCTACACTGTCCCCATCAAACACTCCCAGGACAGGTACAGCACAGGGTTAGATACAGAGTAAAGCTCCCTCTACACTGTCCCCCCATCAAACACTCCCAGGACAGGTACAGCACGGGGTTAGATACAGAGTAAAGCTCCCTCTACACTGTCCCCCCATCAAACACTCCCAGGACAGGTACAGCACGGGGTTAGATACAGAGTAAAGCTCTCTCCACACTGTCCCCATCAAACACTCCCAGGACAGGTACAGCACAGGGTTAGATACAGAGTAAAGCTCCCTCTACACTGTCCCCCCATCAAATACTCCCAGGACAGGTACAGCACGGGGTTAGATACAGAGTAAAGCTCCCTCTACACTGTCCCCCATCAAACACTCCCAGGACAGGTACAGCACGGGGTTAGATACAGAGTAAAGCTCCCTCTACACTGTCCCCCATCAAACACTCCCAGGACAGGTACAGCACGGGGTTAGATACAGAGTAAAGCTCCCTCTACACTGTCCCCCATCAAACACTCCCAGGACAGGTACAGCACGGGGTTAGATACAGAGTAAAGCTCCCTCTACACTGTCCCCCCATCAAACACTCCCAGGACAGGTACAGCACAGGGTTAGATACAGAGTAAAGCTCCCTCTACACTGTCCCCCCATCAAACACTCCCATATCTCTATGACTTTATAACTCTGATTGTAATTGGCAGTCTGAGATCCATTTAAATTCTAATGCTCAGTACAACTGCACAGACTGTCTATGCCAGGCCTGGCAACAATGCCCTGCTTTTTATTATTCTTACTTGCGCCTCTGTGTTAAGGACGTTCTTAATTCTGTGTCGCAATTGTTGGTCCAGGATAAACAGTCCATGGGGAGCAGGAGTCAGTGAAGAAAATAATAGCACATCGCCCCAGTAACTCAAACTGTGGGTACAAACTGAAGTTGTTGCTTCTACACAGCAGATGCAAAACGCATTTAATCTTGGCCAATTCTAGAAAATTCTCACCCTTTCTTATCTTCCCCTGACCATTTCATGCTTTCTGCCTCTCCAATCCTGCAGACTCTGCACAGACAGTGACCCGAGGCTGGAATCGAACCTGGGTCCCTGGCGCTGTGAGACAGCAGTGCTAACCCACTGTGTCACCGTGCCCCCCTGGGAATCAAACCCGGGTCCCTGGCGCTGTGAGATGGCAGTGCTAACCCACTGTGTCACCGTGCCCCCGGGGAATCGAACCCGGGTCCCAGGCGCTGTGAGGTGGCAGTGCTAACCCACTGTGTCACCGTGCCCCCCCCCCGGGAATCGAACCCGGGTCCCTGGCGCTGTGAGACAGCAGTGCTAACCCACTGTGTCACCGTGCCCCCCTGGGAATCGAACCCAGGTCCCTGGCGCTGTGAGGTGGCAGTGCTAACCCACTGTGCCACCGTGCCCCCCCCCGGGAATCGAACCCAGGTCCCTGGCGCTGTGAGACAGCAGTGCTAACCCACTGTGTCACCGTGCCCCCCTGGGAATCGAACCCGGGTCCCTGGCGCTGTGAGGTGGCAGTGTTAACCCACTGTGTCACTGTGTCCCCCTGGGAATCGAACCCGGGTCCCTGGCCCTGTGAGGTGGCAGTGCTAACCCACTGTGTCACCATTATTCACCACTTCTGCTTTTACTTCTGTTTTTCTTTTCTCTCCTTTTATTTTGTTGTTTCCCTCTCCCCCTCCTCCCTCCCCCCACCACCCCCACCCACATTCCCCCCCATCCCATTCCCTTCTCTTTTGCACATTCTCTTTCGTGCTACCTCCCTCTCTCCTTTTCCCTCCCTCTCTTTCTTTCTCTCGAACTTCCTGACTCTTTTTCTCTTTCCCTCTTTTTCTCTATCTCTCTGTAACTCTCTCTCTCTCCCCCTCGTTCTCTGCCCGTGTGTCTCTTTCCTCCTTCTAGGGCAACACAGTGGCACGGTAGTTAGCACTGCTGCCTCACAGTGCCAGGGACCCAGGTTCAACTCTAACCTCGAGTGACTGTTTGCGTGGAGTTTGCACGTTCTCCCCGTGTCTGCGTGGGTTTCCTCCGGGTGCTCCGGTTCCCTCCTACACTCCAAAGTTGCGCGGGTTAGGTGGATTGGCCATGCTAAATTGTCCCTTAGTATCCCAAGATGTGTAGGTTACAGAGATTGGATATGCTAAATTGTCCCTTAGTGTCCAAAGATGCGCAGATTGAGAAGATAACCAGGGTAAATACTTAGGGTTACAGGGAACAGACCTGGGTGGGATTGCCCCTTAGTGTCAGGGGGATTATCAGGGTAAATAGGTGGGGTTACGGGGATAGGGCCTGGGGGGGATTGTGGTCACTGCAGGCTCGATGGGCTGAATGGCCACCTTCTGCGCTCTCGTGCTTTCTGTCTGTATCGCTTCCTGTGCCTTTTGATCTGTTTTTCTCCATCGCTCTCGCTCTCTCTTTCTCTCTCTATCCTCTGCCACACTCTTTAACCCTTTACAGCCTGTACTCTAGACACTGCAGAGAGAGTGCCACATCAACACCTCCCTCCCCTGTGTAAAGACAGGTGTGGGATTGAAGGTAACTCCGTCCACTCCACCCACTCACAGAGGTTGAAACCAAACTTAATAAACCCAGATTATCTTAACCTGCCAGAAAGGCAGAGGCAGCAGAACACTCCGTATCCATTACAAAACTAACATTCTGGGGACTGTGGATTCTCTGCCAAGATCTAAAATATCTTTGGAGCCACTCATTGGCTGGTAATGTCGTTTCACTTTGTCTTCAGGGCTGGTGTCTACAATGGGTTTGTTCAAGGCTGCACAAAGGAAATTTGGCATGTCAGCAATGACTCTCACCAACTTTTAGAGGTGCCCCATAGAAAGCATTCTTTCTGGTTGTATCACAGCTCGGTCTGGGCTCCTGCTCTGCCCAAGACCGCAAGGAATTACAAAAGATCGTGAATGTAGCCCAGTCCATCAGGCAAACCAGCCTCCCATCCATTGACTCTGTCTACACTTCCCGCTGCCTCGGCAAAGCAGCCAGCATAATTAAGGACCCCACGCACCCCGGACATTCTCTCTTCCACCTTCTTCCGTTGGGAAAAATATATAAAAGTCTGAGGTCACGCACCAACCGACTCAAGAACAGCTTCTTCCCTGCTGCCGTCAGACTTTTGAATGGACCTACCTCGCATTAAGTTGATCTTTCTCTACATTCTATCTATGGATATAACATTCTGTACTCTCTCTTTCCTTCTCTATGAATGGTATGTTTTGTCTGTATAGTGCGCAAGAAACAATGCTTTTCACTGTATGTTAATACATGTGACAATAATAAATCACATCAAAACCTGTCACATTCTGGGCCCAGATTCAATGTGCCCTCCATATCGATGACAAGTCAGTTATCAACCGGAGAGCAAAGCCACAACAATAACTTACATTTACATAGCACCTTCAAGGCAATAAATCCTCCTGGGAAGGAGCAATCATTCCATAAAATTTGACACTGTGCAGTGCAAGGAGATCTTAGAACCACAAAGCTCAACAAATGGGCCAGTGTATGGGACATCTTGATGGAGCCGTGATGCCGCCACTGGACTGGGGTGGACACAGTCTCACAACACCAGGTTAGAGTCCAACAGGTTTATCTGGAATCACGAGCTTTCGGAGCGCTGCTCCTTCATCAGGTGGCAGCATTCCAAACATTACCTTGCAATTGTGTCTACACATGCCGTGTTTGCGAAACCAACCTCTCCACTCACCTATTGAAGGAGCAGTGCTCCGAAAGCTCGTGATTCCAGATAAACCTGTTGGTCTTTAACCTGGGGGTGTGAGACTTCGATATTGGAGGAGCAGAGGGAGATTGGAAAAGGAATTCTAGAACTTGGAGCCCCAGGAACAGAGAGAGTGGAATTGTGGCTGGAATTCCAATGTTTGTTAATGTTGATGATTCATTGGTCGCCTCAGTGGGATGTTGGGAACAGGTACAAAGTGGCCTTGTGTTTTTGGAAAACGGAGGGCATTTTCCAACATAATTCACAAAGCAATATCGGTTTTCTCCGACCTCAGTGGTGGGTAATATCTGGTAAAACCAGGGCAGCAAACAGACCCTGAAGTTTCCTGACAAATGTACACAGTGCACAGCATTGTCAAGGGAGCTGTACTAACACGGGAATGTGGTTACAATTCTGGAATCGAATCCAGCACCCACCTAACATGGGGAGAGCTCCAACATTGGCCCCAAAGAGTGACTCTGTCCATCATGCCCATACCTGTTACATCCGCTCCGCTTCCAACTCCACTTGCCTGGATGGGGGCAGCTCCAACAACACTCAAGAAGCTCGACACCATCCAGGACAAAGCAGCCCCGCTTGATTGACCCCCCATCCACAAACACCCACTCCCTCCACCACCAACACACAGTGGCAACCGTGAGTACCATCTACAAGATGACATTAAACCGATCATCAAGGCTCCTTACACCAAGATGGCAAGAAACTACAAAGGGTTGTGAATGTAGCCCAATCCATCAGGCTTCCCATCCATTGACTCTGTCTACACTTCCCACTGCCTCGAGGAAAAGCACCCAGCATAATTAAGGACCCCACACACCCCGGACATTCTCTCTTCCACCTTCTTCCAGCGGGAAAAAGATATAAAACCTTGAGGTCCCGTACCGACCGACTCAAGAACAACTTCTTCCCTGCTGCTGTCAGACTTTTGAATGGACCTACCTCGCATTAAGTTGATCTTTCTCTACACCCCTCGCTGTGACTGTAACACCACATTCTGCACCCTCTCCTTTCCTTCTCTTTTCAAGATATGCATTGTCTGTATAGTGCACAGGAAACTATACTTTTCACTGTATGTTAATACAAGTGACAATAATAAATCAAAATTAAATCAATTGTTAAATCTGCCTCCACCTCCCTTTCCAGCAGCACCTTCCCAACAACTCACTCAGTAAAAATATTCTCATCCCCATGGTAACATTTTGTTTAATAAATTATCTTAAACCTCTGACATCCCGTTAGCAATAGTAACTCAAATCAAATTGACAACACCTTCCAAACCCATGACAACTACCAAAAGGACAAGGGCGGCACAGTGGTTAGCACAGCTGCCTCACAGCGCCAGGGAGTCAGGTTCGAATCCCGGCTTGGGTCACTGTCTGTGTGGAGTCGGCACGTTCTCCCCATGTCTGCGTGGGTTTCCTCCAGATTCCTCCCACTGTCCAAAAGATGTGCTGGTTAGGGTGCATTGGCCGTGCTAAATTCTCCTTCAGTGTAACCCGAACAGGTGCGGGAGTGTGGCAACTAGGGGATTTTCACAGTAACTTCATTGCAGTGTTAATGTAAGCCTATATGTGACACTAATAAATAAACCTGAAGAGAACAACAGATACCTGGGAACACCTTCACCTGGGAAGTTCCCCTCCAAGCTACATACCATCCTGACTTAAAATCACAGTCATAAAATCCTACAGTGCATAAAGAGGCCATTCAGCCCATCGAGTCTGCCCCAACCACAATCCCACATGGGCCCCATCCCCATAACCCCATTTATTTACCCTAGCTAGTCCCCCTGACACTAAGGGGCAATTTACTATGGCCAGTTAACCTAACCCGCACATCTTTGGAGTGTGGGAGGAAACCGGAGCACCCGGAGGAAACCCACGCAGACACGGGGAGAACATGCAAACAGACGGTGACCCGAGCCGGGAATCAAACCTGGGTCCCTGGCGCAGTGACGCAGCAATGCTAACCGCTGTGTCACTGTGCCGCCCCTTTGGAAATATATTGGCTGTTGCTACATTATCGCTTGGGTCAAACTCCCTCTCTAACAGCACTGTGGATGCACCTACACCAGCAGACTCAGGATGGCGGCTCACCTCCCGAGGGGCAATTAGGGTGATAAGTGTTAGGCCTTTCCAGCGACACCCCCATCCCAGAAAGGAATAAAAAGAGGCAGAAATAAACATGCAAATAAGCAGTTTAACTGCAATGGGGGAACAGAATGAGTCCATTCAGCCCCTCCAGTGCGACTATCTAATTAACCCTGTCCACCTGCCTTGACTTCATAATCCTTAATATCCCACTTCGCTCTCAAAAATCCAATAATATACTTTTGAAATTTTCAGTGTTTTGTGGGGGGAGAGTTCCAGATTTCCAACACCCTTTGTGATACTTCCTGACATCCTACTGATAGACTGGGCTGGAATTTTAAGGGCTTACCCCCCCCCACCTTTGTTCTAAACTCCTGTACCCTCCCCTCCACTGCCTCGCGGTGCACCCACAGAGCTCAGGCTCACAGTCAGCTCTTGACAGCGTCACTTAAACACAAAGCAAGTATTGCAATTCCTCCTCAAGACAAATCAGACACCAGTTTTCACAAAGTCAAAGGGAACTTTCTTTTTAAGCAAATCTGATTGATATAATCACCATCAAAAGATATTAACATCGTGCTCCGATTTGACTAAGGGGACAAAAAGCCTACTATAGAACCATAGAGCCTCCACAGTGCAGAAGGAGGTCGTTCGGCCCATCCTGTCTGCACCAACTCTCCAACTCAAGCCAAGCCCCCACCCTATCTCCATAGCCCCACATATTTACCTCACTAATCCACCTTACTGTCCATTTAGGCTCAATTCAGCATGGCCAATCCACCTAACCTACACATCTTTGGACACTAAGGGACAATTTAGCATGGCCAATCCACCTAACCTACACATCTTTGGACACTAAGGGACAATTTAGCATGGCCAATCCACCTAACCTGCACATCTTTGGACACTAAGGGGCAATTTAACCTGGCCAATCCACCTAACCTGCACATCTTTGGACACTAAGGGGCAATTTAGCATGGCCAATCCACCTAACCTGCACATCTTTGGACACTAAGGGACAATTTAGCATGGCCAATCCACCTAACCTGCACATCTTTGGACACTAAGGGGCAATTTAACCTGGCCAATCCACCTAACCTGCACATTTTGGGACACTAAGGGGCAATTTAACCTGGCCAATCCACCTAACCTGCACATTTTGGGACACTAAGGGGCAATTTAGCACGGCCAATCCACCTAACCTGCACATCTTTGGACACTAAGGGGCAATTTAGCATGGCCAATCCACCCAACCTGCACATCTTTGGACACTAAGGGGCAATTTAGCATGGCCAATCCACCTAATCTGCACATCTTTGGACACTAAGGGGCAATTTAATATGACCAATCCACCTAACCTGCACGCCTTTGGACACTAAGGGGCAGTTTAGCATGGCCAATTCACCTAACCTGCACATCTTTGAACACTAAGGGGCAATTTAATATGACCAATCCACCTAACCTGCACATCTTTGGACACTAAGGGACAATTTAGCATGGCCAATCCACCTAACCTGCACATCTTTGGACACTAAGGGACAATTTGGCATGACCAATCCACCTAACCTGCACATCTTTGGACACTAAGGGGCAATTTAATATGACCAATCCACCTATCCTGCACGCCTTTGGACACTAAGGGGCAATTCAGCCTGGCCAATCCACCTAACATCTTTGGAGTATGGGAAGAAACCAGAGCACCCAGAGGAAACCCACACAGACATGGGGAGAACATGCAAACTCCACACAGACAGTGACCCGTGCCGAGAATCGAATGTGGGTCCCTGGCGCTGTGAGGCAGCGGTGCCACCGCGCCACCCACCTTTCCCTCGTGGTTATCTTCTCGGTGGTGCCGGCATTGTTACGGGCAGGGAGGATGAGAAGGCCAGCGAGGCAGCTTGAGGAGTTGGGAAAGTGGGGGATGGTTAAAGACAGCCAGTGACAGGAAATATCTCAGAGAATGGCTCCACTGATGAACATCTGCATCTTTGAATCTGAAGGCACTCATCTTTAGAATGAAAGGCTGCATTCTTTCCCTCTCTTTTATGGGACACCAGCACTCGCTGCATCTCTAATAAGCTAACAAAAAAAGTATATTATATAAAGAAAAAAAATATCAATTTTTTGTTTGTCTGCAGCTGTGGAACCGAGAAGCATGGGAAAGAAATCTTCTCAATTCTTCCAAGCGAACATTCACAGTTCCCACTTCGGCAATTCGCTGGTGTCAAAAAATATAGCATTAATAACAAAGTGTGGTGGGTTGACTATGAAGGCATTGTTTTGACAAACCTGCGGTCAAACTTTGTCGAGTTTACACTACAAAGAATCTGGCAATTCGGCCCATCGTGTCTGTGGTGGCTCTTTGCAAGGTATCGGCCGAAATGTTACTGTCCCACCGGCTAAGGGAATCGGAGTGGGCGAGGGGACGGCCCATGGAAAGGTCTCTGACCTCAGGCAGGATTTTACGATTCAGGATGAGCGAGGCTGTAAACTCCTGCCCGTTATTGTGAACGTAGCCCCCAGTCCCATCACACAAACCAGCCTCCCATCCATTGACTCCGTCTACGCTTCCCACTGCCTCGGGGAAAAGCAGCCGGCATAATTAAGGACCCCCCCCCACACACCCCGGGCATTCTCTCTTCCACCTTCTTCCGTCGGGGAAAAAGATACAAAAGTCTGGAGGTCCCGTACCGACCGACTCAAGAACAGCTTCTTCCCTGCTGCTGTCAGACTTTTGAATGGACCTACCTCGCATCAAGTTGATCTTTCTCTACACCCTCGCTGTGACTGTAACACCACATTCTGCACCCTCTCCTTTCCTTCTCTATGAACGGTATGCTTTGTCTGTGTAGCGCACAAAAAAACAATACTTTTCACTGCATACTAATATATGTGACAATAATAAATCAAATCAATGATCTAATTGGTCCCACTCCCTGCCGATTCCCGAGATCTATTCGAGTCTTTGCGTCTTCAAAGATTTTTCTCATTCTCCTATTTTGAAAGTTCCTGTTGAATCAGATCCCACTGCCCTATTGGTCAAAGTCTTCCAGATCACAACGACTTGCTGCATAAAATTCAATTCTCTTTATGCTATTCTTGGTTCTGGTCAGGGAGGATTTTGTCTTTAATTCGTATCCATCTAAATTCCAGCCCTCCTGCCATTGGAAACTATTTCTCCTTATTTATTCCATCAAAGCTGAATGCGGTGGCCCAGTGGTATTATCGCTAGACTATCAATCCAGGAACTCAGCTAATGTTCTGGGGGACCCGGGTTCGAATCCCGCCACGGCAGATGGTGGAATTTGAATTCAATTTTTTAAAAATCTGGAATTAAGAATCTACCGATGACCCATTGTCGGAAAAACCTCATCTGGTTCCCTTTAGGGAAGGAAATCTGCTGTCCTTACCCCGGTCTGGCCTACATGTGACTCCAGAGCCACAGCAATGTGGGTAACTCTCAACTGCCCTCCAAGGGCAACTAGGGATGGGTAATAAATGCTGACCCAGCCCAGCGAAGCCCGCGTCCCACGGATGGATGTATTTTTTAAAAATCCCTTTAGTGATTTTGAACATGTTAAATGTCTGGACTCTCTTGTTTTTTGATCTCCCGTGCACCACATGATCAAGATGGTGGACAGGTCGGAGATGATAGTTTCGGGTATGGGCAGGGGTTACGGTGCGGGGTGAAGCCCCCCACTTGAGCAGTGTCCCGAATGAAAAATTGGGAGGTACGGGTGTTCTACCAATATCTGCCCACTCAAAGTGTCGTCCCCCCCCCCCCCCCCATATCCCACCGGACAAAGTAGGTGTTAAACTAACCCACCCCCATTCCACCCCCCCCCCCCCCCCCCCCATCACCACCATCCTCCACCAATGGCCTTTGCAACATCCCTCCCTCCCCCCCGCCCACACCATCCCTACCACCCCCTCCTCTACCTACAAGCAATGACTGGGGAACTGGGATTGATGTTAGTTACCAGCTGAAAACTCAGGGGAAGTTAACTAAGGGAATTTGGGGGGAAAATTCATTGGTTGGAGTTATATCAAGCACAAAGGACGATGGTGGTTAGAGGTGAATCATCCCAGCCCCGGGACACCTCAGCGGTAGTGAGTGTCCGAGGTCCTTCAGCTGCCTCATCAATGACCTTCCCTCCATCATAAGGTCAGGAGTTGGGATGTTCGCTGATGATTACGCAAGGCTCACCATTCAGTAACTGCTCAGATACTGAAACGGTCCATGTCCAAATGCAGCAAGACCTGGATTTGGATTCACAAGGAACGTTCACACCACACAAGTGCCTGGCAATGACCATCTCCAACAATCTAACCACCTCCTCTTGGCACTCAACGGCATTCCCACCACTGAATCCTCCGCTGTCACCATCCTGGGGGTTACCACTGAACTGGACCCAGACATAAAGTAATGCAGCCAAAGGCTGGGGATCCTGGGTGAGTATCTCATCTTCTGATTCCCTAAAGCCTGTCCACCATCTGCAAGGCACAAGTCAGGAGTGGGATGGAGTGCGCCCCACTTGTCTGAATGGGTGCAGGTTTGACCCCACCCAGGAAATGGCACCCCATCCACAAACACACACTCCCTCCACCCCCGAGGCTCAGTAGCAGCCGTGTGTTCCATCTACAAGATGCATTGCAGCGACTCACCGCGGCTCCAAACCTACAACGCCTACCATGTGATGTGAGGAAATACTTTTCCACCCAGCGAGCAGTTTGGGGTCTGGAATGTGCTGCCTGGGAGGGTGGTGGAGGCAGGTTCAATTGGGACGTTTGAGGAGGCGTTGGATGATTGTTTGAATAGAAACAATTTGCAGGGGTACGGGGAAAAGGCAGGGGAACGGCACTAAACCATGATGCTCGTCGGGAAAGTCAGTGCAGACACGATGGGCTGAATGGCCTCCTTCTGCACTGTAACAATTCTGTAATCTAGAAGGACAAGGGCAGCAGATACATGGGGAACACCACCACCTGCAAGTTCCCCTCCAAGGCACTCACCATCCTGACTGGGAAATATATCGGCCGTTCCTTCACTGTCGCTGGGTCAAAATCCTGGAATTCCCTCCCTAACAGCACTGTGGGTGTACCTCCACTGCACGGGCCTCAGCAGTTCAAGATGGCGGCTCACCACTACCTTCTTGAGGGCAATAAATGCTGGCCTAGTGAGTGACCCCAAAGATCCAACGAGAGAATGAAAAAGGGGGTGTCCGTGTTACGAAACTCACTCAGTCCCTGTCTCTCTCTCGGTCCCTGTGTCTCTCTCTCTCGGTCCCTGTGTCTCTCTCTCTCGGTCCCTGTGTCTCTCTCTCTCGGTCCCTGTGTCTCTCTCTCTCGGTCCCTGTGTCTCTCTCTCTCGGTCCCTGTGTCTCTCTCGGTCCCAGTGTCTCTCTCGGTCCCAGTGTCTCTCTCGGTCCCAGTGTCTCTCTCGGTCCCTGTCTCTCTCTCGGTCCCTGTCTCTCTCTCGGTCCCTGTCTCTCTCTCGGTCCCTGTCTCTCTCTCGGTCCCAGTGTCTCTCTCGGTCCCAGTGTCTCTCTCGGTCCCTGTCTCTCTCTCGGTCCCTGTGTCTCTCTCTCGGTCCCAGTGTCTCTCTCGGTCCCAGTGTCTCTCTCGGTCCCAGTGTCTCTCTCGGTCCCAGTGTCTCTCTCGGTCCCAGTGTCTCTCTCGGTCCCTGTCTCTCTCTCGGTCCCTGTCTCTCTCTCGGTCCCAGTGTCTCTCTCGGTCCCAGTGTCTCTCTCGGTCCCAGTGTCTCTCTCGGTCCCAGTGTCTCTCTCGGTCCCAGTGTCTCTCTCGGTCCCTGTCTCTCTCTCGGTCCCTGTCTCTCTCTCGGTCCCAGTGTCTCTCTCGGTCCCTGTCTCTCTCTCGGTCCCTGTCTCTCTCTCGGTCCCTGTGTCTCTCTCTCGGTCCCTGTCTCTCTCTCGGTCCCTGTCTCTCTCTCGGTCCCTGTGTCTCTCTCTCGGTCCCAGTGTCTCTCTCGGTCCCAGTGTCTCTCTCGGTCCCAGTGTCTCTCTCGGTCCCTGTCTCTCTCTCGGTCCCTGTGTCTCTCTCTCGGTCCCTGTGTCTCTCTCTCGGTCCCAGTGTCTCTCTCGGTCCCAGTGTCTCTCTCGGTCCCAGTGTCTCTCTCGGTCCCTGTCTCTCTCTCGGTCCCTGTCTCTCTCTCGGTCCCTGTGTCTCTCTCTCGGTCCCTGTGTCTCTCTCTCGGTCCCAGTGTCTCTCTCTCGGTCCCAGTGTCTCTCTCGGTCCCAGTGTCTCTCTCGGTCCCTGTCTCTCTCTCGGTCCCTGTGTCTCTCTCTCGGTCCCAGTGTCTCTCTCGGTCCCAGTGTCTCTCTCGGTCCCAGTGTCTCTCTCGGTCCCAGTGTCTCTCTCGGTCCCAGTGTTTCTCTCGGTCCCAGTGTCTCTCTCGGTCCCTGTCTCTCTCTCGGTCCCTGTGTCTCTTTCGGTCCCTGTGTCTCTCTCGGTCCCTGTGTCTCTCTCGGTCCCAGTGTCTCTCTCGGTCCCTGTGTCTCTCTCGGTCCCTGTGTCTCTCTCGGTCCCAGTGTCTCTCTCGGTCCCTGTCTCTCTCTCGGTCCCTGTGTCTCTCTCTCGGTCCCAGTGTCTCT
Source organism: Prionace glauca (assembly GCA_037974335.1). Classification (NCBI taxonomy): domain Eukaryota; kingdom Metazoa; phylum Chordata; class Chondrichthyes; order Carcharhiniformes; family Carcharhinidae; genus Prionace; species Prionace glauca. The sequence continues at coordinate 19,335,157 of CM075754.1, forward strand.
CTCGGTCCCAGTGTCTCTCTCGGTCCCAGTGTCTCTCTCGGTCCCAGTGTTTCTCTCGGTCCCAGTGTCTCTCTCGGTCCCTGTGTCTCTTTCGGTCCCTGTGTCCCTGTGGGAAATTTTCCCGCAGCACGATTCCACAAACAGCAGCGAGATCAGTGACCAGTTTCTTCTGCCTCCAGTATCACAAGCAGCTTTGTCACCGAGAGGATGAAGGGATGGGAAGTGAACAAGCCAGTCAGTGTTAAAAAAAAAACCACAGTGTAGCTATTTGGGTGGCACAGTGGATTAGCCCGGCTGCTTCACAGCTCCAGGGACCCAGGTTCGATTCCCGGCTCGGGTCACTGTCTGTGTGGAGTTTGCACATTCTCCCCGTGTCTGCATGGGTTTCCTCCGGGTGCTCCGGTTTCCTCTCTCACTCCAAAGATGTGCAGGTTAGGTGGATTGGTCGTGCTAAATTGGCCCTTAGTGTCCCGGGATGTGTAGATTAGAGAGATTAGTAGGGTAAATGTGTGGGGTTACAGGGATAAAGCCTGGTTGGGATTGTTGTCAGTACAGGTGTGATGGGCTGAATGGTCTCCTCGTGCAATGTGGGTATTCTATGAACAAAGAACAAAGTGAGAGAGAGGAAAAAAAATGAACGAACAAAACAAGATAGAGGCAGAGGCCAGGGTCTAAAATTGTCCAGCTTAGTCCAGGAAGTTACTGGCAGTTAGCTGAAAGATGAGGTTCTGCTCATTGAGATGGTGTTGAGTTCCATTGGAACAGTCCAGGAGGCCGAGGGCAGAGGGGTCAGAGTGGGAGCAAGCGGTTGATTGATCAGGAATCTTTCTCGCTCTTACCGCTAGGCCATTGGCGAGTGAGGGAAGGATTTCACCATCTGTTTGACCGTGTGATGAACACACCTTCCTTGGCCATCAAATCCCAGGGTGGGACTCGAACCCAGAGCTTCTGATTCAGAGGCAGAGGCGCTAACCCCACTGCACCAAAGGACCTCTTCAAGGTAAGATAATCCCTAATAAATCCAATAGGAATTTCAGGAGAAACATTCTTATCCAATCCAATAGGAATTTCTTATCCAGAGAGCGGTGAGAATTTAGAACTCACGGCCACAGTGGGGGGGTATTTCAGGCAAATCTTTGGACAGCTGCCTCTATCACCACAAAGGACAAGGGCAGCAGATACATGGGGAACACCACCACCTGCAAGTTCCCCTCCGAGCCACTCACCATCCTGACTGGGAAATATATCGGCCGTTCCTTCACTGTCGCTGGGTCAAAATCCTGGAATTCCCTCCCTAACAGCACTGTGGGTGTACCTCCACTGCACGGGCCTCAGCAGTTCAAGATGGCGGCTCACCACTACCTTCTTGAGGGCAATAAATGCTGGCCTAGTGAGTGACCCCAAAGATCCAACGAGAGAATGAAAAAGGGGGTGTCCGTGTTACGAAACTCACTCAGTCCCTGTCTCTCTCTCGGTCCCTGTGTCTCTCTCTCTCGGTCCCTGTGTCTCTCTCTCTCGGTCCCTGTGTCTCTCTCTCTCGGTCCCTGTGTCTCTCTCTCTCGGTCCCTGTGTCTCTCTCTCTCGGTCCCTGTGTCTCTCTCGGTCCCAGTGTCTCTCTCGGTCCCAGTGTCTCTCTCGGTCCCAGTGTCTCTCTCGGTCCCAGTGTCTCTCTCGGTCCCTGTCTCTCTCTCGGTCCCTGTCTCTCTCTCGGTCCCTGTCTCTCTCTCGGTCCCTGTCTCTCTCTCGGTCCCAGTGTCTCTCTCGGTCCCAGTGTCTCTCTCGGTCCCTGTCTCTCTCTCGGTCCCTGTGTCTCTCTCTCGGTCCCAGTGTCTCTCTCGGTCCCAGTGTCTCTCTCGGTCCCAGTGTCTCTCTCGGTCCCAGTGTCTCTCTCGGTCCCAGTGTCTCTCTCGGTCCCTGTCTCTCTCTCGGTCCCTGTCTCTCTCTCGGTCCCAGTGTCTCTCTCGGTCCCAGTGTCTCTCTCGGTCCCAGTGTCTCTCTCGGTCCCAGTGTCTCTCTCGGTCCCAGTGTCTCTCTCGGTCCCTGTCTCTCTCTCGGTCCCTGTCTCTCTCTCGGTCCCAGTGTCTCTCTCGGTCCCTGTCTCTCTCTCGGTCCCTGTCTCTCTCTCGGTCCCTGTGTCTCTCTCTCGGTCCCTGTCTCTCTCTCGGTCCCTGTCTCTCTCTCGGTCCCTGTGTCTCTCTCTCGGTCCCAGTGTCTCTCTCGGTCCCAGTGTCTCTCTCGGTCCCAGTGTCTCTCTCGGTCCCTGTCTCTCTCTCGGTCCCTGTGTCTCTCTCTCGGTCCCTGTGTCTCTCTCTCGGTCCCAGTGTCTCTCTCGGTCCCAGTGTCTCTCTCGGTCCCAGTGTCTCTCTCGGTCCCTGTCTCTCTCTCGGTCCCTGTCTCTCTCTCGGTCCCTGTGTCTCTCTCTCGGTCCCTGTGTCTCTCTCTCGGTCCCAGTGTCTCTCTCTCGGTCCCAGTGTCTCTCTCGGTCCCAGTGTCTCTCTCGGTCCCTGTCTCTCTCTCGGTCCCTGTGTCTCTCTCTCGGTCCCAGTGTCTCTCTCGGTCCCAGTGTCTCTCTCGGTCCCAGTGTCTCTCTCGGTCCCAGTGTCTCTCTCGGTCCCAGTGTTTCTCTCGGTCCCAGTGTCTCTCTCGGTCCCTGTCTCTCTCTCGGTCCCTGTGTCTCTTTCGGTCCCTGTGTCTCTCTCGGTCCCTGTGTCTCTCTCGGTCCCAGTGTCTCTCTCGGTCCCTGTGTCTCTCTCGGTCCCTGTGTCTCTCTCGGTCCCAGTGTCTCTCTCGGTCCCTGTCTCTCTCTCGGTCCCTGTGTCTCTCTCTCGGTCCCAGTGTCTCTCTCGGTCCCAGTGTCTCTCTCGGTCCCAGTGTCTCTCTCGGTCCCAGTGTTTCTCTCGGTCCCAGTGTCTCTCTCGGTCCCTGTGTCTCTTTCGGTCCCTGTGTCCCTGTGGGAAATTTTCCCGCAGCACGATTCCACAAACAGCAGCGAGATCAGTGACCAGTTTCTTCTGCCTCCAGTATCACAAGCAGCTTTGTCACCGAGAGGATGAAGGGATGGGAAGTGAACAAGCCAGTCAGTGTTAAAAAAAAAACCACAGTGTAGCTATTTGGGTGGCACAGTGGATTAGCCCGGCTGCTTCACAGCTCCAGGGACCCAGGTTCGATTCCCGGCTCGGGTCACTGTCTGTGTGGAGTTTGCACATTCTCCCCGTGTCTGCATGGGTTTCCTCCGGGTGCTCCGGTTTCCTCTCTCACTCCAAAGATGTGCAGGTTAGGTGGATTGGTCGTGCTAAATTGGCCCTTAGTGTCCCGGGATGTGTAGATTAGAGAGATTAGTAGGGTAAATGTGTGGGGTTACAGGGATAAAGCCTGGTTGGGATTGTTGTCAGTACAGGTGTGATGGGCTGAATGGTCTCCTCGTGCAATGTGGGTATTCTATGAACAAAGAACAAAGTGAGAGAGAGGAAAAAAAATGAACGAACAAAACAAGATAGAGGCAGAGGCCAGGGTCTAAAATTGTCCAGCTTAGTCCAGGAAGTTACTGGCAGTTAGCTGAAAGATGAGGTTCTGCTCATTGAGATGGTGTTGAGTTCCATTGGAACAGTCCAGGAGGCCGAGGGCAGAGGGGTCAGAGTGGGAGCAAGCGGTTGATTGATCAGGAATCTTTCTCGCTCTTACCGCTAGGCCATTGGCGAGTGAGGGAAGGATTTCACCATCTGTTTGACCGTGTGATGAACACACCTTCCTTGGCCATCAAATCCCAGGGTGGGACTCGAACCCAGAGCTTCTGATTCAGAGGCAGAGGCGCTAACCCCACTGCACCAAAGGACCTCTTCAAGGTAAGATAATCCCTAATAAATCCAATAGGAATTTCAGGAGAAACATTCTTATCCAATCCAATAGGAATTTCTTATCCAGAGAGCGGTGAGAATTTAGAACTCACGGCCACAGTGGGGGGGTATTTCAGGCAAATCTTTGGACAGCTGCCTCTATCACCACAAAGGACAAGGGCAGCAGATACATGGGGAACACCACCACCTGCAAGTTCCCCTCCGAGCCACTCACCATCCTGACTGGGAAATATATCGGCCGTTCCTTCACTGTCGCTGGGTCAAAATCCTGGAACTCCCTCCCTAACAGCACTGTGGGTGTACCTACCCTTTAGGAACTGCAGCAATCCAAGATGGTGGCTCACCGCCACCTTCTCAAGGGGCAGTTTGGGTTGAGCAATGATGCTGGTTTGGCCAGCGACATGAAAGAATGAGACAAAGTGGGGGCCAGATCAGCATATGAGGGGAAGGGAAAGGGTGGATCTCCTAAAAGGCTGAGGAAGAGGGTGGGAAGAAGTCCACGTGGAACATAAACACCAGCATAGACCTGATGGGCCAATGAGCCTGCTGCTCTGTTCTAAATACTTTGTCACTGGAATTCTCCTGAAGTGGAGGGTAACTATCCCTCCGAGGCAGAGAGTGATGGGGAGAGAGCGTACTGACAAAACAAAAACAACAGCATGAATCCATGGAAACTGGGCCTATTGAACATGTGGAGGACTGAACCTGCTCAGTTATCAACTCACAGTCTAATCTCCAGTTTCCTCCCACACTCCGCCGGTTAGGTAGATTGGCCATGCTAAATTGACCCTTTGTGTCAGGGAGGTGATGGCTTAGTGGTATTACTGCCGGACTATTAATCCAGAAACTCAACTAATGTCCCGGGGACCCGGGTTCGAATCCCACCACGGCAGATGGTGAAATTTGAATTCAGTAAAAAATATCTGGAATTAAGAATCTACTGATGACCGTGAAACCATTGTCAGAGAAACCCATCTGGGTCACTAATGTCCTTTAGGGAAGGAAATCTGCCGTCCTTACCCCGGTCTGGCCTACACGTGACTCCAGAGCCACAGCAATGTGGTTGACTCTCAACTGCCCTCCAAGGGTAACTAGGGATGGGCAATAAATGCTGGCCCAGCCAGCGACACCCATGAATATATTTAAAAAATGTGCAGGATAGGTGGATTAGCCATGCTAAATTGCCCCTCAGTGTCCAAAGATAGATCATAGAACATTACAGCGCAGTACAGGCCCTTCGGCCCTCAATGTTGCGTTGACCTGTGAAACCAATCTAAAGTCCATCTAATCTATACTATTCCAATATTATCCAATGACTATTTAAATGCCCTTAATGTTGGCAAGTCCACTACTGTAGCAGGCAGGGCATTCCACGCCCTTACTACTCTGAGTAAAGAACCTACCTCTGACATCTGTCCTATATCTATCGCCCCTCAATTTAAAGCTATGTCCCCTCGTGCTAGCCATCTACATCTGAGGAAAAAGGCTCTCACTGTCCACCCTATCGAATCCTCTGATCAGCATGTATGCCTCTATTAAGTCACCTCTCTAACGAAAATAGCTTCAAGTCCCTCAGCCTTTCTTCATAAGACCTTCCCACCGTACCAGGCAACATCCCGGTAAATCTCCTCTGCGCCCTTTCCAATGCTTCCACATCCTTCCTGTAATGCGGCAATCAGAACTGTACGCAATACTCCAGATGTGTAGGTTAGGTGGATTGGCCATGCTAAATTGCCCCTTAGTGTCCAAAGATGTATAGTTAGGTGGATTGGCCATGCTAAATTGTCCCTTAGTGTCCAAAGATGTGTAGGTTAGGGTGGATTGGCCGTGCTAATTGCCCCTTAGTGTCCAAAGATGTGTAGGTTAGGTGGATTGGCCATGCTAAATTGCCCCTTAGTGTCCAAAGATGTATAGTTAGGTGGATTGGCCATGCTAAATTGTCCCTTAGTGTCCAAAGATGTGTAGGTTAGGTGGATTGGCCATGCTAAATTATCCCTCAGTGTCCAAAGATGTGTAGTTAGGTGGATTGGCCATGCTAAATTGCCCCTTAGTGTCCAAAGATGTGTAGGTTAGGGTGGATTGGCCATGCTAAATTGTCCCTTAGTGTCCAAAGATGTGTAGGTTAGGTGGATTGGCCATGCTAAATTGTCCCTTAGTGTCCAAAGATGTGTAGGTTATGTGGATTGGCCATGCTAAATTGTCCCTTAGTGTCCAAAGATGTGTAGGTTAGGGTGGATTGGCCATGCTAAATTGCCCCTTAGTGTCCAAAGATGTGTAGGTTAGGGTGGATTGGCCATGCTAAATTGTCCCTTAGTGTCCAAAAATGTGTAGGTTAGGTGGATTGGCCATGCTAAATTGTCCCTTAGTGTCCAAAGATGTGTAGGTTAGGTGGATTGGCCATGCTAAATTGTCCCTTAGTGTCCAAAGATGTGTAGGTTATGTGGATTGGCCATGCTAAATTGTCCCTTAGTGTCCAAAGATGTGTAGGTTAGGTGGATTGGCCATGCTAAATTGTCCCTGGGTGTCAGGGGAGATTAGCAGGATAACAATGTGGGGTTGTGATGATAGGGTCTGGGTGGGATTGTTCCTGGAGCAGCCGGATGGGCTGAATGGCCTCTTCCTGCACTACAGGGATTCTATCGTTCTGTGAGAGATCTCAGTCACATGGGAGAAACTAATCTGCGATTATTCACCTGATAAAGCAGGCACAGCGTGGCTGATGGATATTTCTTTAAAAAAACTGCCTTCCCTCCCAATTATTTTTCACTTCCAAGCACTGGTGGAACAAGGAATTCCCTCTCCGGAGCCGCGAACACATCCCAGTCTATGCCAGCAACCTGCCATCCTGATGCAGGAACCAAAACAAGTGGGAGCATAAAGGCGGGATTCATTCGCCTCAGCACTGGGAAAGCTGACAAGGTCACGCAGCTGCTGAACCCCACTCAAACCCTCTGCAATTCTGAAAGGTCAGAGTTCAGCATGTTTAAAAGGTTATTTCCTTAGAAAATGAAGAAAGGAGCATACAAGGCAGTACAAGAGGACAGCCATTACAGTCAGCCCTGTCTCAGTGACCATGAATAGTAATACACTTTCCGAATAATGCTTCCTTGTGTTCTCCCTCCTACACGCACAAAGCCAGCGATGGAATTACACAAATGACAGTGCCATTATCACAGCACTTTGAGCCAGATCCAGAGGACACAAGGAACCCCTGACTCGCCCATTCCAATCAAAGCAACTTCCCGCAACATTCCCGTGCATATTGGGAAGATTGAACCCAACAGACAGCACAGGAGAGCATTAAATCCAATAACAAACCGTGTGTTATATACAATATACACAGCGTTAAACCCAGTGACACACGGTGTGTTATATACAATATACACAGCGTTATACCCAGTGACACACGGTGTGTTATTATATAATATACACAGCGTTATACCCAGTTACACACCGTGTGTTATTATATAATACACACAGCATTATACCCAGTGACACTCGGTGTGTTATTATATAATATACACAGCATTATACCCAGTGACACACGGTGTGTTATTATATAATATACACTGCGTTATACCCAGTGACACACGGTGTGATATATAATACACACAGCGTTATACCCAGTGACACACGGTGTGTTATTATATAATATACACAGCGTTATACCCAGTGACACACGGTGTGTTATTATATAATATACACTGCGTTATACCCAGTTACACACCGTGTGTTATTATATAATATACACAGCGTTATACCCAGTGACACACGGTGTGTTATTATATAATATACACAGCGTTATACCCAGTGACACACGGTGTGTTATAATATAATATACACAGCGTTATACCCAGTGACACACGGTGTGTTATTACATAATATACACAGCGTTATACCCAGTGATACACCGTGTGTTATTATATAATATACACAGCGTTATACCCAGTGACACACGGTGTGTGATTATATAATATACACAGCGTTATACCCAGTGACACACCGTGTGTTATATACAATATACACAGCGTTATACCCAGTTACACACGATGTGTTATTATATAATATACACAGCGTTATACCCAGTGACACACCGTGTGTTATATACAATATACACAGCGTTATACCCAGTTACACACGATGTGTTATTATATAATATACACAGCGTTATACCCAGTGACACACCGTGTGTTATTATACAATATACACAGCGTTATACCCAGTGACACACCGTGTGTTATTATATAATATACACAGCGTTATACCCAGTGATACACCGTGTGTTATATACAATATACACAGCGTTATACCCAGTTACACACCGTGTGTTATATACAATATACACAGCGTTATACCCAGTGACACACCGTGTGTTATATACAATATACACAGCGTTATACCCAGTTACACACCGTGTGTTATATACAATATACACAGCGTTATACCCAGTGACACACGGTGTGTTATTATATAATATACACCACGTTATACCCAGTTACACACCGTGTGTTATTATACAATATATACAGCGTTATACCCAGTGACGCACGGTGTGTTATTATATAATATACACGGCGTTATACCCAGTGACACACGGTGTGTTATTATATAATATACACAGCGTTATACCCAGTGACACACGGTGTGTTATTATATAATATACACAGCGTTATACCCAGTTACACACCGTGTGTTATTATATAATATACACAGCGTTATACCCAGTGACACACCGTGTGTTATTATATAATATACACAGCGTTATACCCAGTGACACACGGTGTGTTATTACATAATATACACGGCGTTATACCCAGTGACACACGGTGTGTTATTACATAATATACACAGTGTTATACCCAGTGACACACCGTGTGTTATATACAATACACACAGCGTTATACCCAGTGACACACGGTGTGACATATAATATACACAGCATTATACCCAGTGACACACGGTGTGATATATAATATACACAGCATTATACCCAGTGACACACGGTGTGTGATATATAATATACACAGCGTTATACCCAGTGACACATGGCGTGATATATAATATACACAGCGTTATACCCAGTGACGCACGGTGTGTTATTATATAATATACACAGTGTTATACCCAGTGACACACGGTGTGTTATTATATAATATACACAGCGTTATACCCAGTGACACGCGGTGTGATATATAATATACACAGCGTCATACCCAGTGACACACGGTGTTATTATATAATATACACAGCGTTATACCCAGTGACACACGGTGCGTTATTATATAATATACACAGCGTTATACCCAGTGACACACGGTGTTATTATATAATATACACAGCGTTATACCCAGTGACACGCGGTGTGTTATTATATAATATACACAGCATTATACCCAGTGACACACGGTGTGTTATTATATAATATTCACGGCGTTATACCCAGTGACACAAGGTGTGTTATTATATAATATACACAGCGTTATACCCAGTGACACTCGGTGTGTTATTATATAATATACACAGCGTTATACCCAGTGACACACGGTGTGTTATTATATAATATACACAGCGTTATACCCAGTGACACTCGGTGTGTTATTATATAATATACACAGCGTTATACCCAGTGACACACGGTGTGTTATTATATAATATACACAGCATTATACCCAGTGACACACGGTGTGTTATTATATAATATACACAGCGTTATACCCAGTGACACACGGTGTGTTATTATATAATATACACAGCGTTATATTACTTACGGGGCGAAAAACTGCAGCAGGCGACGGTGCAGAGGGACCTCGGGGTCCTTGTGCATGAGTCGCAAAAACCCAGCTTGCAGGTGCAGCAGGTGGTCAGGAAGGCGAATGGGATGCTGGCCTTCATAGCGAAGGGGATTGAATATAAAAGTAGGGAGGTCTTGCTGCAGCTGTATAGGGCATTGGTGAGGCCGCAGCTGGAGTACTGTGTGCAGTTTTGGGCGCCGCACCTGCGCAAGGATGTTTTGGCCCTGGAGGGAGTGCAGAGGAGGTTTACTCGGCTGATACCGGAGTTGAGGGGATTGAGCTATGAGGAGAGGCTGAATAAACTAGGCTTGTACTCGTTAGAGTTTAGAAGAATGAGGGGAGATCTCATTGAGACGTATAAGATGATGAATGGGATGGATAGGATAGAGGTGGAGAGACTGTTCCCGCTCAAAAAAGACAGTAGGACTAGGGGGCACAGCCTCAAGATAAAGGGGGGGCGGTTTAGAACAGAGTTGAGGAGGAACTTCTTCACTCAAAGGGTGGTGAATCTCTGGAATTCTCTGCCCGTTGAAGTGGTGGAGGCTGCCTCGCTAAATATTTTTAAGAAACGGGTTGATGGGTTTTTGATAAGAGAAGGGATTAAGGGTTATGGGGAGAGGGCGGGAAGGTGGAGCTGAGGCACGACAGATCAGCCATGATCTTATTGAATGGCGGGGCAGGCTCGAAGGGCCAGATGGCCTACTCCTGCTCCTATTTCTTATGTTCTTATGTTCTTATGTTATACCCAGTGACACATGGTGTGTTATTATATAATATACACAGCGTTATACCCAGTGACACACGGTGTGTTATTATATAATATACACAGTGTTATACCCAGTGACACACGGTGTGATACATAATATACACAGCGTTATACCCAGTGACACACGGTGTGATATATAATATACACAGCGTTATACCCAGTGACACACGGTGTGATATATAATATACACAGCGTTATACCCAGTGACACACGGTGTGATATATAATATACACAGCGTTATACCCAGTGACACACGGTGTGATATATAATATATACAGCATTATACCCAGTGACACACGGTGTGATATATAATATACACAGCGTTATACCCAGTGACACACGGTGTGATATATAATATACACAGCGTTATACCCAGTGACACATGGCGTGATATATAATATACACGGCGTTATACCCAGTGACACGCGGTGTGATATATAATATACACAGCGTTATACCCAGTGACACACGGTGTGTTATTATATAATATACACAGCGTTATACCCAGCGACATACGGTGTGATATATAATATACACAGCGTTATACCCAGTGACACACTGTGTGATATATAATATACACAGCGTTATACCCAGTGACACATGGTGTGATATATAATATACACAGCGTTATACCCAGTGACACATGGCGTGATATATAATATACACGGCGTTATACCCAGTGACACACGGTGTGATATATAATATACACAGCGTTATACCCAGTGACACACGGTGTGATATATAATATACACAGCGTTATACCCAGTGACACACTGTGTGATATATAATATACACAGCGTTATACCCAGTGACACACTGTGTGATATATAATATACACAGCGTTATACCCAGTGACACACTGTGTGATATATAATATACACAGCGTTATACCCAGTGACACACGGTGTGTTATTATATAATATACACAGCGTTATACCCAGTGACACACGGTGTGATATATAATATACACAGCGTTATACCCAGTGACACACGGTGTGATATATAATATACACAGCGTTATACCCAGTGACACACGTTGTGATATATAATATACACACACAGCTCAATTCCCCTCCATTGCGATTTTCAAGTTTGCTGACGATACCACTGTAGTGGGTCGGATCTGAAACAATGACGGGACAGAGCACAGGAATGAGACAGAGAATCTGGTGAACTGGTGCGACAACAATAATCTCTCCCTCAATGTCAACAAAACGAAGGAGATTGTCATTGACTTTAGGAAGTGTAAAGGAGAACATGCCCCTGTCTACATCAACGGGGATGAAGTAGAAAGGGTCGAGAGCTTCAAGTTTTTAGGTATCCAGATCACCAACAAACTTTCCTGGTCCCCCCCCCCCCCTCCCCCCACACTGACACTATAGTTAAGAAAGCCCCACCAACGCCTCTACTTTCCCAGAAGACTAAGGAAATTTGGCTTGTCCACTAATACTCTCATCAGGTTTTACAGATGCCCCATAGAAAGCGTTCTTCCTGGTTGTATCACAGCTTGGTATGGGGCACCTGCTCTGCCCAAGACCGCAAGGAGCTACAAAAGGTCATGAATGTAGCCCAATCCATCACACAAACCAGCCTCCCATCCATTGACTCTGTCTACACTTCCCGCTGCCTCGGGGAAAAGCAGCCAGCATAATTAAGGACCCCACGCACCCCGGACATTCTCTCTTCCACCTTCTTCCGTCGGGGAAAAGATACAAAAGTCTGAGGTCCCGTACCGACCGACTCAAGAACAGCTTCTTCCCTGCTGCCGTCAGACTTTTCAATAAACTTGCCTCGCATCAAGTTGATCTTTCTCTACACCCTCGCTATGACTGTAACACTACACTCTGCACCCTCTCTCCTTTCCTTCTCTATGAAAGGTATGCTTTGTCTGTGTCGCGCGCGAGAAACAATACTTTTCACTGTGTGCTACTACACGTGACAATAATAAATCAAATGAACTCAAACACACACATTCTGGGCCAGCTTTTAACACGGGCTTGAAAGCAAAATCCACAAATCTATCTGCAACGTTACACACAGGGATTGCAATCACTCCAATTCATCCAGCCAGCTGGGAGGCGAGACAAGCCAGCACGATTGGGCTGGAGGTGAAAAATCAGGATCGCACCTGGTTTTATCACCACTCGCAATCTGACCAGCACTGATTTCCCATTTTATCATTCACAGCCTGCGCTGCGAGTAATTAGCGAGATCCGGACTCTATCACCCAGGCTCAGTTGCGTTCTTACCGGAGATGGTTGCCCATTGACAGGGACACTGACCTGAAGACCTCGCTGCTGACACCAGGGACTACTGCAGCACTCCCCCACAAGTGACCGGGGGGAGGGTGGGGGGCCCCAAGAAAGGGGCACGATGGGGGAGCTCCAAGGTGGGGTAGGGAAGGAGGCAACTCTGCAGAGAGGGGGGATCGATCAGCGGAGGCACTGATTTTGGAGGGGGGGGTGTGCAATCATGGGGGCAGCAATCAGTGCAGGATTGGGGAGGGGGGGGTGTGATCAGTGGGGTGGAAAGGGAGACCAGGACAGCAACTGATTGCCCCCGGTTTTCGGTTTCCAACAGTACACTCTGAGATTGGGGCACCTGCGCAATGGCACCCCTAGAGTTCAGCAACTTGCTCCACCGGCAAGATTAAGCTCCATCCCACCACCTTCTGGCGAGAATCACATCCTGGTGCTCTTTTTGACTAACTGCCACAAGGTTGTATTTTAAATTCGCCCAAAAGAAAAGTCTAAAATTGACTTTATTTTTCATAAAGTTCTGTCCAGGGTCATATCTTTTTGATACGACATGCACCTCCCATTGTCTCCAGCAGAGATGACAATTACTAACACTGTCTGGAAACACAGTGGAGTTTGATTGTCTCTCAGAGTAATACCAACCCGTAATTCAGCCAGCAACTGATTTTGTGGATGGAATTTTCCCATCCTGCCTGTCTTGGGAATTGTAGCAAACGAGACATGAACTATGCAAAGGCCCATTGACCTCAGGTGGGGTTTTCCAGTCCTGGGGCGAAACTGGAAAACCCCACCCTTCAGCTTTGTCCATTTTTAAAAACTCTTACATCTTTCAATATTTCTGGATGTATTTTAGTCTTTAGTCTGATGTGTTTTTATATAATATATGCAGTGTTAAGGACAGTAACAAAGTTTTATGTAATATCCTCATGGAGTAGGGTCCTCCGCAGATTTTGTTAATTTATTAAATCACAATTAAGGCTGACATTAACACTGCAATGAAGTTACTGTGAAAATCCCCTAGTCGCCACACTCCTGTTCGAGTACACTGATGGATAATTTAGCATGGCCAATGCACCCTAACCAGCATGTTTTTCAGACAGAGAGGGGCTCAGAGGCCGTTGAAGCCCCTGAGTAGTTGGGGATATGCCCAACCAATATCCATCATGGCACAAGTGCTGCCAGGATGTCAGGGGCAAGGCCTGTTTCTTCAAAAGGAACTCTTCAAAATACAGCTAATGAAACACCAACAAAACTCACTCCAACTTGTAGATCAAAGCAAAGGCTTAACAAAGAACCCTGAGCCACTCTACGCTGCCCATAATACTACATGGTTCCTTATTTATATAGAATCAGTTGGTCAGCTGACTATTGCATCACTCTGTGATTGGTTCCATGGTTTACTGGGTCAGCTGACCCTTACCTCTTCTTCCCATTGGTCACACTACATCCAATACAAAGTTGCCACATTTTAAGAGTGCCAAGAGAGATGGGACCTGAATGTGGGTGGAGCCTGTGTGGGAGGAGCCTGAATGTGGGTGGAGCATGTGTGGGTGGAGCCTGAATGTGGGTGGAGCCTGTGTGGGAGGAGCCTGAATGTGGGTGGAGCCTGTGTGGGTGGAGCCTGAACAGGGGGTGGGGTTTGAATGGGAGTGGGACCTGATTGGGTGTGGGACCTGAATGGGGGGGTGGAGCCTGAACAGGGGGTGGGGTTTGAATGGGAGTGGGACCTGAGTGCAGGTGAGCCTGAATGGGGGGGGTGGAGCTTGAACAGGGGGTGGGGTTTGAGTGGGTGTGGGACCTGAGTGCAGGTGAGCCTGAATGGGGGGGGGGTGGAGCCTGAGAGGGGGGTGGAGCCTCAGCAGGGGTGGGACCTGAGCGGGGATGGAGCTTGAGGGAGGGTGGAGCCTGAGTGGGAGGAGAATCTGAGTGTGGGTGGAGCTTGAGTGGGGGTGGGGAGGTTTTAAAGGAGGGGGGGTTATGACATTGGGATTATGCAGGAGGAGCTGTGAGGGGGGATCATGAAGTGGGGGGGGGGGGGGGCATGTCAGGGGTCAAGCGGGGGCGGGGGTGCCAATGGTGGAGCTCCATTGATCTGTGTCAGGGAGGGGGAAGGGTAAGATGCTGCTGTGATGGGGTGGGGGTGGTCTCTATGTCAGTGTTGAGGGGGGAGGGAGTCTCCCTGTGCACAGTGAGATCAGGGCACCTTTTCAGAACGGCGCCCATGCACTTTGCAGTTGGGCTCAGTGGTGGACTTAGGCACCAACCTCTTCACACCTTCCTCATCCCCCCTGCCCTCTGCAACCCCCTCCCCACCTTTCCTCCTCCCTGCCATCCTACCCACCTGCCCCAGAGCAAGTGTGCAACTCACCCCTCCCTCCAAAACATGACTATGGACACGATCTCGTCGACCGTGCGGGCCACAGTCTCACTGCAGCGAGCTTGGAAAATACGGCAGCTGGGTCACTGCAGCGGGATTGGAAAATCCACACTGGTGTGAACAGTCAGTGTTACACACACACAAACACACAGTGTACTGTATAATTTATACAGTGTTATACCCACTGAGACACAGTGTGCTGGATAATTTATACAGTGTTATACCCACTGACACACAGTGTACTGGATAATTTATACAGTGTTATACCCACTGACGCACAGTGTGCTGGATAATTTATACAGTGTTATACCCACTGACGTACAGTGTACTGGATAATTTATACAGTGTTATACCCACTGACGTACAGTGTGCTGGATAATTTATACACTGTTATACCCACTGAGGCACAGTGTGCTGGATAATTTATACAGTGTTATACCCACTGAGGCACAGTGTACTGGATAATTTATACAGTGTTATACCCACTGACGTACAGTGTGCTGGATAATTTATACAGTGTTATACCCACTGAGGCACAGTGTGCTGGATAATTTATACAGTGTTATACCCACTGAGGCACAGTGTACTGGATAATTTATACAGTGTTATACCCACTGAGGCACAGTGTACTGGATAATTTATATAGTGTTATACCCACTGAGGCACAGTGTGCTGGATAATTTATGCAGTGTTATACCCACTGAGGCACAGTGTGCTGGATAATTTATACAGTGTTATACCCACTGACGTACAGTGTGCTGGATAATTTATACACTGTTATACCCACTGACGTACAGTGTACTGGATAATTTATACAGTGTTATACCCACTGACGTACAGTGTGCTGGATAATTTATACAGTGTTATACCCACTGAGGCACAGTGTACTGGATAATTTATACAGTGTTATATCCACTGAGACACAGTGTACTGGATAATTTATACAGTGTTATACCCACTGAGACACAGTGTACTGGATAATTTATATAGTGTTATACCCACTGACGCACAGTGTACTGGATAATTTATACAGTGTTATACCCACTGACGCACAGTGTACTGGATAATTTATACAGTGTTATACCCACTGAGACACAGTGTGCTGGATAATTTATATAGTGTTATACCCACTGACGCACAGTGTACTGGATAATTTATACAGTGTTATACCCACTGAGGCACAGTGTACTGGATAATTTATACAGTGTTATACCCACTGAGACACAGTGTGCTGGATAATTTATACAGTGTTATACCCACTGACGCACAGTGTACTGGATAATTTATACAGTGTTATACCCACTGACGCACAGTGTACTGGATAATTTATACAGTGTTATACCCACTAACGCACAGTGTGCTGGATAATTTATACAGTGTTATACCCACTGACGTACAGTGTACTGGATAATTTATACAGTGTTATACCCACTGACGCACAGTGTACTGGATAATTTATACAGTGTTATACCCACTGACGTACAGTGTACTGGATAATTTATACACTGTTATACCCACTGAGACACAGTGTGCTGGATAATTTATACAGTGTTATACCCACTGAGACACAGTGTACTGGATAATTTATACAGTGTTATACCCACTGACGTACAGTGTACTGGATAATTTATACAGTGTTATACCCACTGAGACACAGTGTGCTGGATAATTTATACACTGTTATACCCACTGACGTACAGTGTACTGGATAATTTATACAGTGTTATACCCACTGACGTACAGTGTGCTGGATAATTTATACAGTGTTATACCCACTGAGGCACTGTGTACTGGATAATTTATACAGTGTTATACCCACTGAGACACAGTGTACTGGATAATTTATACAGTGTTATACCCACTGAGACACAGTGTACTGGATAATTTATATAGTGTTATACCCACTGACGCACAGTGTACTGGATAATTTATACAGTGTTATACCCACTGACGCACAGTGTACTGGATAATTTATACCGTGTTATACCCACTGAGACACAGTGTACTGGATAATTTATACAGTGTTATACCCACTGAGACACAGTGTGCTGGATAATTTATATAGTGTTATACCCACTGACGCACAGTGTACTGGATAATTTATACAGTGTTATACCCACTGACGCACAGTGTACTGGATAATTTATACAGTGTTATACCCACTGAGACACAGTGTGCTGGATAATTTATACAGTGTTATACCCACTGACGCACAGTGTACTGGATAATTTATACAGTGTTATACCCACTGACGCACAGTGTACTGGATAATTTATACAGTGTTATACCCACTGAGGCACAGTGTGCTGGATAATTTATACAGTGTTATACCCACTGACGTACAGTGTACTGGATAATTTATACAGTGTTATACCCACTGACGCACAGTGTGCTGGATAATTTATACACTGTTATACCCACTGACGTACAGTGTACTGGATAATTTATACAGTGTTATACCCACTGACGTACAGTGTGCTGGATAATTTATACAGTGTTATACCCACTGAGACACAGTGTACTGGATAATTTATACAGTGTTATACCCACTGAGACACAGTGTACTGGATAATTTGTACAGTGTTATACCCACTGAGGCACAGTGTACTGGATAATTTATACAGTGTTATACCCACTGAGGCACAGTGTACTGGATAATTTATATAGTGTTATACCCACTGAGGCACAGTGTACTGGATAATTTATACAGTGTTATACCCACTGAGGCACAGTGTACTGGATAATTTATACAGTGTTATACCCACTGAGGCACAGTGTACTGGATAATTTATATAGTGTTATACCCACTGAGGCACAGTGTACTGGATAATTTATATAGTGTTATACCCACTGACGCACAGTGTACTGGATAATTTATACAGTGTTATACCCACTGAGGCACAGTGTACTGGATAATTTATATAGTGTTATACCCACTGAGGCACAGTGTACTGGATAATTTATATAGTGTTATACCCACTGAGGCACAGTGTACTGGATAATTTATACAGTGTTATACCCACTGAGGCACAGTGTACTGGATAATTTATACAGTGTTATACCCACTGAGGCACAGTGTACTGGATAATTTATACAGTGTTATACCCACTGACGTACAATGTGCTGGATAATTTATACAGTGTTATACCCACTGACGCACAGTGTACTGGATAATTTATACAATGTTATACCCACTGAGGCACAGTGTACTGGATAATTTATACAGTGTTATACCCACTGAGGCACAGTGTACTGGATAATTTATACAGTGTTATACCCACTGAGACACAGTGTACTGGATAATTTATACAGTGTTCTACCCACTGACGTACAATGTACTGGATAATTTATACAGTGTTATACCCACTGACGCACAGTGTACTGGATAATTTATACAATGTTATACCCACTGACGCACAGTGTACTGGATAATTTATACAGTGTTATACCCACTGAGGCACAGTGTACTGGATAATTTATACAGTGTTATACCCACTGAGGCATAGTGTGCTGGATAATTTATACAGTGTTATACCCACTGAGGCACAGTGTACTGGATAATATATACAGTGTTATACCCACTGACGCACAGTGTACTGGATAATTTATACAGTGTTATACCCACTGAGGCACAGTGTACTGGATAATTTATACAGTGTTATACCCACTGAGGCACAGTGTACTGGATAATTTATACAGTGTTATACCCACTGAGGCACAGTGTGCTGGATAATTTATACAGTGTTATACCCACTGAGGCATAGTGTGCTGGATAATTTATACAGTGTTACACCCACTGACGTACAGTGTACTGGATAATTTATACAGTGTTCTACCCACTGACGTACAATGTGCTGGATAATTTATACAGTGTTATACCCACTGAGGCACAGTGTACTGTATAATTTATACAGTGTTATACCCACTGACGTACAGTGTGCTGGATAATTTATACAGTGTTATACCCACTGACGCACAGTGTACTGGATAATTTATACAGTGTTATACCCACTGACGTACAGTGTACTGGATAATTTATACAGTGTTATACCCACTGAGGCACAGTGTACTGGATAATTTATACAGTGTTATACCCACTGAGGCATAGTGTGCTGGATATTTTATACAGTGTTACACCCACTGACGTACAGTGTACTGGATAATTTATACAGTGTTCTACCCACTGACGTACAATGTGCTGGATAATTTATACAGTGTTATACCCACTGAGGCACAGTGTACTGTATAATTTATACAGTGTTATACCCACTGACGTACAGTGTGCTGGATAATTTATACAGTGTTATACCCACTGACGCACAGTGTGCTGGATAATTTATACAGTGTTATACCCACTGACGCACAGTGTACTGGATAATTTATACAGTGTTATACCCACTGAGGCACAGTGTACTGGATAATATATACAGTGTTATACCCACTGAGGCACAGTGTGCTGGATAATTTATACAGTGTTACACCCACTGACGTACACTGTACTGGATAATTTATACAGTGTTATACCCACTGACACACAGTGTGCTGGATAATTTATACAGTGTTATACCTACTAACGCACAGTGTGCTGGATAATTTATACAGTGTTATACCCACTGACGCACAGTGTACTGGATAATTTATACAGTGTTATACCCACTGACGTACAGTGTACTGGATAATTTATACAGTGTTATACCCACTGAGGCACAGTGTACTGGATAATTTATACAGTGTTATACCCACTAACGCACAGTGTGCTGGATAATTTATACAGTGTTATACCAACTGACGCACAGTGTACTGGATAATTTATACAGTGTTATACCCACTGACGCACAGTGTACTGGATAATTTATACAGTGTTATACCCACTGACGCACAGTGTACTGGATAATTTATATAGTGTTATACCCACTGAGGCACAGTGTGCTGGATAATTTATACAGTGTTATACCCACTAACGCACAGTGTACTGGATAATTTATACAGTGTTATACCCACTGACGTACAGTGTACTGGATAATTTATACAGTGTTATACCCACTGTGGCACAGTGTACTGGATAATTTATACAGTGTTATACCCACTGACGTACAGTGTACTGGATAATTTATACAGTGTTATACCCACTGACGTACAGTGTGCTGGATAATTTATACAGTGTTATACCCACTGAGGCACAGTGTACTGGATAATTTATACAGTGTTATACCCACTGAGGCACAGTGTACTGGATAATTTATACAGTGTTATACCCACTGTGGCACAGTGTACTGGATAATTTATACAGTGTTATACCCACTGACGTACAGTGTGCTGGATAATTTATACAGTGTTATACCCACTGTGGCACAGTGTACTGGATAATTTATACAGTGTTATACCCACTGTGGCACAGTGTACTGGATAATTTATACAGTGTTATACCCACTGTGGCACAGTGTACTGGATAATTTATACAGTGTTATACCCACTGACGTACAGTGTGCTGGATAATTTATACAGCGTTATACCCACTGTGGCACAGTGTACTGGATAATTTATACAGTGTTATACCCACTGAGACACAGTGTACTGGATAATTTATACAGTGTTATACCCACTGTGGCACAGTGTACTGGATAATTTATACAGTGTTATACCCACTGAGGCACAGTGTACTGGATAATTTATACAGTGTTATACCCACTGAGGCACAGTGTACTGGATAATTTATACAGTGTTATACCCACTGAGGCACAGTGTACTGGATAATTTATACAGTGTTATACCCACTGTGGCACAGTGTACTGGATAATTTATACAGTGTTATACCCACTGTGGCACAGTGTACTGGATAATTTATAGAGTGTTATACCCACTGTGGCACAGTGTACTGGATAATTTATACAGTGTTATACCCACTGTGGCACAGTGTGCTGGATAATTTATACAGTGTTATACCCACTGTGGCACAGTGTGCTGGATAATTTATACAGTGTTATATCCACTGACGTACAGTGTGCTGGATAATTTGTACAGTGTTATACCCACTGACACACAGTGTGCTGGATAATTTATACAGTGTTATACCCACTGACGTACAATGTGCTGGATAATTTATACAGTGTTATACCCACTGAGACACAGTGTACTGGATAATTTATACAGTGTTATACCCACTGAGACACAGTGTACTGGATAATTTATACAGTGTTATACCCACTGACGTACAGTGTGCTGGATAATTTATACAGTGTTATACCCACTGAGGCACAGTGTACTGGATAATTTATACAGTGTTATACCCACTGACGTACAGTGTACTGGATAATTTATACAGTGTTATACCCACTGACGTACAGTGTACTGGATAATTTATACAGTGTTATACCCACTGTGGCACAGTGTGCTGGATAATTTATACAGTGTTATACCCACTGAGACACAGTGTGCTGGATAATTTATACAGTGTTATACCCACTGAGGCACAGTGTGCTGGATAATTTATACAGTGTTATACCCACTGAGGCACAGTGTGCTGGATAATTTATACAGTGTTATACCCACTGAGACACAGTGTGCTGGATAATTTATATAGTGTTATACCCACTAACGCACAGTGTACTGGATAATTTATACAGTGTTATACCCACTGACGCACAGTGTACTGGATAATTTATACAGTGTTATACCCACTGACGTACAGTGTGCTGGATAATTTATACAGTGTTATACCCACTGTGGCACAGTGTACTGGATAATTTATACAGTGTTATACCCACTGAGACACAGTGTGCTGGATAATTTATACAGTGTTATACCCACTGACGTACAGTGTACTGGATAATTTATACAGTGTTATACCCACTGTGGCACAGTGTACTGGATAATTTATACAGTGTTATACCCACTGAGGCATAGTTTACTGGATAATTTATACAGTGTTATACCCACTGACGCACAGTGTACTGGATAATTTATACAGTGTTATACCCACTGAGGCACAGTGTACTGGATAATTTATACAGTGTTATACCCACTGACGTACAGTGTACTGGATAATTTATACAGTGTTATACCCACTGTGGCACAGTGTACTGGATAATTTATACAGTGTTATACCCACTGACACACAGTGTACTGGATAATTTATACAGTGTTATACCCACTGAGGCACAGTGTACTGGATAATTTATACAGTGTTATACCCACTGACGCACAGTGTGCTGGATAATTTATACACTGTTATACCCACTGAGGCACAGTGCACTGGATAATTTATACACTGTTATACCCACTGAGGCATTGTGTGCTGGATAATTTATACAGTGTTATACCCACTGAGGCATAGTGTGCTGGATAATTTATACAGTGTTATACCCACTGACGTACAGTGTACTGGATAATTTTCCAGTGTTATACCCACTGTGGCACAGTGTACTGGATAATTTATACACTGTTATACCCACTGAGGCACAGTGCACTGGATATTTTATACAGTGTTATACCCACTGAGGCATAGTGTGCTGGATAATTTATACAGTGTTATACCCACTGAGGCATAGTGTGCTGGATAATTTATACAGTGTTATACCCACTGACGTACAGTGTACTGGATAATTTATACAGTGTTATACCCACTGAGACACAGTGTACTGGATAATTTATACAGTGTTATACCCACTGAGGCACAGTGTACTGGATAATTTATACAGTGTTATACCCACTGAGACACAGTGTACTGGATAATTTATACAGTGTTATACCCACTGAGGCACAGTGCACTGGATAATTTATACACTGTTATACCCACTGAGGCATAGTGTGCTGGATAATTTATACAGTGTTATACCCACTAACGCACAGTGTGCTGGATAATTTATACAGTGTTATACCCACTGAGGCACAGTGTGCTGGATAATTTATACAGTGTTATACCCACTGAGGCACAGTGTACTGGATAATTTATACAGTGTTATACCCACTGAGACACAGTGTGCTGGATAATTTATACAGTGTTATACCCACTGAGGCACAGTGTACTGGATAATTTATACAGTGTTATACCCACTGAGACACAGTGTGCTGGATAATTTATACAGTGTTATACCCACTGAGGCACAGTGTACTGGATAATTTATACAGTGTTATACCCACTGAGACACAGTGTGCTGGATAATTTATACAGTGTTATACCCACTGAGACACAGTGTACTGGATAATTTATACAGTGTTATACCCACTGACGTACAGTGTGCTGGATAATTTATACAGTGTTATACCCACTGAGACACAGTGTGCTGGATAATTTATACAGTGTTATACCCACTGAGACACAGTGTACTGGATAATTTATACAGTGTTATACCCACTGACACACAGTGTGCTGGATAATTTATACAGTGTTATACCCACTGACACACAGTGTGCTGGATAATTTATACACTGTTATACCCACTGACACACAGTGTACTGGATAATTTATAGAGTGTTAAACCCACTGAGGCACAGTGTGCTGGATAATTTATATAGTGTTATACCCACTGACGCACAGTGTACTGGATAATTTATACAGTGTTATACCCACTGAGGCACAGTGTGCTGGATAATTTATACAGTGTTATACCCACTGAGACACAGTGTACTGGATAATTTATACAGTGTTATACCCACTGAGGCACAGTGTACTGGATAATTTATACAGTGTTATACCCACTGACGCACAATGTGCTGGATAATTTATACAGTGTTATACCCACTGACGCACAATGTGCTGGATAATTTATACAGTGTTATACCCACTGAGACACAGTGTACTGGATAATTTATACAGTGTTATACCCACTGACGCACAATGTGCTGGATAATTTATACAGTGTTATACCCACTGAGACACAGTGTACTGGATAATTTATACAGTGTTATACCCACTGACGTACAGTGTACTGGATAATTTATACAGTGTTATACCCACTGAGATACAGTGTGCTGGATAATTTATACAGTGTTATACCCACTGAGGCACAGTGTACTGGATAATTTATACAGTGTTATACCCACTGAGACACAGTGTGCTGGATAATTTATACAGTGTTATACCCACTGACGTACAGTGTGCTGGATAATTTATACAGTGTTATACCCACTGACGTACAGTGTGCTGGATAATTTATACAGTGTTATACCCACTGACACACAGTGTGCTGGATAATTTATACAGTGTTATACCCACTGACACACAGTGTACTGGATAATTTATACAGTGTTATACCCACTGAGGCACAGTGTACTGGATAATTTATACAGTGTTATACCCACTGAGACACAGTGTGCTGGATAATTTATACAGTGATATACCCACTGACGCACAGTGTACTCGATAAATTATACAGTGTTATACCCACTGACGTACAGTGTGCTGGATAATTTATACAGTGTTATACCCACTGACACACAGTGTACTGGATAATTTATACAGTGTTATACCCACTGACACACAGTGTACTGGATAATTTATACAGTGTTAAACCCACTGAGGCACAGTGTACTGGATAATTTATACAGTGTTATACCCACTGACGTACAGTGTACTGGATAATTTATACAGTGTTATACCCACTGAGGCACAGTGTGCTGGATAATTTATACAGTGTTATACCCACTAACGCACAGTGTGCTGGATAATTTATACAGTGTTATACCCACTGACGCACAGTGTGCTGGATAATTTATACAGTGTTATACCCACTGAGGCACAGTGTGCTGGATAATTTATACAGTGTTATACCCACTGAGGCACAGTGTGCTGGATAATTTATACAGTGTTATACCCACTAACGCACAGTGTGCTGGATAATTTATACAGTGTTATACCCACTGACGCACAGTGTGCTGGATAATTTATACAGTGTTATACCCACTGACGCACAGTGTACTGGATAATTTATACAGTGTTATACCCACTGACACACAGTGTGCTGGATAATTTATACAGTGTTATACCCACTGACACACAGTGTGCTGGATAATTTATACAGTGTTATACCCACTAACGCACAGTGTGCTGGATAATTTATACAGTGTTATACCCACTGACGCACAGTGTGCTGGATAATTTATACAGTGTTATACCCACTGACGCACAATGTGCTGGCTAATTTATACAATGTTATACCCACTAACGCACAGTGTGCTGGATAATTTATACAGTGTTATACCCACTGACGCACAGTGTGCTGGATAATTTATACAGTGTTATACCCACTGACGCACAATGTGCTGGCTAATTTATACAGTGTTATACCCACTGAGACACAGTGTACTGGATAATTTATACAGTGTTATACCCACTGACACACAGTGTACTGGATAATTTATACAGTGTTATACCCACTGACGTACAGTGTACTGGATAATTTATATTTACAGTGTTATACCCACTGACGCACAGTGTACTGAATAATTTATACAATGTTATACCCACTGACGTACAGTGTACTGGATAATTTATACAGTGTTATACCCACTGAGGCACAGTGTGCTGGATAATTTATACAGTGTTATACCCACTGAGACACAGTGTACTGGATAATTTATACAGTGTTATACCCACTGACGTACAGTGTACTGGATAATTTATACAGTGTTATACCCACTGAGGCACAGTGTGCTGGATAATTTATACAGTGTTATACCCACTGAGGCACAGTGTGCTGGATAATTTATACAGTGTTATACCCACTGACGCACAATGTGCTGGCTAATTTATACAGTGTTATACCCACTGACGTACAGTGTGCTGGATAATTTGTACAGTGTTATACCCACTGAGACACAGTGTACTGGATAATTTATACAGTGTTATACCCACTGACGTACAGTGTACTGGATAATTTATACAGTGTTATACCCACTGAGGCACAGTGTGCTGGATAATTTATACAGTGTTATACCCACTGAGGCACAGTGTGCTGGATAATTTATACAGTGTTATACCCACTGACGCACAATGTGCTGGCTAATTTATACAGTGTTATACCCACTGACGTACAGTGTGCTGGATAATTTATACAGTGTTATACCCACTGAGACACAGTGTACTGGATAATTTATACAGTGTTATACCCACTGACGTACAGTGTACTGGATAATTTATACAGTCTTATACCCACTGAGGCACAGTGTGCTGGATAATTTATACAGCGTTATACCCACTGAGACACAGTGTACTGGATAATTTATACAGTGTTATACCCACTGACACACAGTGTACTGGATAATTTATACAGTGTTATACCCACTGACGTACAGTGTACTGGATAATTTATACAGTGTTATACCCACTACCGCACAGTGTACTGGATAATTTATACAGTGTTATACCCACTGAGACACAGTGTACTGGATAATTTATACAGTGTTATACCCACTGACGTACAGTGTACTGGATAATTTATACAGCGTTATACCCACTGACACACAGTGTGCTGGATAATTTATACAGTGTTATACCCACTGAGACACAGTGTACTGGATAATTTATACAGTGTTATACCCACTGAGACACAGTGTACTGGATAATTTATACAGTGTTATACCCACTGACGTACAGTGTACTGGATAATTTATACAGTGTTATACCCACTGAGGCACAGTGTACTGGATAATTTATACAGTGTTATACCCACTGAGACACAGTGTACTGGATAATTTATACAGTGTTATACCCACTGAGGCACAGTGTGTTGGATAATTTATACAGTGTTATACCCACTGAGGCACAGTGTACTGGATAATTTATACAGTGTTATACCCACTGAGACACAGTGTACTGGATAATTTATACAGTGTTATACCCACTGAGGCACAGTGTGTTGGATAATTTATACAGTGTTATACCCACTGACGCACAGTGTACTGGATAATTTATACAGTGTTATACCCACTGAGGCACAGTGTACTGGATAATTTATACAGTGTTATACCCACTGACGCACAGTGTACTGGATAATTTATACAGTGTTATACCCACTGAGGCACAGTGTGCTGGATAATTTATACAGTGTTATACCCACTGAGGCACAGTGTGTTGGATAATTTATACAGTGTTATACCCACTGACGCACAGTGTACTGGATAATTTATACAGTGTTATACCCACTGAGACACAGTGTACTGGATAATTTATACAGTGTTATACCCACTGATGCACAGTGTGCTGGATCATTTATACAGTGTTATACCCACTGATGCACAGTGTGCTGGATCATTTATACAGTGTTATACCCACTGACGCACAGTGTACTGGACAATTTATACAGTGTTATACCCACTGAGGCACAGAGTACTGGATAATTTATACAGTGTTATACCCACTGAGGCACAGTGTACTGGATAATTTATACAGTGTTATACCCACTGAGACACAGTGTACTGGATAATTTATACAGTGTTATACCCACTGAGGCACAGTTTACTGGATAATTTATACAGTGTTATACCCACTGAGGCACAGTGTACTGGATAATTTATACAGTGTTATACCCACTGAGACACAGTGTACTGGATAATTTATATAGTGTTATACCCACTGAGGCACAGTGTACTGGATAATTTATACAGTGTTATACCCACTGAGGCACAGTGTACTGGATAATTTATACAGTGTTATACCCACTGAGGCACAGTGTACTGGATAATTTATACAGTGTTATACCCACTAACGCACAGTGTACTGGATAATTTATACAGTGTTATACCCACTGAGACACAGTGTACTGGATAATTTATACAGTGTTATACCCACTAACGCACAGTGTACTGGATAATTTATACAGTGTTATACCCACTGAGGCACAGTGTACTGGATAATTTATACAGTGTTATACCCACTGAGGCACAGTGTACTGGATAATTTATACAGTGTTATACCCACTAACGCACAGTGTACTGGATAATTTATACAGTGTTATACCCACTGAGACACAGTGTGCTGGATAATTTATACAGTGTTATACCCACTGAGGCACAGTGTACTGGATAATTTATACAGTGTTATACCCACTGAGACACAGTGTACTGGATAATTTATACAGTGTTATACCCACTGACGCACAGTGTACTGGATAATTTATACAGTGTTATACCCACTGAGACACAGTGTACTGGATAATTTATACAGTGTTATACCCACTGACGCACAGTGTACTGGATAATTTATACAGTGTTATACCCACTGAGACACAGTGTACTGGATAATTTATACAGTGTTATACCCACTGACACACAGTGTGCTGGATAATTTATACAGTGTTAAACCCACTGACACACAGTGTACTGGATAATTTATACAGTGTTATACCCACTGACACACAGTGTACTGGATAATTTATACAGTGTTATACCCACTGACGCACAATGTGCTGGATAATTTATACAGTGTTATACCCACTGAGGCACAGTGTGCTGGATAATTTATACAGTGTTATACCCACTGAGGCACAGTGTGCTGGATAATTTATACAGTGTTATACCCACTAACGCACAGTGTGCTGGATAATTTATACAGTGTTATACCCACTAACGCACAGTGTGCTGGATAATTTATACAGTGTTATACCCACTAACGCACAGTGTGCTGGATAATTTATACAGTGTTATACCCACTGACGTACAGTGTACTGGATAATTTATACAGTGTTATACCCACTGACACACAGTGTACTGGATAATTTATACAGTGTTATACCCACTAACGCACAGTGTGCTGGATAATTTATACAGTGTTATACCCACTGAGACACAGTGTACTGGATAATTTATACAGTGTTATACCCACTAACGCACAGTGTGCTGGATAATTTATACAGTGTTATACCCACTAACGCACAGTGTGCTGGATAATTTATACAGTGTTATACCCACTGACGTACAGTGTGCTGGATAATTTATACAGTGTTATACCCACTGAGGCACAGTGTACTGGATAATTTATACAGTGTTATACCCACTGAGGCACAGTGTGCTGGATAATTTATACAGTGTTATACCCACTGAGGCACAGTGTACTGGATAATTTATACAGTGTTATACCCACTGAGGCACAGTGTGCTGGATAATTTATACAGTGTTATACCCACTGAGGCACAGTGTACTGGATAATTTATACAGTGTTATACCCACTGAGGCACAGTGTGCTGGATAATTTATACAGTGTTATACCCACTGAGGCACAGTGTGCTGGATAATTTATACAGTGTTATACCCACTGAGGCACAGTGTGCTGGATAATTTATACAGTGTTATACCCACTGAGACACAGTGTACTGGATAATTTATACAGTGTTATACCCACTGACGCACAGTGTACTGGATAATTTATACAGTGTTATACCCACTGACGCACAATGTGCTGGATAATTTATACAGTGTTATACCCACTGAGGCACAGTGTACTGGATAATTTATACAGTGTTATACCCACTGACGCACAGTGTACTGGATAATTTATACAGTGTTATACCCACTGACACACAGTGTACTGGATAATTTATACAGTGTTATACCCACTGACGCACAGTGTACTGGATAATTTATACAGTGTTATACCCACTGAGGCACAGTGTACTGGATAATTTATACAGTGTTATACCCACTGACGCACAATGTGCTGGATAATTTATACAGTGTTATACCCACTGAGGCACAGTGTACTGGATAATTTATACAGTGTTATACCCACTGACGCACAGTGTACTGGATAATTTATACAGTGTTATACCCACTGACACACAGTGTGTTGGATAATTTATACAGTGTTATACCCACTGACGCACAGTGTACTGGATAATTTATACAGTGTTATACCCACTGAGACACAGTGTACTGGATAATTTATACAGTGTTATACCCACTGATGCACAGTGTGCTGGATCATTTATACAGTGTTATACCCACTGATGCACAGTGTGCTGGATCATTTATACAGTGTTATACCCACTGACGCACAGTGTACTGGATAATTTATACAGTGTTATACCCACTGAGGCACAGAGTACTGGATAATTTATACAGTGTTATACCCACTGAGGCACAGTGTACTGGATAATTTATACAGTGTTATACCCACTGAGACACAGAGTACTGGATAATTTATACAGTGTTATACCCACTGAGGCACAGTTTACTGGATAATTTATACAGTGTTATACCCACTGAGGCACAGTGTACTGGATAATTTATACAGTGTTATACCCACTGAGACACAGTGTACTGGATAATTTATATAGTGTTATACCCACTGAGGCACGGTGTACTGGATAATTTATACAGTGTTATACCCACTGAGGCACAGTGTACTGGATAATTTATACAGTGTTATACCCACTGAGGCACAGTGTACTGGATAATTTATACAGTGTTATACCCACTAACGCACAGTGTACTGGATAATTTATACAGTGTTATACCCACTGAGACACAGTGTACTGGATAATTTATACAGTGTTATACCCACTAACGCACAGTGTACTGGATAATTTATACAGTGTTATACCCACTGAGGCACAGTGTACTGGATAATTTATACAGTGTTATACCCACTGAGGCACAGTGTACTGGATAATTTATACAGTGTTATACCCACTAACGCACAGTGTACTGGATAATTTATACAGTGTTATACCCACTGAGACACAGTGTGCTGGATAATTTATACAGTGTTATACCCACTGAGGCACAGTGTACTGGATAATTTATACAGTGTTATACCCACTAAGACACAGTGTACTGGATAATTTATACAGTGTTATACCCACTGACGCACAGTGTACTGGATAATTTATACAGTGTTATACCCACTGAGACACAGTGTACTGGATAATTTATACAGTGTTATACCCACTGACGCACAGTGTACTGGATAATTTATACAGTGTTATACCCACTGAGACACAGTGTACTGGATAATTTATACAGTGTTATACCCACTGACACACAGTGTGCTGGATAATTTATACAGTGTTAAACCCACTGACACACAGTGTACTGGATAATTTATACAGTGTTATACCCACTGAGGCACAGTGTGCTGGATAATTTATACAGTGTTATACCCACTGAGGCACAGTGTGCTGGATAATTTATACAGTGTTATACCCACTGAGGCACAGTGTGCTGGATAATTTATACAGTGTTATACCCACTGAGGCACAGTGTGCTGGATAATTTATACAGTGTTATACCCACTGAGGCACAGTGTGCTGGATAATTTCTACAGTGTTATACCCACTAACGCACAGTGTGCTGGATAATTTATACAGTGTTATACCCACTAACGCACAGTGTGCTGGATAATTTATACAGTGTTATACCCACTAACGCACAGTGTGCTGGATAATTTATACAGTGTTATACCCACTGACGTACAGTGTACTGGATAATTTATACAGTGTTATACCCACTGACACACAGTGTACTGGATAATTTATACAGTGTTATACCCACTAACGCACAGTGTGCTGGATAATTTATACAGTGTTATACCCACTGATGCACAGTGTGCTGGATCATTTATACAGTGTTATACCCACTGATGCACAGTGTGCTGGATCATTTATACAGTGTTATACCCACTGACGCACAGTGTACTGGACAATTTATACAGTGTTATACCCACTGAGGCACAGAGTACTGGATAATTTATACAGTGTTATACCCACTGAGGCACAGTGTACTGGATAATTTATACAGTGTTATACCCACTGAGACACAGTGTACTGGATAATTTATACAGTGTTATACCCACTGAGGCACAGTTTACTGGATAATTTATACAGTGTTATACCCACTGAGGCACAGTGTACTGGATAATTTATACAGTGTTATACCCACTGAGACACAGTGTACTGGATAATTTATATAGTGTTATACCCACTGAGGCACAGTGTACTGGATAATTTATACAGTGTTATACCCACTGAGGCACAGTGTACTGGATAATTTATACAGTGTTATACCCACTGAGGCACAGTGTACTGGATAATTTATACAGTGTTATACCCACTAACGCACAGTGTACTGGATAATTTATACAGTGTTATACCCACTGAGACACAGTGTACTGGATAATTTATACAGTGTTATACCCACTAACGCACAGTGTACTGGATAATTTATACAGTGTTATACCCACTGAGGCACAGTGTACTGGATAATTTATACAGTGTTATACCCACTGAGGCACAGTGTACTGGATAATTTATACAGTGTTATACCCACTAACGCACAGTGTACTGGATAATTTATACAGTGTTATACCCACTGAGACACAGTGTGCTGGATAATTTATACAGTGTTATACCCACTGAGGCACAGTGTACTGGATAATTTATACAGTGTTATACCCACTGAGACACAGTGTACTGGATAATTTATACAGTGTTATACCCACTGACGCACAGTGTACTGGATAATTTATACAGTGTTATACCCACTGAGACACAGTGTACTGGATAATTTA
The DNA here is from genome assembly GCA_037974335.1 of Prionace glauca. Classification (NCBI taxonomy): domain Eukaryota; kingdom Metazoa; phylum Chordata; class Chondrichthyes; order Carcharhiniformes; family Carcharhinidae; genus Prionace; species Prionace glauca. The sequence continues at coordinate 19,367,704 of CM075754.1, forward strand.
TACAGTGTTATACCCACTGACGCACAGTGTACTGGATAATTTATACAGTGTTATACCCACTGAGACACAGTGTACTGGATAATTTATACAGTGTTATACCCACTGACACACAGTGTGCTGGATAATTTATACAGTGTTAAACCCACTGACACACAGTGTACTGGATAATTTATACAGTGTTATACCCACTGACACACAGTGTACTGGATAATTTATACAGTGTTATACCCACTGACGCACAATGTGCTGGATAATTTATACAGTGTTATACCCACTGAGGCACAGTGTGCTGGATAATTTATACAGTGTTATACCCACTGAGGCACAGTGTGCTGGATAATTTATACAGTGTTATACCCACTAACGCACAGTGTGCTGGATAATTTATACAGTGTTATACCCACTAACGCACAGTGTGCTGGATAATTTATACAGTGTTATACCCACTAACGCACAGTGTGCTGGATAATTTATACAGTGTTATACCCACTGACGTACAGTGTACTGGATAATTTATACAGTGTTATACCCACTGACACACAGTGTACTGGATAATTTATACAGTGTTATACCCACTAACGCACAGTGTGCTGGATAATTTATACAGTGTTATACCCACTGAGACACAGTGTACTGGATAATTTATACAGTGTTATACCCACTAACGCACAGTGTGCTGGATAATTTATACAGTGTTATACCCACTAACGCACAGTGTGCTGGATAATTTATACAGTGTTATACCCACTGACGTACAGTGTGCTGGATAATTTATACAGTGTTATACCCACTGAGGCACAGTGTACTGGATAATTTATACAGTGTTATACCCACTGAGGCACAGTGTGCTGGATAATTTATACAGTGTTATACCCACTGAGGCACAGTGTACTGGATAATTTATACAGTGTTATACCCACTGAGGCACAGTGTGCTGGATAATTTATACAGTGTTATACCCACTGAGGCACAGTGTACTGGATAATTTATACAGTGTTATACCCACTGAGGCACTGTGTGCTGGATAATTTATACAGTGTTATACCCACTGAGGCACAGTGTGCTGGATAATTTATACAGTGTTATACCCACTGAGGCACAGTGTGCTGGATAATTTATACAGTGTTATACCCACTGAGACACAGTGTACTGGATAATTTATACAGTGTTATACCCACTGACGCACAGTGTACTGGATAATTTATACAGTGTTATACCCACTGACGCACAATGTGCTGGATAATTTATACAGTGTTATACCCACTGAGGCACAGTGTACTGGATAATTTATACAGTGTTATACCCACTGACGCACAGTGTACTGGATAATTTATACAGTGTTATACCCACTGACACACAGTGTACTGGATAATTTATACAGTGTTATACCCACTGACGCACAGTGTACTGGATAATTTATACAGTGTTATACCCACTGAGGCACAGTGTACTGGATAATTTATACAGTGTTATACCCACTGACGCACAATGTGCTGGATAATTTATACAGTGTTATACCCACTGAGGCACAGTGTACTGGATAATTTATACAGTGTTATACCCACTGACGCACAGTGTACTGGATAATTTATACAGTGTTATACCCACTGACACACAGTGTGTTGGATAATTTATACAGTGTTATACCCACTGACGCACAGTGTACTGGATAATTTATACAGTGTTATACCCACTGAGACACAGTGTACTGGATAATTTATACAGTGTTATACCCACTGATGCACAGTGTGCTGGATCATTTATACAGTGTTATACCCACTGATGCACAGTGTGCTGGATCATTTATACAGTGTTATACCCACTGACGCACAGTGTACTGGATAATTTATACAGTGTTATACCCACTGAGGCACAGAGTACTGGATAATTTATACAGTGTTATACCCACTGAGGCACAGTGTACTGGATAATTTATACAGTGTTATACCCACTGAGACACAGTGTACTGGATAATTTATACAGTGTTATACCCACTGAGGCACAGTTTACTGGATAATTTATACAGTGTTATACCCACTGAGGCACAGTGTACTGGATAATTTATACAGTGTTATACCCACTGAGACACAGTGTACTGGATAATTTATATAGTGTTATACCCACTGAGGCACGGTGTACTGGATAATTTATACAGTGTTATACCCACTGAGGCACAGTGTACTGGATAATTTATACAGTGTTATACCCACTGAGGCACAGTGTACTGGATAATTTATACAGTGTTATACCCACTAACGCACAGTGTACTGGATAATTTATACAGTGTTATACCCACTGAGACACAGTGTACTGGATAATTTATACAGTGTTATACCCACTAACGCACAGTGTACTGGATAATTTATACAGTGTTATACCCACTGAGGCACAGTGTACTGGATAATTTATACAGTGTTATACCCACTGAGGCACAGTGTACTGGATAATTTATACAGTGTTATACCCACTAACGCACAGTGTACTGGATAATTTATACAGTGTTATACCCACTGAGACACAGTGTGCTGGATAATTTATACAGTGTTATACCCACTGAGGCACAGTGTACTGGATAATTTATACAGTGTTATACCCACTGACGCACAGTGTACTGGATAATTTATACAGTGTTATACCCACTGACACACAGTGTGTTGGATAATTTATACAGTGTTATACCCACTGACGCACAGTGTACTGGATAATTTATACAGTGTTATACCCACTGAGACACAGTGTACTGGATAATTTATACAGTGTTATACCCACTGATGCACAGTGTGCTGGATCATTTATACAGTGTTATACCCACTGATGCACAGTGTGCTGGATCATTTATACAGTGTTATACCCACTGACGCACAGTGTACTGGATAATTTATACAGTGTTATACCCACTGAGGCACAGAGTACTGGATAATTTATACAGTGTTATACCCACTGAGGCACAGTGTACTGGATAATTTATACAGTGTTATACCCACTGAGACACAGTGTACTGGATAATTTATACAGTGTTATACCCACTGAGGCACAGTTTACTGGATAATTTATACAGTGTTATACCCACTGAGGCACAGTGTACTGGATAATTTATACAGTGTTATACCCACTGAGACACAGTGTACTGGATAATTTATATAGTGTTATACCCACTGAGGCACGGTGTACTGGATAATTTATACAGTGTTATACCCACTGAGGCACAGTGTACTGGATAATTTATACAGTGTTATACCCACTGAGGCACAGTGTACTGGATAATTTATACAGTGTTATACCCACTAACGCACAGTGTACTGGATAATTTATACAGTGTTATACCCACTGAGACACAGTGTACTGGATAATTTATACAGTGTTATACCCACTAACGCACAGTGTACTGGATAATTTATACAGTGTTATACCCACTGAGGCACAGTGTACTGGATAATTTATACAGTGTTATACCCACTGAGGCACAGTGTACTGGATAATTTATACAGTGTTATACCCACTAACGCACAGTGTACTGGATAATTTATACAGTGTTATACCCACTGAGACACAGTGTGCTGGATAATTTATACAGTGTTATACCCACTGAGGCACAGTGTACTGGATAATTTATACAGTGTTATACCCACTGAGACACAGTGTACTGGATAATTTATACAGTGTTATACCCACTGACGCACAGTGTACTGGATAATTTATACAGTGTTATACCCACTGAGACACAGTGTACTGGATAATTTATACAGTGTTATACCCACTGACGCACAGTGTACTGGATAATTTATACAGTGTTATACCCACTGAGACACAGTGTACTGGATAATTTATACAGTGTTATACCCACTGACACACAGTGTGCTGGATAATTTATACAGTGTTAAACCCACTGACACACAGTGTACTGGATAATTTATACAGTGTTATACCCACTGAGGCACAGTGTGCTGGATAATTTATACAGTGTTATACCCACTGAGGCACAGTGTGCTGGATAATTTATACAGTGTTATACCCACTGAGGCACAGTGTGCTGGATAATTTATACAGTGTTATACCCACTGAGGCACAGTGTGCTGGATAATTTATACAGTGTTATACCCACTGAGGCACAGTGTGCTGGATAATTTCTACAGTGTTATACCCACTAACGCACAGTGTGCTGGATAATTTATACAGTGTTATACCCACTAACGCACAGTGTGCTGGATAATTTATACAGTGTTATACCCACTAACGCACAGTGTGCTGGATAATTTATACAGTGTTATACCCACTGACGTACAGTGTACTGGATAATTTATACAGTGTTATACCCACTGACACACAGTGTACTGGATAATTTATACAGTGTTATACCCACTAACGCACAGTGTGCTGGATAATTTATACAGTGTTATACCCACTGATGCACAGTGTGCTGGATCATTTATACAGTGTTATACCCACTGATGCACAGTGTGCTGGATCATTTATACAGTGTTATACCCACTGACGCACAGTGTACTGGACAATTTATACAGTGTTATACCCACTGAGGCACAGAGTACTGGATAATTTATACAGTGTTATACCCACTGAGGCACAGTGTACTGGATAATTTATACAGTGTTATACCCACTGAGACACAGTGTACTGGATAATTTATACAGTGTTATACCCACTGAGGCACAGTTTACTGGATAATTTATACAGTGTTATACCCACTGAGGCACAGTGTACTGGATAATTTATACAGTGTTATACCCACTGAGACACAGTGTACTGGATAATTTATATAGTGTTATACCCACTGAGGCACAGTGTACTGGATAATTTATACAGTGTTATACCCACTGAGGCACAGTGTACTGGATAATTTATACAGTGTTATACCCACTGAGGCACAGTGTACTGGATAATTTATACAGTGTTATACCCACTAACGCACAGTGTACTGGATAATTTATACAGTGTTATACCCACTGAGACACAGTGTACTGGATAATTTATACAGTGTTATACCCACTAACGCACAGTGTACTGGATAATTTATACAGTGTTATACCCACTGAGGCACAGTGTACTGGATAATTTATACAGTGTTATACCCACTGAGGCACAGTGTACTGGATAATTTATACAGTGTTATACCCACTAACGCACAGTGTACTGGATAATTTATACAGTGTTATACCCACTGAGACACAGTGTGCTGGATAATTTATACAGTGTTATACCCACTGAGGCACAGTGTACTGGATAATTTATACAGTGTTATACCCACTGAGACACAGTGTACTGGATAATTTATACAGTGTTATACCCACTGACGCACAGTGTACTGGATAATTTATACAGTGTTATACCCACTGAGACACAGTGTACTGGATAATTTATACAGTGTTATACCCACTGACGCACAGTGTACTGGATAATTTATACAGTGTTATACCCACTGAGACACAGTGTACTGGATAATTTATACAGTGTTATACCCACTGACACACAGTGTGCTGGATAATTTATACAGTGTTAAACCCACTGACACACAGTGTACTGGATAATTTATACAGTGTTATACCCACTGACACACAGTGTACTGGATAATTTATACAGTGTTATACCCACTGACGCACAATGTGCTGGATAATTTATACAGTGTTATACCCACTGAGGCACAGTGTGCTGGATAATTTATACAGTGTTATACCCACTGAGGCACAGTGTGCTGGATAATTTATACAGTGTTATACCCACTAACGCACAGTGTGCTGGATAATTTATACAGTGTTATACCCACTAACGCACAGTGTGCTGGATAATTTATACAGTGTTATACCCACTAACGCACAGTGTGCTGGATAATTTATACAGTGTTATACCCACTGACGTACAGTGTACTGGATAATTTATACAGTGTTATACCCACTGACACACAGTGTACTGGATAATTTATACAGTGTTATACCCACTAACGCACAGTGTGCTGGATAATTTATACAGTGTTATACCCACTGAGACACAGTGTACTGGATAATTTATACAGTGTTATACCCACTAACGCACAGTGTGCTGGATAATTTATACAGTGTTATACCCACTAACGCACAGTGTGCTGGATAATTTATACAGTGTTATACCCACTGACGTACAGTGTGCTGGATAATTTATACAGTGTTATACCCACTGAGGCACAGTGTACTGGATAATTTATACAGTGTTATACCCACTGAGGCACAGTGTGCTGGATAATTTATACAGTGTTATACCCACTGAGGCACAGTGTACTGGATAATTTATACAGTGTTATACCCACTGAGGCACAGTGTGCTGGATAATTTATACAGTGTTATACCCACTGAGGCACAGTGTACTGGATAATTTATACAGTGTTATACCCACTGAGGCACTGTGTGCTGGATAATTTATACAGTGTTATACCCACTGAGGCACAGTGTGCTGGATAATTTATACAGTGTTATACCCACTGAGGCACAGTGTGCTGGATAATTTATACAGTGTTATACCCACTGAGACACAGTGTACTGGATAATTTATACAGTGTTATACCCACTGACGCACAGTGTACTGGATAATTTATACAGTGTTATACCCACTGACGCACAATGTGCTGGATAATTTATACAGTGTTATACCCACTGAGGCACAGTGTACTGGATAATTTATACAGTGTTATACCCACTGACGCACAGTGTACTGGATAATTTATACAGTGTTATACCCACTGACACACAGTGTACTGGATAATTTATACAGTGTTATACCCACTGACGCACAGTGTACTGGATAATTTATACAGTGTTATACCCACTGAGGCACAGTGTACTGGATAATTTATACAGTGTTATACCCACTGACGCACAATGTGCTGGATAATTTATACAGTGTTATACCCACTGAGGCACAGTGTACTGGATAATTTATACAGTGTTATACCCACTGACGCACAGTGTACTGGATAATTTATACAGTGTTATACCCACTGACACACAGTGTGTTGGATAATTTATACAGTGTTATACCCACTGACGCACAGTGTACTGGATAATTTATACAGTGTTATACCCACTGAGACACAGTGTACTGGATAATTTATACAGTGTTATACCCACTGATGCACAGTGTGCTGGATCATTTATACAGTGTTATACCCACTGATGCACAGTGTGCTGGATCATTTATACAGTGTTATACCCACTGACGCACAGTGTACTGGATAATTTATACAGTGTTATACCCACTGAGGCACAGAGTACTGGATAATTTATACAGTGTTATACCCACTGAGGCACAGTGTACTGGATAATTTATACAGTGTTATACCCACTGAGACACAGTGTACTGGATAATTTATACAGTGTTATACCCACTGAGGCACAGTTTACTGGATAATTTATACAGTGTTATACCCACTGAGGCACAGTGTACTGGATAATTTATACAGTGTTATACCCACTGAGACACAGTGTACTGGATAATTTATATAGTGTTATACCCACTGAGGCACGGTGTACTGGATAATTTATACAGTGTTATACCCACTGAGGCACAGTGTACTGGATAATTTATACAGTGTTATACCCACTGAGGCACAGTGTACTGGATAATTTATACAGTGTTATACCCACTAACGCACAGTGTACTGGATAATTTATACAGTGTTATACCCACTGAGACACAGTGTACTGGATAATTTATACAGTGTTATACCCACTAACGCACAGTGTACTGGATAATTTATACAGTGTTATACCCACTGAGGCACAGTGTACTGGATAATTTATACAGTGTTATACCCACTGAGGCACAGTGTACTGGATAATTTATACAGTGTTATACCCACTAACGCACAGTGTACTGGATAATTTATACAGTGTTATACCCACTGAGACACAGTGTGCTGGATAATTTATACAGTGTTATACCCACTGAGGCACAGTGTACTGGATAATTTATACAGTGTTATACCCACTGAGACACAGTGTACTGGATAATTTATACAGTGTTATACCCACTGACGCACAGTGTACTGGATAATTTATACAGTGTTATACCCACTGAGACACAGTGTACTGGATAATTTATACAGTGTTATACCCACTGACGCACAGTGTACTGGATAATTTATACAGTGTTATACCCACTGAGACACAGTGTACTGGATAATTTATACAGTGTTATACCCACTGACACACAGTGTGCTGGATAATTTATACAGTGTTAAACCCACTGACACACAGTGTACTGGATAATTTATACAGTGTTATACCCACTGAGGCACAGTGTGCTGGATAATTTATACAGTGTTATACCCACTGAGGCACAGTGTGCTGGATAATTTATACAGTGTTATACCCACTGAGGCACAGTGTGCTGGATAATTTATACAGTGTTATACCCACTGAGGCACAGTGTGCTGGATAATTTATACAGTGTTATACCCACTGAGGCACAGTGTGCTGGATAATTTCTACAGTGTTATACCCACTAACGCACAGTGTGCTGGATAATTTATACAGTGTTATACCCACTAACGCACAGTGTGCTGGATAATTTATACAGTGTTATACCCACTAACGCACAGTGTGCTGGATAATTTATACAGTGTTATACCCACTGACGTACAGTGTACTGGATAATTTATACAGTGTTATACCCACTGACACACAGTGTACTGGATAATTTATACAGTGTTATACCCACTAACGCACAGTGTGCTGGATAATTTATACAGTGTTATACCCACTGAGGCACAGTGTACTGGATAATTTATACAGTGTTATACCCACTGAGGCACAGTGTGCTGGATAATTTATACAGTGTTATACCCACTGAGGCACAGTGTGCTGGATAATTTATACAGTGTTATACCCACTGAGACACAGTGTACTGGATAATTTATACAGTGTTATACCCACTGACGCACAGTGTACTGGATAATTTATACAGTGTTATACCCACTGACGCACAATGTGCTGGATAATTTATACAGTGTTATACCCACTGAGGCACAGTGTACTGGATAATTTATACAGTGTTATACCCACTGACGCACAGTGTACTGGATAATTTATACAGTGTTATACCCACTGACACACAGTGTACTGGATAATTTATACAGTGTTATACCCACTGAGGCACAGTGTACTGGATAATTTATACAGTGTTATACCCACTGACGCACAGTGTACTGGATAATTTATACAGTGTTATACCCACTGACACACAGTGTACTGGATAATTTATACAGTGTTATACCCACTGACGCACAGTGTACTGGATAATTTATACAGTGTTATACCCACTGAGGCACAGTGTACTGGATAATTTATACAGTGTTATACCCACTGACGCACAATGTGCTGGATAATTTATACAGTGTTATACCCACTGAGGCACAGTGTACTGGATAATTTATACAGTGTTATACCCACTGACGCACAGTGTACTGGATAATTTATACAGTGTTATACCCACTGACACACAGTGTACTGGATAATTTATACAGTGTTATACCCACTAACGCACAGTGTGCTGGATAATTTATACAGTGTTATACCCACTGAGGCACAGTGTACTGGATAATTTATACAGTGTTATACCCACTGACGCACAATGTGCTGGATAATTTATACAGTGTTATACCCACTAACGCACAGTGTGCTGGATAATTTATACAGTGTTATACCCACTAACGCACAGTGTGCTGGATAACTTATACAGTGTTATACCCACTGAGGCACAGTGTACTGGATAATTTATACAGTGTTATACCCACTGAGGCACAGTGTGCTGGACAATTTATACAGTGTTATACCCACTAACGCACAGTGTGCTGGATAATTTATACAGTGTTATACCCACTGAGGCACAGTGTACTGGATAATTTATACAGTGTTATACCCACTGAGGCATAGTGTGCTGGATAATTTATACAGTGTTATACCCACTGAGGCACAGTGTACTGGATAATATATACAGTGTTATACCCACTGACGCACAGTGTACTGGATAATTTATACAGTGTTATACCCACTGAGGCACAGTGTACTGGATAATTTATACAGTGTTATACCCACTGAGACACAGTGTACTGGATAATTTATACAGTGTTATACCCACTGAGGCACAGTGTGCTGGATAATTTATACAGTGTTATACCCACTGAGACACAGTGTACTGGATAATTTATACAGTGTTATACCCACTAACGCACAGTGTGCTGGATAATTTATACAGTGTTATACCCACTGACGTACAGTGTACTGGATAATTTATACAGTGTTATACCCACTGACGTACAGTGTACTGGATAATTTATACAGTGTTATACCCACTGAGGCACAGTGTACTGGATAATTTATACAGTGTTATACCCACTGAGACACAGTGTACTGGATAATTTATACAGTGTTATACCCACTAACGCACAGTGTGCTGGATAATTTATACAGTGTTATACCCACTGAGGCACAGTGTACTGGATAATTTATACAGTGTTATACCCACTAACGCACAGTGTACTGGATAATTTATACAGTGTTATACCCACTGAGACACAGTGTGCTGGATAATTTATACAGTGTTATACCCACTGAGGCACAGTGTACTGGATAATTTATACAGTGTTATACCCACTAACGCACAGTGTACTGGATAATTTATACAGTGTTATACCCACTGACACACAGTGTACTGGATAATTTATACAGTGTTATACCCACTGAGGCACAGTGTACTGGATAATTTATACAGTGTTATACCCACTGAGGCACAGTGTACTGGATAATTTATACAGTGTTATACCCACTGAGGCACAGTGTGCTGGATAATTTATGATGTGGGTATGCCGGCGTTGGACTGGCGTAAACACAGTACAGTGTACTGGATAATTTATACAGTGTTATACCCACTAACGCACAGTGTACTGGATAATTTATACAGTGTTATACCCACTGACACACAGTGTACTGGATAATTTATACAGTGTTATACCCACTGAGGCACAGTGTACTGGATAATTTATACAGTGTTATACCCACTGAGGCACAGTGTACTGGATAATTTATACAGTGTTATACCCACTGAGGCACAGTGTACTGGATAATTTATACAGTGTTATACCCACTGAGGCACAGTGTACTGCATAATTTATACAGTGTTATACCCACTGAGACACAGTGTGCTGGATAATTTATACAGTGTTATACCCACTGAGACACAGTGTGCTGGATAATTTATACAGTGTTATACCCACTGACGTACAGTGTGCTGGATAATTTATACAGTGTTATACCCACTGACGTACAGTGTGCTGGATAATTTATACAGTGTTATACCCACTGACGTACAGTGTGCTGGATAATTTATACAGTGTTATACCCACTGAGACACAGTGTGCTGGATAATTTATACAGTGTTATACCCACTGACGTACAGTGTGCTGGATAATTTATACAGTGTTATACCCACTGACGTACAGTGTGCTGGATAATTTATACAGTGTTATACCCACTGACGCACAGTGTGCTGGATAATTTATACAGTGTTATACCCACTGACACACAGTGTACTGGATAATTTATACAGTGTTATACCCACTGAGACACAGTGTACTGGATAATTTATACAGTGTTATACCCACTGAGACACAGTGTGCTGGATAATTTATACAGTGTTATACCCACTGAGACACAGTGTGCTGGATAATTTATACAGTGTTATACCCACTGAGACACAGTGTGCTGGATAATTTATACAGTGTTATACCCACTGACGCACAATGTGCTGGATAATTTATACAGTGTTATACCCACTGACGTACAGTGTACTGGATAATTTATACAGTGTTATACCCACTGAGGCACAGTGTACTGGATAATATATACAGTGTTATACCCACTAACGCACAGTGTACTGGATAATTTATACAGTGTTATACCCACTGACGTACAGTGTGCTGGATAATTTATACAGTGTTATACCCACTGACGTACAGTGTACTGGATAATTTATACAGTGTTATACCCACTGAGGCACAGTGTGCTGGATAATTTATACAGTGTTATACCCACTGACGTACAGTGTACTGGATAATTTATACAGTGTTATACCCACTGAGGCACAGTGTGCTGGATAATTTATACAGTGTTATACCCACTGACACACAGTGTACTGGATAATTTATACAGTGTTATACCCACTGAGGCACAGTGTGCTGGATAATTTATACAGTGTTATACCCACTGACGTACAGTGTACTGGATAATTTATACAGTGTTATACCCACTGACGTACTGTGTACTGGATAATTTATACACTGTTATACCCACTGACGTACAGTGTGCTGGATAATTTATACAGTGTTATACCCACTGAGACACAGTGTGCTGGATAATTTATACAGTGTTATACCCACTGAGGCACAGTGTGCTGGATAATTTATACAGTGTTATACCCACTGAGACACAGTGTACTGGATAATTTATACAGTGTTATACCCACTAACGCACAGTGTACTGGATAATTTATACAGTGTTATACCCACTGAGACACAGTGTGCTGGATAATTTATACAGTGTTATACCCACTGAGGCACAGTGTACTGGATAATTTATACAGTGTTATACCCACTGAGGCACAGTGTACTGGATAATTTATACAGTGTTATACCCACTGAGACACAGTGTACTGGATAATTTATACAGTGTTATACCCACTGAGACACAGTGTGCTGGATAATTTATACAGTGTTATACCCACTGAGACACAGTGTGCTGGATAATTTATACAGTGTTATACCCACTGAGACACAGTGTGCTGGATAATTTATACAGTGTTATACCCACTGAGACACAGTGTGCTGGATAATTTATACAGTGTTATACCCACTGAGGCACAGTGTACTGGATAATTTATACAGTGTTATACCCACTGAGACACAGTGTGCTGGATAATTTATACAGTGTTATACCCACTGAGGCACAATGTGCTGGATAATTTATACAGTGTTATACCCACTGACGTACAGTGTACTGGATAATTTATACAGTGTTATACCCACTGAGGCACAGTGTACTGGATAATTTATACAGTGTTATACCTACTGACGTACAGTGTACTGGATAATTTATACAGTGTTATACCCACTAACGCACAGTGTACTGGATAATTTATACAGTGTTATACCCACTGAGACACAGTGTGCTGGATAATTTATACAGTGTTATACCCACTGACGCACAATGTGCTGGATAATTTATACAGTGTTATACCCAGTGACGTACAGTGTGCTGGATAATTTATACAGTGTTATACCCACTGACGTACAGTGTACTGGATAATTTATACAGTGTTATACCCACTGACGCACAATGTGCTGGATAATTTATACAGTGTTATACCCACTGACGTACAGTGTACTGGATAATTTATACAGTGTTATACCCACTGAGGCACAGTGTACTGGATAATTTATACAGTGTTATACCCACTGAGGCACAGTGTACTGGATAATTTATACAGTGTTATACCCACTGAGGCACAGTGTACTGGATAATTTATACAGTGTTATACCCACTGACGCACAATGTGCTGGATAATTTATACAGTGTTATACCCACTGACGCACAATGTGCTGGATAATTTATACAGTGTTATACCCACTGACGCACAATGTACTGGATAATTTATACAGTGTTATACCCACTGACGCACAGTGTACTGGATAATTTATACAGTGTTATACCCACTGAGGCACAGTGTACTGGATAATTTATACAGTGTTATACCCACTGACGCACAATGTGCTGGATAATTTATACAGTGTTATACCCACTGACGCACAATGTGCTGGATAATTTATACAGTGTTATACCCACTGACGCACAATGTACTGGATAATTTATACAGTGTTATACCCACTGACGTACAGTGTACTGGATAATTTATACAGTGTTATACCCACTGACGCACAATGTGCTGGATAATTTATACAGTGTTATACCCACTGACGCACAATGTACTGGATAATTTATACAGTGTTATACCCACTGACGCACAGTGTACTGGATAATTTATACAGTGTTATACCCACTGAGACACAGTGTGCTGGATAATTTATACAGTGTTATACCCACTGACGCACAATGTGCTGGATAATTTATACAGTGTTATACCCACTGACGTACAGTGTGCTGGATAATTTATACAGTGTTATACCCACTGACGTACAGTGTACTGGATAATTTATACAGTGTTATACCCACTGACGCACAATGTGCTGGATAATTTATACAGTGTTATACCCACTGACGTACAGTGTACTGGATAATTTATACAGTGTTATACCCACTGAGGCACAGTGTACTGGATAATTTATACAGTGTTATACCCACTGAGGCACAGTGTACTGGATAATTTATACAGTGTTATACCCACTGAGGCACAGTGTACTGGATAATTTATACAGTGTTATACCCACTGAGGCACAGTGTACTGGATAATTTATACAGTGTTATACCCACTGAGGCACTGTGTGCTGGATAATTTATACAGTGTTATACCCACTGACGCACAATGTGCTGGATAATTTATACAGTGTTATACCCACTGAGGCACAGTGTACTGGATAATTTATACAGTGTTATACCCACTGACGCACAATGTGCTGGATAATTTATGATGTGGGTATGCCGGCGTTGGACTGGCGTAAACACAGTACAGTGTACTGGATAATTTATACAGTGTTATACCCACTGAGACACAGTGTGCTGGATAATTTATACAGTGTTATACCCACTAACGCACAGTGTACTGGATAATTTATACAGTGTTATACCCACTGACGTACAGTGTGCTGGATAATTTATACAGTGTTATACCCACTGAGACACAGTGTACTGGATAATTTATACAGTGTTATACCCACTGAGGCACAATGTACTGGATAATTTATACAGTGTTATACCCACTGAGGCACAGTGTACTGGATAATTTATACAGTGTTATACCCACTGAGGCACAATGTACTGGATAATTTATACAGTGTTATACCCACTGACGCACAATGTGCTGGATAATTTATACAGTGTTATACCCACTGACGTACAGTGTACTGGATAATTTATACAGTGTTATACCCACTGAGGCACAGTGTACTGGATAATTTATACAGTGTTATACCCACTGAGGCACAGTGTACTGGATAATTTATACAGTGTTATACCCACTGAGACACAGTGTGCTGGATAATTTATACAGTGTTATACCCACTGAGGCACAGTGTACTGGATAATTTATACAGTGTTATACCCACTGAGACACAATGTGCTGGATAATTTATACAGTGTTATACCCACTGAGGCACAGTGTACTGGATAATTTATACAGTGTTATACCCACTGAGGCACAGTGTGCTGGATAATTTATACAGTGTTATACCCACTGAGGCACAGTGTACTGGATAATTTATACAGTGTTATACCCACTGAGACACAATGTGCTGGATAATTTATACAGTGTTATACCCACTGAGGCACAGTGTACTGGATAATTTATACAGTGTTATACCCACTGAGACACAGTGTGCTGGATAATTTATACAGTGTTATACCCACTGAGGCACAGTGTACTGGATAATTTATACAGTGTTATACCCACTGAGACACAGTGTGCTGGATAATTTATACAGTGTTATACCCACTGAGGCACAGTGTGCTGGATAATTTATACAGTGTTATACCCACTGAGGCACAGTGTGCTGGATAATTTATACAGTGTTATACCCACTGACGTACAGTGTGCTGGATAATTTATACAGTGTTATACCCACTGAGGCACAATGTGCTGGATAATTTATGATGTGGGTATGCCGGCGTTGGACTGGCGTAAACACAGTACAGTGTGCTGGATAATTTATACAGTGTTATACCCACTGAGACACAGTGTACTGGATAATTTATACAGTGTTATACCCACTGAGGCACAGTGTACTGGATAATTTATACAGTGTTATACCCACTGAGGCACAGTGTACTGTATAATTTATACAGTGTTATACCCACTGAGACACAGTGTACTGGATAATTTATACAGTGTTATACCCACTGAGGCACAGTGTACTGGATAATTTATACAGTGTTATACCCACTGAGACACAGTGTACTGGATAATTTATACAATGTTATACCCACTGAGGCACAATGTGCTGGATAATTTATGATGTGGGTATGCCGGCGTTGGACTGGCGTAAACACAGTACAGTGTGCTGGATAATTTATACAGTGTTACACCCACTGAGGCACAGTGTACTGTATAATTTATACAGTGTTATACCCACTGAGACACAGTGTACTGGATAATTTATACAGTGTTATACCCACTGAGACACAGTGTACTGGATAATTTATACAGTGTTATACCCACTGACGTACAGTGTGCTGGATAATTTATACAGTGTTATACCCACTGAGGCACAGTGTGCTGGATAATTTATACAGTGTCATACCCACTGAGGCACAGTGTACTGGATAATTTATACAGTGTTATACCCACTGAGGCACAGTGTACTGGATAATTTATACAGTGTTATACCCACTGAGGCACAGTGTACTGGATAATTTATACAGTGTTATACCCACTGACACACAGTGTGCTGGATAATTTATACAGTGTTATACCCACTGACACACAGTGTACTGGATAATTTATACAGTGTTATACCCACTGAGACACAGTGTACTGGATAATTTATACAGTGTTATACCCACTGACGCACAGTGTACTGGATAATTTATACAGTGTTATACCCACTGAGACACAGTGTACTGGATAATTTATACAGTGTTATACCCACTGACGCACAGTGTACTGGATAATTTATACAGTGTTATACCCACTGACACACAGTGTGCTGGATAATTTATACAGTGTTATACCCACTAACGCACAGTGTGCTGGATAATTTATACAGTGTTATACCCACTAACGCACAGTGTGCTGGATAATTTATACAGTGTTATACCCACTGAGACACAGTGTACTGGATAATTTATACAGTGTTATACCCACTGAGGCACAGTGTACTGGATAATTTATACAGTGTTATACCCACTGAGGCACAGTGTGCTGGATAATTTATACAGTGTTCTACCCACTGACGTACAGTGTGCTGGATAATTTATACAGTGTTATACCCACTGACACACAGTGTACTGGATAATTTATACAGTGTTATACCCACTAACGCACAGTGTGCTGGATAATTTATACAGTGTTATACCCACTGAGACACAGTGTACTGGATAATTTATACAGTGTTATACCCACTGACACACAGTGTGTTGGATAATTTATACAATGTTATACCCACTAACGCACAGTGTACTGGATAATTTATACAGTGTTATACCCACTGAGATACAGTGTACTGGATAATTTATACAGTGTTATACCCACTAACGCACAGTGTGTTGGATAATTTATACAGTGTTATACCCACTGACGCACAGTGTACTGGATAATTTATACAGTGTTATACCCACTGACGCACAGTGTACTGGATAATTTATACAGTGTTATACCCACTGAGGCATAGTGTGTTGGATAATTTATACAATGTTATACCCACTGAGGCACAGTGTACTGGATAATTTATATAGTGTTATACCCACTGAGGCACAGTGTACTGGATAATTTATACAGTGTTATACCCACTGAGGCACAATGTCTTATCATATAATACCCAGTAATATGTGGTGTTTCACTATATAATATTTATATTGTTATTGTACGTTATTGAGCTATAGCCTGGTGTTTGAAGGATATTATATTTATAGAACAAAGGTTTCTACAGAGGGAGTGACAAGCTGAAATCCAATTCTCATTGGATCATTGTATATAAAATAACACACACAAGTGACTGCAATCCAATTAATGGACTCACGGGGATAGTAGGGGTTATATATATATTATATAGCATAACAGATACCTGGGAGTGAGTTACAGACTGGAATCTAATCGAGGGGTTCGGGGTGGTTTATATATAGAATAACAGATACCCGGGAGTGAGTTACAGACTGGAATCTAATCGAGGGGTTCGGGGTGGTTTATATACAGAATAACAGATACCCGGGAGTGAGTTACAGACTGGAATCTAATCGAGGGGTTCGGGGTGGTTTATATATAGAATAACAGATACCCGGGAGTGAGTTACAGACTGGAATCTAATCGAGGGGTTCGGGGTGGTTTATATATAGAATAACAGATACCCGGGAGTGAGTTACAGACTGGAATCTAATCGAGTGGCTCAGAATGGTTTATATATAGAATAACAGATACCTGGGAGTGAGTTACAGACTGGAATCTAATCGAGGGGCTCAGGGTGGTTTATATATAGAATAACAGATACCCAGGAGTGAGTTACAGACTGGAATCTAATCGAGGGGTTCGGGGTGGTTTATATACAGAATAACAGATACCCGGGAGTGAGTTACAGACTGGAATCTAATCGAGTGGCTCAGAATGTTTTATATATAGAATAACAGATACCCGGGAGTGAGTTACAGACTGGAATCTAATCGAGTGGCTCAGAATGTTTTATATATAGAATAACAGATACCTGGGAGTGAGTTACAGACTGGAATCTAATCGAGGGGTTCGGGGTGGTTTATATACAGAATAACAGATACCCGGGAGTGAGTTACAGACTGGAATCTAATCGAGGGGTTCGGGGTGGTTTATATATAGAATAACAGATACCCGGGAGTGATTTACAGACTGGAATCTAATAGAGCGATTTGAAGGTTTATGTATTGAGTATCTGAGTGAGAGGTTTGTTACGGGATGGAATCTGAGGCCCCTGATGTGAGATTTGTGAGCTTTCTCATGAAGTCAATCTGTGCCCACTGTGAGCTGTGAGGTCTGTACTATTGATATGTGGGAATGTTCATAGCTGGGGAAGGACATCGAGTAACACTGCACAACTGATTACCTGGAAATGTAACGGTCGGGGAACTCTCGTTTGACCATTCTGCTAACTGACAGATTAAACAGCAACATTCAGAGTTGCCAGCGTGTCACTGTTTAGCCAAAAAAAAGGGTCACAGACTTCTAAAAAGTTAGTCTGGAGTTTTGACTCTTTCTTTCTTCCTCGGGTTTCTCTCCCTTTTCTCCCAGCCCACTCACAAAGCTGGCATCAGTAACCCACAGCCCACTTTACTATCCAGTACCCTCTCCCCCCCCCCCCATTACAACCTTGGCAGCCTGCTGATTTTGGGGGTGCTGAACCCCCGCCCCCACAGTCATAAGTCCTCAATAATTAAATGCATACCAACAATCTCATTGTCGAACTTTTTCGACAGTTTTGCGTTTCAGAAAGCACTTTTTTTAAGTTCTGAGAACACTTTCAGCAAAGTGCAGCCACTGTAGCGTCAGGCAGGGACCAATTTGCTCTCAGTAAGATCCCACAACCAGCAAAGTGATCATCACCCAGATAACCTTTCTCCTTAGTGATGATGTTCGAAGGATAGACATTGGTCGAGGGCACCAGGAGAACCATCCCCAATGACTGTGCCACCTGGAATGATGGACACAGGTCTTATCAAGGTGGCACATCCAACAGTGCGGCACTCCCTCAGCACCGCACTGGACCACCAGCCTAGATTAGGGGCTTGAGCCCCTGGATTTGAACCCTCTGACCTCTGATGGGTGTGAGAGCGCTCTCCACCCATCAATCCATGATGGAATCACACTCAGGACCATCCCTGCCAAGTTGCGCTTAAGACAGAGGGGCCTTGCGCCACCATCAGAGACATCTTAAGGTCCAACCATGCAGCGGTGAGAACACTCGCTTCCACTAAACGACTGCCGAAAGTTTTTTGAAGAAATTAGTCTGAACGAGAGGCGAGGAGTCAGCCAGAGAACCCCCCCTCCAACCATAGTAAGTGGAAAGTGCGGGGAGCAAGGTGGGAGTTTGCTCCGTAAAGCCGCTGAGAATCTTGTCCATTTTTCTTACACCTGCCCAGTTGCCACATCAGGTGGAACTGGACCTTCGATTTATTCTCCCCCTCAGTTTCTGTCCAACCCTCCGGGTCCCAGTCAAACTTTAGATTTGCTGCGTCTATTTCCCTCCCTCCCACTGCCCCCCCCCCCCCACCACCTCCGCCAACACCGCCCCCCCCCCCCCCCCCACCAGTTACACAACAGATCATTTAGCAAATTATAATTCGTTTCCCCGTTTTCCTCTTCCAAAAAAAAATCTTAAACTGTTTTCTCTGCTGTCAAACGCAAAGCAAGACAATTTCACAAACCTTTGTCGGGTCCCCGAAGATAAGAAAACAGGATGCCTTTCTTCCCTCACCAGCACAGGAGGGCCGGCTGTGGGTTCCACCAGGGCTGTTGGCCGAGTAGGCCCCAAAATCCAACTACTACGTGAGGTAAATTTTGGTCGTTTCTGGCATTTTTCTCCGCGTTCAAAAGGAGACGGACAGCAAACAGACTGGAAACATGTTGTCGTTCTGTGACTCTGTCCCTTCAGCTATTCATTTAACAAGCTTTTACATTTGATCACATGGTTCCAGTTCACCTGGGCCCGAACAAAGGGGATACACAACTAGGCCCCAAAGTCTTATCTAACTTACCATTCATACTGCAAAATCGGAAACACAAGTCGGATTGTTCTGGGCCCGTTTGCTTCTAAAAGGCCTCACTGTATATTAAATTCATTGTTGCCACACTAAACTGAAAACTACGCCAGACCAGCACAATACCAGTCTTATATCAGAGTATCAGAGCGTTTGACCATATATAAAGACTGCCCTGTGTAAGGAATTGGTGTGGTGGGCCTGCCCCAGGTGAGGGGCAAGGGCGTGGCGTTGGGGGGGGTGGTGGGCGGGGAAGAGGGGTATGGCGGGGAGAGAGAGGGGGGAAGAGGGGTACAGTGGGGAGAGAGAGGGGGGGAAGAGGGGTATGGCGGGGAGAGGGAGGGGGGAAGAGGGGTACAGTGGGGAGAGAGAAGGGGGAAGAGGGGTATGGCGGGGAAAGAGAGGGGGGGAAGAGGGGTATGGCGGGGAGAGAGAGGGGGGAGAGGGGTACAGTGGGGAGAGAGAGGGGGGGAAGAGGGGTATGGCGGGGAGAGAGAGGGGGGGAGAGGGGTATGGCGGGGAGAGAGAGGGGGGAAGAGGGGTATGGCGGGGAGAGAGAGGGGGGAAGAGGGGTATGGCGGGGAGAGGGAGGGGGGAGAGGGGTACAGTGGGGAGAGAGAGGGGGGGAAGAGGGGTATGGCGGGGAGAGAGAGGGGGGGAGAGGGGTATGGCAGGGAGAGAGAGGGGTCACTGTCTGTGTGGAGTCTGCACGTCCTCCCCGTGTCTGCGTGGGTTTCCTCCAGACACTCCGGTTTCCTCCCACCATCTGAAAGATGTGCTGGTTAGGGTGCATTGGCCGCGCTAAATTCTCCCTCAGTTTAAAGTTCCTTTTGTTAGTGTCACAGGTAAGAACATAAGAACATAAGAAATAGGAGCAGGAGTAGGCCATCTGGCCCTTCGAGCCTGCCCCGCCATTCAATAAGATCATGGCTGATCTGTCGTGACTCAGCTCCACCTTCCCGCCCTCTCCCCATAACCCTTAATCCCCTCTCTTATCAAAAACCCATCAACCCGTTTCTTAAAAATATTTAGCGAGGCAGCCTCCACCACTTCAACGGGCAGAGAATTCCAGAGATTCACCACCCTTTGAGTGAAGAAGTTCCTCCTCAACTCTGTTCTAAACCGCCCCCCCTTTATCTTGAGGCTGTGCCCCCTAGTCCTACTGTCTTTTTTGAGCAGGAAGAGTCTCTCCACCTCTATCCTATCCATCCCATTCATCATCTTATACGTCTCAATGAGATCTCCCCTCAATCTTCTAAACGAGGCTTACATTAACACTGCAATGAAATTACTGTGAAAATCCCCTAGTCGCCCACATTCCGGCACCTGTTCGGGTTACACTGAGGGGCAATTTAGCACGGCCAATCCACCCCAACCCAGAAATCCTTCCGGACTGTGGGAGAAAACCCATGCAGACATGGGGAGAACATGCAGCCTCCACACAGACGGTGACCCGAGGCCAGGAATTGAACCCGGGTCCCTGGCGCTGTGAGGCAGCAGTGCCAACCACCGTGCTGCCCATTCATCTCAATGTTGTCAATCAATATCCTGGGGAGACGGACAGTGGATATTTAATATCGTACAGAGTTGCAGAAATTAGAAAAATTCGGGGGAAAAAACTCATTTTTCCGTCCTCAGAATACGTGGGCCCAAGGTGGGGGTCTTTGAGGGTCCGGGTGGGAGGTGTTAATGCTGAAATTCAGGGTGGTTATAACTCATCTCTCAATCCTGACAGGCTCTGCCCTGTACCGGCTGTGACCGTCTCCTGGACATTGTCCCTACCGATCGCGATGATGTGGGAATGGGTCACTAACAAAGGCCTCGACTGTAACTCTTTATCACATCCTCTTCCCACTGATCCGCCCACTCCCCGGACAGCCCCTCTAATTATCCCTTTTCATCAGCTACTCTTTATGAATGCTGTGGGGGAGGCATCGGAAAGCAGTAGGGGGGATTGGGGGGGTGGGCGGGGGGTACAGGGAGGGGGGTAACCAGTGTAGGCTGACTTGTAATCAGGAGCCGGTCGTCCTCATTGGCAACCCTCCGCATTTAAAGGGAAAATTTACCAATTCCCCAGGTTAGCCATTCCTTGGAAAGGGAGGTGGCAGTGGAGGAGGTGCGTGGGAAGGGTTATGGGAAGGGAGCATTTGATGGGGGGACAGTGTAGAGGGAGCTTTACTCTGTATCTAACCCCGTGCTGTCCCTGTCCTGGGAGTGTTTGATGGGGGGGACAGTGTAGAGGGAGCTTTACTCTGTATCTAACCCCGTGCTGTACCTGTCCTGGGAGTGTTTGATGGGGGGACAGTGTAGAGGGAGCTTTACTCTGTATCTAACCCCGTGCTGTACCTGTCCTGGGAGTGTTTGATGGGGGGACAGTGCAGAGGGAGCTTTACTCTGTATCTAACCCCGTGCTGTACCTGTCCTGGGAGTGTTTGATGGGGGGGGACAGAGTAGAGGGAGCTTTACTCTGTATCTAACCCCGTGCTGTACCTGTCCTGGGAGTGTTTGATGGGGGGACAGTGTAGAGGGAGCTTTACTCTGCATCTAACCCCGTGCTGTACCTGTCCTGGAGTGTTTGATGGGATCAGTGTAGAGGGAGCTTTACTCTGTATCTAACCCGGTGCTGTACCTGTCCTGGGAGTGTTTGATGGAATCAGTGTAGAGGGAGCTTTACTCTGTAGCTAACCCCGTGCTGTACCTGTCCTGGGAGTGTTTGATGGGGGGACAGTGTAGAGGGAGCTTTACTCTGTATCTAACCCCGTGCTGTACCTGTCCTGGGAATGTTTGATGGGGGACAGTGTAGAGGGAGCTTTACCCTGTATCTAACCCCGTGCTGTACCTGTCCTGGGAGTGTTTGATGGGATCAGTGTAGAGGGAGCTTTACTCTGTATCTAACCCCGTACTGTCCCTGTCCTGGGAGTGTTTGATGGGGGGACAGTGTAGAGGGAGCTTTACTCTGTATCTAACCCCGTGCTGTACCTGTCCTGGGAGTGTTTGATGGGGGGACAGTGTAGAGGGAGCCTTACCCTGTATCTAACCCCGTGCTGTACCTATCCTGGGAGTGTTTGATGGGGGACAGTGTAGAGGGAGCTTTACTCTGTATCTAACCCCGTGCTGTACCTGTCCTGGGAGTGTTTGATGGGGGGGACAGTGTAGAGGGAGCTTTACCCTGTATCTAACCCCGTGCTGTACCTGTCCTGGGAGTGTTTGATGGGGACAGTGTAGAGGGAGCTTTACTCTGTATCTAACCCCGTGCTGTACCTGTCCTGGGAGTGTTTGATGGGGGACAGTGTAGAGGGAGCTTTACTCTGTGTCTAACCCCGTGTTGTACCTATCCTGGGAGTGTTTGATGGGGGGACAGTGTAGAGGGAGCTTTACTCTGTATCTAACCCCGTGCTGTACCTGTGCTGGGACCTCAGACTTTTGTATCTTTTTCCCGACAGAAGAAGGTGGAAGAGAGAATTCCTTGCATCAAGTTGATCTTTCTCTACACCCTCGCTATGACTGTAATACTACATTCTGCACTCTCTCCTTTCCTTCTCTATAAATAGTATGCTTTGTCTGTATAGCACACAAGAAAAAATACTTTTCACTGTATCGTAGTACATGCGACAATAATAAATCAAATCAAATGTCTGGGGTCCTTAATTACGCTGGCTGCTTTTCCCGAGGCAGAGGGAAGTGTAGACAGAGTCAATGGATGGGAGGCTGGTTTGTGTGATGGATTGGGCTACATTCACAACCCTTTGTAGTTCCTTGCGGTCTTGGGCAGGGCAGAGTGTGAGGCTACGAAGAGATCGAGTCATCAAACTCCATCGGTCGGAGAGTTAGGAGAATGAGTCACTGTTGGTGATTACACTTTCCATTTGTACACATCAATACATTCAAACAATCCCCAGGGTATTCCCTGATAGAAAATGAACAGGGATTCAAGGCAGGGAAAAGTAGGGGGAGACCAAAAGCTTATTCCGGTCGGAAATAGATTCGTCTGGAAATAAATTCCAGAGAGGTTGCTGACTCAGCTACTGAATTCCAAAAGGATGGCCCGGAGGAATACACAAATAGTCAGATTCAGGGTCTGACGGATTCCAGGGAGGGAATGAGGCTGGAGTGGGAGTTTGGGAGATAAGGTGGGCGGAGAGAATGTCAGGATTTGAAGTAAAGGGAACCCAAGAATCCGGAGTCAATGCAGAAACAAAAAAGAGCTCGAAGCAGGACAACCTGAGAACCTCGCAAGCTGCTTCACAACCAGTTACACAGACACTGTTATAAAGTGGGAAAGGCAGTAGCCAATTGGTGCACAGAGCCACTGGGTCAGAGCCGGTGTGATATGCAGACCAGACGTCCCAGCTATTGGTGAATTGAATCGAACACGGCGTTGCTTTAGTTGTTGCTAATAGGCAGAATGCAGATGGTAACCATGCAAATCCTCCACTCTCTCCACAAAATAATCCACAGTTGGATGCAATTTTGTGATTGTGCAGCACTTACTGAACAATCCTGAGTGTGCTCATCGCTACACGAACAATCAATTTCAGACAATCACTTTGATTTGGCAACATGATATTTTTACACTTGCTGTACATGACCGACATCCATTGACAGGAACCCAAGTTCCACAAACAAAAGGAATCTATTTGCGCCTTGTGCCTTTTTTCTACAGCAGTTAACACTGCTGCCTCACAGCGCCAGGGACCAGGGTTCGATTCCCAGCTCAGGTCACTGTCTGTGCGGAGTTTGCACCTTCTCCCAGTGTCTGTGTGGGTTTCCTCCCACAGTCTGAAGGACATGCTGGTTCGGGTGCATTGGCTGTGCTAAATTCTGCCTCAGTGTGACCCGAACAGGTGCTGGAGTGTGGGGACTGGGGGATTTTCACAGTAACTTCATTGCAGTGTTATTGTAAACCTAACTAATAAATAAACTGTAAAAAAAAACCACACAGGAACCTGGGAAGCCTGTAGCTCCTGGCTGCTTTTCCATGGCTACATCCCAGTCAATCAGAATGGACTTGCCAACCAACCAACAACCTGTTCTGTTGCAGTAGAAATCATTGTGATTGTTGGCAATTTGACATTCTCACGTTTGTCCTGGTGAGTGGACAGAAGAGAACATCGAAACATAGAAACTAGAAGCAGGAGGAGGCCATTCGGCCCCTCAAGCCCCTGCCCAGCCATTCATTTGGATCATGGCTGATCATCAGAAACAATACCCTGATCCCCCCTCCCCCCCCATTATCCCTCGATTCCTTTAACCCCAAGAGCAAAATCTAATTTCTTTTCGAAATCAATCGTCAGCAACACTTCTCTTTTCAGGAAAATGTTCTGTGCTACCAAGCGGTTAGATGTGTTGAAAGAAAATCTTGAATGCCTTCATCAAAAGGGACATGGTATAAAGACAGAGCGATTATCAGTGAGTAGCTGTGATCAGGGCTGTGAATGAATGAATCCTCAGTCCCTCAATAACATACACATTAGTATATGAGAAATATTAAATTGGTCCCACGTGATATCGTGGGAAATAGAGCTGTGTATTTGTCAAGAAATAAAACTCCCTCTACACTGTCCCCATCAAACACTCCCAGGACAGGTACAGCACGAGGTTAGATACAGAGTAAAGCTCCCTCTACACTGTCCCCATCAAACACTCCCAGGACAGGTACAGCACGGGGTTAGATACAGAGTAAAGCTCCCTCTACACTGTCCCCATCAAACACTCCCAGGACAGGTACAACACGGGGTTAGATACAGAGTAAAGCTCCCTCTACACTGTCGCCCCATCAAACACTCCCAGGACAGGTACAGCACGGGGTTAGATACAGAGTAAAGCTCCCTCTACACTGTCCCCCATCAAACACTCCCAGGACAGATATAGCACGGGGTTAGATACAGAGTAAAGCTCCCTCTACACTGTCCCCACCATCAAACATTCCCAGGACAGGTACAGCACGGGGTTAGATACAGAGTAAAGCTCCCTCTACACTGTCCCCCATCAAACACTCCCAGGACAGGTACAGCATGGGGTTAGATACAGAGTAAAGCTCCCTCTACACTGTCCCCCATCAAACACTCCCAGGACAGGTACAGCATGGGGTTAGATACAGAGTAAAGCTCCCTCTACACTGTCCCCCCCATAAAACACTCCCAGGACAGGTACAGCACGGGGTTAGATACAGAGTAAAGCTCCCTCTACACTGTCCCCCCATCAAACACTCCCAGGACAGGTACAGCACGGGGTTAGATACAGGGTAAAGCTCCCTCTACACTATCCCCCATCAAACACTCCCAGGACAGGTACAGCACGGGGTTAGGTACAGAGTAAAGCTCCCTCTACACTGTCCCCCCCATCAAACACTCCCAGGACAGGTACAGCACGGGGTTAGATACAGAGTAAAGCTCCCTCTACACTGTCCCCCCATCAAACACTCCCAGGACAGGTACAGCACAGGGTTAGATACAGAGTAAAGCTCCCTCTACACTGTCCCCCATCAAACACTCCCAGGACAGGTACAGCACGGGGTTAGATACAGAGTCAAGCTCCCTCTACACTGTCCCCCATCAAACACTCCCAGGACAGGGACAGCACGGGGTTAGATACAGAGTAAAGCTCCCTCTACACTGTCCCCCATCAAACACTCCCAGGACAGGTACAGCACGGGGTTAGATACAGAGTAAAGCTCCCTCTACACTGTCCCCCATCAAACACTCCCAGGACAGGTACAGCACGGGGTTAGATACAGAGTAAAGCTCCCTCTACACTGTCCCCCATCAAACACTCCCAGGACAGGTACAGCACGGGGTTAGATACAGAGTAAAGCTCCCTCTACACTGTCCCCCCATCAAACACTCCCAGGATAGGTACAGCATGGGGTTAGATACAGAGTAAAGCTCCCTCTACACTGTCCCCCATCAAACGCTCCCAGGACAGATATAGCACGGGGTTAGATACAGAGTAAAGCTCCCTCTACACTGTCCCCACCATCAAACATTCCCAGGACAGGTACAGCACGGGGTTAGATACAGAGTAAAGCTCCCTCTACACTGTCCCCCATCAAACACTCCCAGGACAGGTACAGCACGGGGTTAGATACAGAGTAAAGCTCCCTCTACACTGTCCCCCATCAAACACTCCCAGGACAGGTACAGCATGGGGTTAGATACAGAGTAAAGCTCCCTCTACACTGTCCCCCCATCAAACACTCCCAGGACAGGTACAGCACGGGGTTAGATACAGGGTAAAGCTCCCTCTACACTGTCCCCACCATCAAACATTCCCAGGACAGGTACAGCACGGGGTTAGATACAGAGTAAAGCTCCCTCTACACTGTCCCCCATCAAACACTCCCAGGACAGGTACAGCACGGGGTTAGATACAGGGTAAAGCTCCCTCTACACTGTCCCCCCATCAAACACTCCCAGGACAGGTACAGCACGGGGTTAGATACAGAGTAAAAGTTTCTGTCCTGGTGCCTGCCCTTTCTGCATCTGGACTGTAAAATGCACAGAATCATTGAATTTCTACAGTGCAGAAGGAGGCCATTTGGCCCCTCAAATCTGCACTGACTCTCCTAAAGGGCATGTTTTGCAGACACAGTCCCCAGCCCGATTCCTATAACCCCACACCTTTACTGGGGCTAATCCCTCTAACGTATACATCTTGGGAGACTAATGACAATTTTGCACGGGCAATCCTCCTCACTTAGGGAACATGGGAACAGAGTTTGCACATCTTTCAGACTGTGGGAGAAAACTGAGCACCCGGAGGAAACCCACACAGACATGGGGAGAACATACAGACTCCACAGGGACAGTGACCCAAGGCTGGAATTGAACTGGAGCCCCTGGCGCTGTGAGGCATCAGTGCTATGCCACCGTGCTGCCTGAGTGTTTGGGACCTTGGTGGATGGGGCTCTTTTTGTTCTTTTGATCAGAGAATCCTACAATGCAGAAGGAGGCCATTCAGCCCATCGAGTCTGCACTGACCACTACCCCATCCAGGCCCTATCCCCATAACCTCATGCATCTACCCTAGAAAGTCTCCCTGACACTAAGCCTCAAGTTAGCCTGGCCAATCCACCTAGCCTGCACATCTTTGGACTGTGGGAGGAAACCGGAGCACCCGGAGGAAACCCACACAGACACGGGGAGAACATGCAGACTCCCCGAGCCAGGAGTCGGACCCGGGTCCCTGAGGAGACATTTTTTGGCTGACTTCACAGCGACAGGGTAAGGGAAATAAAAGATGGGGAAGTGTCAGCTTCTGGCCATTGAAATATCCGCCCAGTGACTCCATCATCAATGCAGAACGATACACCAACTGGGAAGGTTCTGGAGGCAGAACATTCCAGCTCAAAAAGTGAACCATCGACAGTGTGTGATGTGGAAGAGTGGATGACAGTGTAGCACTCTAGGACATAAAACATCTCCAAACTCAGGAGACCCACTCCATCTCCAACTGACAAGACAAGCTGTTGCTTTAACACTTGGAATATTTGCAGATATAAGTTCTCCTTTTTTTTAAAAATTAAAAAAAAAAGTCACCAGTCATTGTGTGTGGGAGTGTTTTATTTCTTTCAAAATCTCAAGGCTACCTTAAAACATCCTCCCAGTTCTTACAGATACTGGGTGCCCTGCCCCTAGGAGGGGCCTTGCATTGACCCCACCCAGAACTTGGAGGAGTCACCAATGGTGATGGAGGTCCACCAGGGAGAGGGGGGGGGGTGTCTGGCCAATGGCAGAGAGGGTGACCATTGGGGAGAGAGGTAGGTGGGGGGGGGGGAAGGAGGTGGGCATCATATTTAAAGCCCAGAAGCCGAGGCTCCACAAATTTCTTTTGTCAAAAAGTTTCATGCGAGCTCTGATTTTTCATTAACATTCTGGAGGGGAGTGAGTGAGTGTGTGAGAGAGAGAGAGAGACAGCATCTCAGCTCAGAGCTAGAGACAGCCAGGGCAAAGCTGCCTCTTAATTAAACCCCATTCAACTACAAATGAACTTCAACAACGAGATGAACTTTTAATCCAGCAAGCAATAGTGTTTAAAAAGTTTTCAAGAAAGTTTTAGTCTGTGGCTGTGTGTGTGTGTGTGTGTGTGGGAGGGGGGGGGAAGAGAGAAAAGTTGCTGAAACTCTGGATTTATACCTGAGAAATCTTAAGCTTGCCAAACTAGTTTGACAACTTGTGAAACTTTTTCTGTGTGTGTGTGTGGGCAGAGGAGGGGGGGGGGGTCTCCCTTTTTGTGAATCTGTAGTTTTGTTTTAATTTAGACCCTTGCAGCAATAATAAAATTGGGGATTTGTGTGTGTGTGTGTGTGTGTGTCTGGGAGAGGAGAGTTTGCAGCAAGGAACAATGACGGATGATCGCACTGTGTCAGACGTGGCCAGCCCAGGAGGCTCTGAGAGTGACTCTGTTGTATCCCCGGGATCTTCCTTTGCAGCCGATGGAGAGGAGAAATCCCAGCTCCAGCCCAGTGCGGTGGAAGGGAGTGGGAAGCGAGAGGACGAGGAGGACAAGTTCCCCCTGTGCATCAGGGAGGCTGTTAGCCAGGTGCTGGAAGGCTACGACTGGACCCTGGTGCCCATGCCCGTCCGGGTTAACGGATCCTCCAAGAACAAACCCCACGTCAAGAGGCCGATGAATGCTTTCATGGTGTGGGCACAGGCGGCACGGAGGAAGCTGGCAGATCAGTACCCACATCTACACAACGCGGAACTCAGCAAAACTCTGGGGAAACTGTGGAGGTAAGTCCTAGATAACAAACAAATAATCCCCCCCACCACCCACCCCACAGCACTCATCCCTGCCTGAGTTACACTCCACCGAATACATTCTGCACCCCCCTCCAACACACTCATACAGAGACACACATACACACAGACACACACACACACACATAGACAGAGAGAGATACACACGCAGATACAGAGACACACATACACAGACACACACACACACACACACACACACACAGACAGAGAGATACACACGCAGATACACAGACACACATAGACAGAGAGAGATACACAGAGACACACACACACACACACACATAGACAGAGAGAGATACACACGCAGATACACAGACACACATAGACAGAGAGAGATACACAGAGACACACACACACACACACACATAGACAGAGAGAGATACACACGCAGATACACAGACACACATAGACAGATACACAGAGACAGACAAACACATACACAGACACACACAGACAGAGAGAGATACACACGCAGATACACAGACACACATAGACAGATACACAGAGACAGACAAACACATACACAGACACACACAGACAGAGAGAGATACACACGCAGATACACAGACACACACACACATAGACAGATACACAGAGACAGACAACACATAAACAGACAGAGACACACACACACACACATACTGACAGAGAGACTGACATACACACACACACACACAAACTGGTTGATCAACTCTGTTTTGGGTTCAATTCCGGCCTTGGGTCACTGTCTGTGTGGAGTCTGCACATTCTCCCCGTGTCTGTGTGGGTCTTCTCCAGGTCTCCTTCGGTTTCCTCCCACAGTCTGAAAGATGTGCGGGTTAGGTGGATTGACAGTGCTAAATTGCCCCTTAGTGTCCTAAGATATGCAGGTTAGGGGAATTACCAGGGTAAATATGTGGGATTATGGGGATAGAGCCTGGATAAGATACCCCGTCAGAGAGTCAGTGCAGACTCGATGGGCTGAATGACCTCCTTCTGCACTGTTGGGATTAAATGATTCTATTCTACAGAATCAAGACATTTGAGAGAGAAAAATATCAGAAACTTTTTTCCGTGAAAAAGTGTCCTTTATTTGTCGTGAAGCCTGGGTTTAAATTGTGGGATTCCAAGTCAGAATTTAGTTCAGGATATATTGCGGAACTTGTGGGCACTCGAATCGGATTTGGATTGTAAAATTTGTAACGCAGACTGCGTTACAATTACATTTTCAACAGTTGTGTTCACTGTTCGTCCCCACCCACCCCCCAGAAAAATGGAGAAAGCTGTAGACCCAGAAAATGTGAAGTCCAGAATAATTCCGGTATCTCCGGCACTTATTTATCTCGATTGTGATAGGGTGGTAGGGGTGTTTTTGGAGCCGCCAGCTTGTCACTTTTACAAGTTTTGACTAGTTTGTCATCAACTTAATTGTCGTTCAAGGAAAGAAGTCAAAGTTCTGGTGGAGAGCGAAGGGTTAACTTGGATTGCTAGCTTTATTGGCAACACATTCTCCTCTTGTCTTCAACCTCCAAAGATTGGCTCTTTTTTTTTCTCTTAATTCTTCTTGGAAGAAACCCACTGAAGTGGGTCTAAGTAAAGATTCCAAAAAGGGTTATTGGATTAAGAGGGATTTCAATGCAAGGAGTATGATTCTTTAATCTCCAAATTCTCTAACCTAGTGAGAAGAAAAATCTCTTTCCATCAACCTTAAAGTGAATGCGTTGGGGGTTACGGGGATAGGGTCTCCATCGGAGACTCGATGGGCAGAATAACCCGCTTCGGTTTGTTTTTATTGTTTTATTTATTGGTCTCGCAAGGAGGCTTACATTAAGCCTGAGGGTGGCACAATGGTTGGCACTGCTGCCCTACAACACCAAGGAGCCGGGTTCGATTCCCACCTTCTCTGTGCGGAGTTTGCACGTTCCCCCCATCTGCGTGAGTTTCCTCCGGATGCTCCGGTTTCTTCCCACCGTCCGAAAGATGTGCTGATTGAGTGTATTGGCCATGCTGAATTCTCCCTCTGTACCCGAACAGGTGCCCGAACAGTGTGGCGACTAGGGGATTTTCACAGTAACTTCATTGCAGTGTTAACGTAAGCCAACTTGCAACATTGATAAATTTAGATTAAACTTCAACTCCTGCCCCATTTCCCCGTGGTCTCACCAACACTCTATACCCTATAACACTCCCATTGTCCTGCGTCCGTGACGTTTTTGTCAAATCTCTCTTAGCTCCTACCTAAAAATTTATTTTAAAGTTTATTTATTAGTGTCACAGGTAGACTTACATTAACGCTGCAATGAAGTTACTGTGAAAATTCCCTGAGTCGCCACATTCCAGCGCCTGTTCGGGTTACGCTGAGGGAGAATTTAGCACGGCCAATCCACCCTAACCAGCACGTCTTTCGGACTCTGGGAGGAAATCGGAGCACCCGGAGGAAACCCACGCAGATGCGGGGAGAATGTGCAGACTCTGCACAGACAGTGACCCCAAGCAGGGAATTGAACCCGGGTCCCTGGTGCTTGTGAGGCAGCAGTGCTAACCCACTGTGCCACCCACTGCACTGTTGTGATTCTATCAGCATAAAGTCAGGGACAAGTGGAAGCAAAAAAAAAAGTGGAGAAGGTGAGAGAATGATGGTTTCAGACTCCAGAGAATTGGACTGAGCAGGAGAGAGGGAGCAAGAGAGAATATGTGGAGGATGAAGGGAGAATAGGCAAGGAGAAAGGTGACCAGTTGGAAAAGAGAGTGAGATGGGCGCGTGGATTAAGCGGAGTCGGGGGGTGTGGGAGGGGTGGAGAGAGGAACAGAAGAGACAGAAGGAGGCGTACTGGAACTTGGGCAGAGAGTGAGAAGATTAAAAGAGATATGGACGGACAGAGTGAAGGAGAGAAGAAAATAGACATGGAAAGGAGAGGGAAGAATAGACAAAAATATGGATGAGTGACTCAGGCAAAGAGTTGGACAGAGCAAATAGATTGATAAATAGACGGACGGGCAAAGTATGTGAAAGAGAGAAGATGGAAAAAAGACAACAGGAGAAAAAAGAAAGGAATAGATAGGGTGGATTCTCAGAGGCTATTTCCCCGGGTTGAAATGGTCGCTACGAGAGGACACAGATTTAAGGTGCAGGGAAGCAAGTACAGAGGTGATGTTAGGGGTAAGTTTTTCACTCAGAGGGTGGTGAGTGAATGGAATCGGCTGCCGTCATCGGTGGTGGAGGCGAACTTGCTGGGGTCTTTTAAAAGACTTCTGGATGAGTATATGGGATTTAATGGGATTGGGGGTTATAGATAGGTCTATGGATTGGTGGGGTTGATGTGATCGGCGCAACTTGAGGGCCGAAGGGCCTGTTTGTGCTGTAATGTTCTATGTTCTAAAAGAGAGAGAGTAATATTGACAATGACAGAAACAAAGTCACGGGAAAGATATGGAGAGGTAGAGAGAGAGGAAGGTAGAAGAATGAACACAGCTGACAGCAGAAGAGAGAGTGACCAGTTCTCTTTAATCAGGTTACTCTTGAGCTCACAGAGGGTTTAATGATGTCAACACAAAGTCATCGAGTGAGTAATATCCTAAGTAGACCATGCTGTGGCCAGAGGAGATACTAGTTCTGGGAATGGGACAGAACGTAATGTCGCCTAGACACAAGGAGGGTGTGGTTGGGTGGGTTAAATTGGCTCGGTGACAGTGATTCCGAGCACAGTCTCACTCACCCCCCTCCCCCCTCCCCCGGCACAGTGGAGGATTTCACCCCAGAGACCTGAGCGCAAATACTAAACCGATGCTCTGAGTGCAGGACTGAGGGAGTGCCTCACTGTCAGAGGGTCAGTGCTGAGGGAGTGCCTCACTGTCAGAGGGTCAGTACTGAGGGAGTGCCTCACTGTCAGAGGGTCAGTGCTGAGGGAGTGCTGCACTGTCAGAGGGTCAGTGCTGAGGGAGTGCCTCACTGTCAGAGGGTCAGTACTGAGGGAGTGCCTCACTGTCAGAGGGTCAGTGCTGAGGGAGTGCCGCACAGTCAGAGGGTCAGTGCTGAGGGAGTGCCGCACAGTCAGAGGGTCAGTGCTGAGGGAGTGCCGCACTGTCAGAGGGTCAGTGCTGAGGGAGTGCCGCACTGTCAGAGGGTCAGTGCTGAGGGAGTGCCGCACTGTCAGAGGGTCAGTACTGAGGGAGTGCCGCACTGTCAGAGGGTCAGTGCTGAGGGAGTGCCGCACTGTCAGAGGGTCAGTACTGAGGGAGCGCCGCACTGTCAGAGGGTCAGTGCTGAGGGAGTGCAGCGCTGTCAGAGGGTCAGCGCTGAGGGAGTGCCTCACTGTCAGAGGGTCAGTACTGAGGGAGTGCCGCACTGTCAGAGGATCAGTGCTGAGGGAGTGCCGCACTGTCAGAGGGTCAGTGCTGAGGGAGTGCCGCACTGTCAGTGGGTCAGTACTGAGGGAGTGCCGCACTGTCAGAGGGTCAGTACTGAGGGAGTGCCGCACTGTCAGAGGGTCAGTACTGAGGGAGCGCCGCACTGTCAGAGGGTCAGTGCTGAGGGAGTGCCGCACTGTCAGAGGGTCAGTGCTGAGGGAGCTCCGCACTGTCAGAGGGTCAGTGCTGAGTGAGTGCCGCACTGTCAGAGGGTCAGTACTGAGGGAGTGCCGCACTGTCAGAGGGTCAGTACTGAGGGAGCGCCGCACTGTCAGAGGGTCAGTGCTGAGGGAGTGCCGCACTGTCAGAGGGTCAGTGCTGAGGGAGTGCCGCACTGTCAGAGGGTCAGTACTAAGGGAACGCCGCACTGTCAGAGGGTCAGTGCTGAGGGAGTGCCGCACTGTCACAGGGTCAGTGCTGAGGGAGCGCCGCACTGTCAGAGGGTCAGTGCTGAGGGAGTGCTGCACTGTCAGAGGGTCAGTGCTGAGGGTGTGCCGCACTGTCAGAAGTGCCATTTCTTTGCTGGGGACCTATTTCCCTCTCAGATGAACATAAATGGCCCACACGACCCCAAAGCGATCACTGTTTCTGGGATGATGCTGTGTGAAAATATCATTCCTGTGTGGGGTGACACAGTGGGTTAACACTGCTGCCTCATAGCGCCAGGGACCCAGGTTCAATTCCTGGCTTGGGGGTTACTGTCCGTGTAGAGTCCGTATGTTCTCCCCATGTCTGCGTGGGTTTCCTCTGGGTGCTCCGGTTTCCTCCCACACTCCAAAGATGTGCGGGTTGAGTGGATTGGCCAGGCTAAATTAACCCTAGTGTCAGAGAGATGGAAAGGTAAAATGTGGGAGTTATAGGGAAAGGGGCTGGGATGGGATTATAGTCGGTGCAGGCTCGATGGGCCGAATGGCCTCCTTCTGCACTGTCAGAATCCTTAATTCCCCGGCTGGAAAGCATTATGGGATGTTCTGAAGCTGCAGAAGGTGATGCATTATCGCAAATTCTTCTTCTTTGTTTGCTTATATCACAGTTAGAGAGGAACAGTAATCCGATAAATGCCTCACGTGTCCTGTTCCAGATTCCAGATCTGAATCTGTTTCTTTTTCTCTCTCTTCTCCCCCCTGACGGATCTGCCCCATATCTCCTCCCCCTCCCACGCCCAGCCGGCCGCCTTCTCCTCCCTACCCCGATCATCACCTCCAGCTCCCTCCGAGACCTCAGCACCCCTCCAATTCCAACCTCATTGCCCAATTCCTTGTTGGCCGATCCTTCAACGCCCACTCCCAAAACTTTGTCCGTAAATGGTATCAGCTAGCAGTTCTCCTTTAAGATTCTTCTTTTGGTGCCTTGTCCCAATATCTCTCACGCACTTCAAGGGGCAAGGTGTCACACTCTGTTTGGTAATCGTTCCTTGGGCTGTTTGAGCATCGACAAGGTGCGATGTAAATGTACAATGTTGTTGCTTCACTGGGTTCCCTCCCTCACTATAACAAGTGACCCCTGGGCTGCCTCCCACACCTTATCCCCACCCCACCCCCTCACCCAAGCGCTGGAGACACTCATGGTGCAGTTGGAAAAGAGTTGGAGGTCCCAGAAGGAAAGACGGTCATTCTCTGATACAGTAGACGTTGCCCCGGAGCTGATTGTCACCAGAACCCCCACCCCCAACCTCTGAGTGGCCCACCCACTCACACCCACGGTCAGTGAAAGGTTGGGAAGAGTAGTGAGGCGGGGGGAGGGGTGCAAATGCTGCAAACATGGAGGCCATCCAAGGTGGGGGAATTTGGGGAAGGGCGCTCACACAGGGAGCGGGCTTTAAACCGGGTGCCCACTCAGGGAGGGGGTCTCTGAGCAGGGTGCCTCTTTGGGCAGGATGCTCGCTGGAGAAGGGGGCACGGGGCAGGATACCCTGCTGGAGAGGGGGCTTCAAGGAGGATGTCTGCTTGGGAGGGGGCACTGGTGAGGGTGCCCACTTGTGAAGGGGGGGGGTGCCAGCAGGGTGCCCATTTGGGGAGGGGCTCTGGGGAGGTTGCCCACTTATGGGGGGGGAGGGGGGGGCGGGCAATGTGAGCAGAGTGCCCACTCAGGGAGGGAAGCTCTGTGTGTGGGGAGGGTAGGGAAAGTTGGGGGGGGGGTACAAGGTGCTCGCTCAGCTTCCGGTCTCAAGGCGAGAATGACACTGAAAGCTGGCAGCGTGTGCAGGGATTAGCTGGTCAGAGTTTAAAATACTCACCAGCGAAAATTAAACTGACTTTTTTCAAAAATAAACTCTGGAGTTATTTATAAAATGGACAGTGAGTGGCATCCGGCAGGGAGACAGGAATCCGCGAGCTCTGGGCTGTGCTGACGCTGCCTAAAACCTTCTGCGGTGCTTGTTGGCGTTGAGTGGCTGTGGAGGTTGAGTGGAACCTCTGGCCCTGTGTCTCAGGGTAGTAGGTCTGGCATTGGCAGAGACTCGAGGAGAGGGGTGGAATCTCAGGGAAAAGAGGCTTTCCGATCCCTCTGAATATCCATTCCCAACCTTTTCTACTTTTGGGAACCGCTTTTGGAATTGGGAAAGGGGTTTGATTTAATGGGAGCGGGGCGTGTTGGAAAGCTGCCAGACTGGGCACAGTTTGGCGGCTAACTTTGGCAAGGATCCTCCTTTCTTCCACACTCAGTGGGATTCTTTCCAGCAATTCCACAGCATCCAATTCCAACCGAAATTCCCTCCAAGCCATAAGATAATCAAGGAAAAGGCGCATGCCACCTCCAGACTCGATCACGTCACTGATGTTCTGGTGAGCCTCCCACCTTCCTGATTAAGGACCCCACACACCCCGGACATTCTCTCTTCCGCCTTCTCCCACCAGGGTAAGGATATAAAAGTCTGAGGTCCCGTACCAGCCGACTTCTTCCCTGCTGCCTTCAGACTTTTGAATGGATAATCACGGATCCATAGAATCCCTACAGGGCAGAAGGAGGCCATTCAGCCCATTGGGTCTGCACCAACCACCATCCCACCCGGGCCCCATTCTCGTGACCCCTTCATATTTACCCCGCTAATCCCCCTGACACTCGGGTTAACTCACCGTGGCCAATCCACCTATCCCGCACATCTTTGGAGTGTGGGAGGAAAACGGAGCACCCGGAGAAAACCCACGCAGACACGGGGAGAACATGCAAACTCCACACAGACAGTGACCCAAGGCCGGACTTGAACCCGGGTCCCTGGCGCTGTGAGGCAGCAGCGCTAACCACTGTGCCACCCTCACTATGACTGTAACACTACGTACCGCACCCTCTCCTTTCCTTCTCTATAAACAGTATGCTTTGTCTGCATAGCGCGCAAGAAACAATACTTTTCAGTGTATGATAATATATCTGACAATAATAATCAAATCAAGTCAAAAATTTCAGCTAATGCCTTTGCCTCAGCCCATCATCCTCTCCTCACTGACCAGCATTGGCATCCAGTCCAACTGTCGGTTAATCTTAAACGTCTCTCTCATGGTTTCAATCCGTTACCGTTCCCCCATCTCTGGGATTCCTCCCGTTACTGTTCTTACTGCTTCCTTGGATTTCTTTCAGTGTGTTCTCAGAATCAGAGATTCCCGACAGTGCAGGAGAGGCCATTCGGCCCATTGAGTCTGCACCAGCTCCCTGACAGGCCCCCTTGTCCCCCGCCCCATCCCTCCAATCACGGCCAACCCACCTAACCGGCACATCTTTGAGGAAACCGGAGCGCCCGGAGGAAACCCACGCAGACACGGGGGGGAGAAGGTGCAAACCCCACACAGACAGTGACCCGAAGCCGGGAATCGAACCCGGCTCTGCGAGGCTGCGGTGCAACAAAGGGTTAACAGTTGGTGCTTTGCTTATCGCTGCGATTTTGGAATTCTCAAAAATTCGCTACTTTTGCTCAGATTAATTTACAGAGAAAGGGCGTGTGGGAGTGTGGGGATGAGAGTTCCCAGCTGACTCTGGCTTGAGTTCAGGGTCACAGCTGTGACATTCTGCACTCCCCACCCTGGCTCTCCCCGCTCTGCCCACTGCCCAATCTTCCCCCCCCCTCCACAAGCACAAATTTCAAATAAAACATTGACTTTCTTTCTCCTGCTACCCTTCAGAAGACATGGTTACATCTGACCCACGTCACCAGTGAGGTACACCCCCCCCAACTGCAGTTAAATACTTCAGACACGCAGAGACCCTCGACCCACACAAGGGGGGGGGGCTGTGGGGGGATGGGACGGTATCAGGGTCCAGCTTTGAGAGGTTAGGGATCACAGGGAGAATTGAATGAGGGGAGATAGAAGAAAGGAACAGAACTCTGGGCTGACCCTGACGTGAAGGAAGGTTTCCTGCACTCCGGACACTGGAGCAGAATTCACTTAGCGACTTCAAGGCAGTAACTTTCCCTCGGTTATCCATTTGTGTGGCAGCCAGGGGATTTTCACAGTAACTTCACTGCAGTGTTAACGTAAGCCAACTTGTGGCACTAATAAACGTAAACTTAACTTGAGGGTGTCGATACTCCAAATCTGCACTGCTAACCACAAACCGAACATTTTAAGTTTGTCTTAAAAATGCTTTTACACATTTTTCAAATACTTTCCTGTGCTGAGGGTTAGTTGTTCGTTCTAGAACTTAAGCAACAGTGTCACTCCCAGGAACAGCACGGGGTTAGATACAGAGTAAAGCTCCCTCTACACTGTCCCCCCATCAAACACTCCCAGGACAGGTACAGCACAGGGTTAGATACAGAGTAAAGCTCCCTCTACACTGTCCCCCCATCAAACACTCCCAGGATAGAGTAAAGCTCATAACAACTCCTTGTTTCGGCTGCCGGCTGAAATTTGCTGAATCTTCTGGAGAATCTGTCAGAGGGTCAGTGCTGAGGGAGTGCCGCACTGTCAGAGGGTCAGTGCTGAGGGAGTGCCGCACTGTCAGAGGGTCAGTGCTGAGGGAGTGCCGCACTGTCAGAGGGTCAGTGCTGAGGGAGTGCCGCACTGTCAGAGGGTCAGTGCTGAGGGAGTGCCGCACTGTCAGAGGGTCAGTGCTGAGGGAGTGCCGCACTGTCAGAGGGTCAGTGCTGAGGGAGTGCCACACTGTCAGAGGGTCAGTACTGAGGGAGCGCCGCACTGTCAGAGGGTCAGTACTGAGGGAGTGCCGCACTATCAGAGGGTCAGTGCTGAGGGAGTGCCGCACTGTCGGAGGGTCAGCGCTGAGGGAGTGCCGCACTGTCGGAGGGTCAGTACTGAGGGAGTGCCACACTGTCAGAGGGTCAGTACTGAGGGAGTGCCGCACTGTCAGAGGGTCAGTGCTGAGGGAGTGCCGCACTGTCAGAGGGTCAGTACTGAGGGAGCGCCGCACTGTCAGAGGGTCAGTACTGAGGGAATGCCGCACTGTCAGAGGGTCAGTGCTGAGGGAGTGCCGCACTGTCGGAGGGTCAGCGCTGAGGGAGTGCCGCACTGTCGGAGGGTCAGTACTGAGGGAGTGCCACACTGTCAGAGGGTCAGTACAGAGGGAGTGCCGCACTGTCACAGGGTCAGTGCTGAGGGAGTGCCGCACTGTCAGAGGGTCAGTGCTGAGGGAGTGCCGCACTGTTAGAGGGTCAGTGCTGAGGGAGTGCCGCACTGTCAGAGGGTCAGTGCTGAGGGAGCGCCGCACTGTCAGAGGGTCAGTGCTGAGGGAGCGCCGCACTGTCAGAGGGTCAGTACTGAGGGAGTGCCGCACTGTCAGACGGTCAGTACTGAGGGAGTGCCGCACTGTCAGAGGGTCAGTACTGAGGGAGTGCCGCACTGTCAGAGGGTCAGTGCTGAGGGAGTGCCGCACTGTCAGAGGGTCAGTACTGAGGGAGTGCTGCACTGTCAGAGGGTCAGTGCTGAGGGAGCGCCGCACTGTCAGAGGGTCAGTACTGAGGGAGTGCCGCACTGTCAGAGGGTCAGTGCTGAGGGAGTGCCGCACTGTCAGAGGGTCAGTACTGAGGGAGTGCCGCACTGTCAGAGGGTCAGTGCTGAGGGAGCGCCGCACTGTCAGAGGGTCAGTGCTGAGGGAGCGCCGCACTGTCAGAGGGTCAGTGCTGAGGGAGCGCCGCACTGTCAGAGGGTCAGTGCTGAGGGAGCGCCGCACTGTCAGAGGGTCAGTGCTGAGGGAGCGCCGCACTGTCAGAGGGTCAGTGCTGAGGGAGCGCCGCACTGTCAGAGGGTCAGTGCTGAGGGAGCGCCGCACTGTCAGAGGGTCAGTGCTGAGGGAGCGCCGCACTGTCAGAGGGTCAGTGCTGAGGGAGCGCCGCACTGTCAGAGGGTCAGTACTGAGGGAGTTTTGAAGTTTACGCTATTGAGGAAGAGCACTGGGTTTCTCCCCAGTTTGATGACGATATTAATATCTCAGTCAGCATCATTCTCACTTTGCTCTTTGTGGGATCTTGCTTTGCTTTTTCATATTTTGATGACAAAACACATTTATCAGCAGTGAAAACTGTGGGGATTTCAGGGGGCTTTCGAATGGTGCGACAGGAACAGAGGAATTAGGAGCAGAAGTCGGGAAATCCATCCCTTCGAGCCTGCTCCGCCATTCAGTCAGCTCATGGCTGATCTCTCCCTGGTCTCAAATCCACCTCCCCACCTCTTCCCCACATCCCCTTATCCCTCTATTAGAAATATATCCATCTCCTCCTTGAAACCACTCAATGATTCAGACTCCCCCGCGCTCTGGGGCAGCGAGTTCCACAAATTCACCCCCCCCCCTCTGTGAGAAGTAGTTCCTCCTCAGCTCAGTTTTGAATCTACTGCCTCTCAACCTCTTGTTCTGTGACCTCTTCTTCCAGATTGGCCCACAGGGGGAAACATTTGGTCTACATTTACTCTATCAATCCCTTTTAGTATTTTATATCCCTCGATCAGATCCCCCCCTCATCCTTCTAAACTCCAGCGAGTAAAAGCCCAAACTCTTTAATCTCTCCTCAACCCTTTCATCCCCGGGATCAATCCGGTGAACCTCCTCTGAACTGCCTCCAATCCCACCACATCATTCCGCAAATCAGGAGACCAAAACTGGACCCAATACTCCAGATGTGGTCTCACCAACACCCCACACAATATCAATGTGTTTGTTTATTTGGCTTTGAATGCCCCCAATGTGTGGAGGTCTCTCTTCTATGTCACATTTGGCATCCATCAATCAGAAGAATGAGGGGTTCCTGATGTTAGGGAGGGTCACAGTCTTACCCCCACCCACACACCCCACCCCCCCCACCCTCATTCTGATCCCATTTCAGATGGGTGAATGCTCAGCGGGCTGAATGGCCTCTTCCTGCTCTGGACTGTTCTGCAATTTATCCAATGATCTTTGAAAGTTTGAGCCCGAGGGAAGTGGGAGAATTGGAACCTCTGATGGTGTGGCAAACAGGCGGGAGCTTTGTATCCTTTATATGGGCATCGCTGGCTAGGTTAGCATTTATCGTCCATCCCTAATCGTCCTTCAGGAAGGTGGTGGTGAACTGCCTTCTTGAGCCACTGCAGTCCATGTGGTGTAGGTACCACCACAGCGCTGTTAGGGAGGGAGTCCCAGGATTTTGATCCAATGACAGTGAAGGAACGGCCGATATATTCCCAACTCAGGATGGTGAGTGGCTTGGAGGGGAACTTGCAGGTGGTGGTGTTCCCCATGTATCTGCTGCCCTTGTCCTTCTCGATGGAAGTGGTGGTGGGTTTGGAAGGTGCTGCCTAAGGATCTTTGGTGAGTTGCTGCAGTGTATCTTGTAGATGGTACACACTGCTGAGTGTCGGTGGTGGAGGGAGTGGGTGTTGGTGGGTGGGGGGTCAATCAAGCGGGGCTGCTTTGTC
The DNA here is from genome assembly GCA_037974335.1 of Prionace glauca. Taxonomy (NCBI): domain Eukaryota; kingdom Metazoa; phylum Chordata; class Chondrichthyes; order Carcharhiniformes; family Carcharhinidae; genus Prionace; species Prionace glauca. The sequence goes on from CM075754.1 coordinate 19,410,325, forward strand.
CTGGATGGTGTTGAGCTTCTTGAGTGTTGTTGGAGCTGCCCCCATCCAGGCAAGTGGGGAGTATTCCATCACACTCCTAACTTGTGTCCTTGTAGATGGTGGACAGGCTTTGGGGGGTCAGGAGGTGAGTTACTCTCCTCAGGATTCCCAGCCTCTGATCTACTCTGGTAGCCACTGTACTTATGTGGCTGGGTCCAGTTCAGTGATGGGTCAATGGCGACCCTCACAATGTTGACTGTGGGAGATTCAGTAATGATGATCTTATTGAATCTTAAGGGGAGATGTTTAGATTCTCTCTTGTTGGAGATGTGCAAACCTCAAAGCTTTAATTCCACAGCTTGAGATTTGTGTTATTTCTGCTTCTTCTGTCTTAGTTGAGTTGCTTCATGGAATAACGTCCACATTATACCAACAGAGACACGGGCAGCGATGTGACTCCTTATTCCCTCACACAGAGGGTCACTGTCATTGACACAGTGGGGTAGAAACAGTGGGGAAATAAGGAAATTTGTTAACCATGGGAAGCAGCTGGATTAGAGTCACAGAAACTTACACCATGGAAGGAGGCCATTTGGTCCATCGTGCTTTGTCCTGCCGTCCCAACACATTGTCCATAATCCTGACAGTTCCTCGGGGACCTGTCCAACTCCCACTTTCAGTTATTTATAGAGTCAGATTCTCGGACCGAGTGTGCTAGATCCCGATGATTCCGGGAGAGAAAGCCATTTTCCTCATTTTCCCCTCCCCTGGTCTCTGACCTCCGGCTATTTCCTCCCTGGAGAATGGGAGCTCAGTCCATCAAAACCTCACGGGGGTGATTCTCCAGTCCCGCTGCGCTGGGTTTGTCGCGCGGTGAGCAGGGAGACTCGAGCGGAGGCCGTTCCGCGGGCTTCCCACTGGGCTCCACGCCCTCCGCGAGCCTCCGGATTCCCGGCTTCATCAGCTCCGCGCGGAAAACCGGCGTGATTCGTTTAAATGTTCATTTCCCTATGAATTAAATAACATTGGCGGGCACAGGACTGAAATTTCTGACACTGTCCCCCCACCCCCTCCATCCCCCCCCCCCCCACCCCCTCCATCACCCCCCCGCCAGGAATGGTTCACCCCAGCGGGGTTTACTATCGTTCCCCACTCGGGAGGACTGGCAGCCGCTGGAGTGTAGGGGAGACCTCGAGGTCCCCCACATGTGGGCGGCACGGTAGCACAGTGGTTAGCACTGCTGCTTCACAGCTCCAGGGTCCTGGGTTCGATTCCCGGCTCGGGTCACTGCCTGTGTGGAGTTTGCACATTCTCCTCGTGTCTGCGTGGGTTTTCTCCGGGTGCTCCGGTTTCCTCCCACAGTCCAAAGATGTGCGGGTTAGGTTCATTGGCTATGCTAAAATTGCCCCTTAGTGTCCTGGGATGTGTAGGTTAGAGGGATTAGCAGGTAAAATGTGTAGGGATATGGGGATAGGGTCTGGGTGGGATTGTGTTCGGTGCAGACTCGATGGGCCGAAGGGCCTGTTTCTGCACTGTAGGGTTCTATTCTATACATGGTTGGGCTCCAGTTGGGGGCAGTTGCCCCTGGGCACAGGCCCCCAGGCACTGCCCAAGGGGAAAAGTGCCAATGCCCTGGGGGCACTTTGGCATTGCCCACCGTGTATGAGGCAATGCCAAGAGGATGGGGCCTAATGGGGGTGTAGGGCCTGTGGGCGGGGATGGGGGCGGTGGTCAGTGAGGGTGGGGGGGGGGGGGGTGTTCCTGCTGTCACTCTGCTGAGTGACAGAGGGATGGAGGCCGGGGATTTGGGGCTGGCCATCGGGGTGGGGGGTTCAGGCCTGCAGTGGGTGGGCACAATTGTGGAGCTGCAGGGTGGGGACATTGAGGCTGGGGGTGTGATGGTCAGCGCTGGGCCCCGACATGTTGTGTGGGTCAGCAATGTGGACATTGGCGGGTGGGGGCTGGCCAGCGATTGAGCTGCCCATTGACCCGAGCATGCAGGGATCTTGGTGCTGACAGATCGGCGCACGTGCAGTGGTGCTCACAGTGATATGCTGCCGGCTTTTCCAGTGGGAATAGTCGGTGGTCCCCGATATTTACCGAGATTCACACTAGTGCACTCTGACAGTGTGGGGGATTCATTTTGAAACTCTGCCGAATAAACCAGTGGGATTTACTCCAGTTTTTACGCAAATTCAACACCTTGAATTTCTTTGGGAGAATTTTCCCCTTGTCTTGATTTTACATCACCTCTTCACCTTCACCAGGGAGAACAGCCTGAATTTTTCCAACTGCTCCTTGGGATTGAAGTTTCTCTCCCCCTGGTAACATGCTGGAAAATCACCCCTTCCTCACACCATTTGCACCCTTCCTGAAATGTGATTCCAGTGATTTTAAAGTCTCTTTTCCTGTCGGAAGCATTTTGGAAAGTCTTTAAACAAGAGAACTTCCATTCCACAAATCACCACCTCAGGACGTCCCAGAAGTGTTTTGTAGCCAGTCAGATACATTTGAATTTTGTCTGAGATTCTCAGATCGCTCCCCGCTCCCCTTCCCCCAGTGACACAGGTTTCTGTCCACACCGCCCCAACACTCCAGAATGTTCTCTCTCATCTGCAGCCATTTTGCAGACTTCCAAAACCATTCCCCCTTCCAGTTAACAAAATGAATTGTCGGGGGGGGGACGGTGACACAGTGGGTTAGCGCTGCTGCCTCACAGCACCAGGGACCCGGGTTCGATTCCAGTCTTGGATGACTGTCCGTGTGGAGTTTGCATGTTCTCCCCATGTCTGCGTGGGTTTCCTCCGGGTGCTCCGGTTTCCTCCCACAGTCCAAAGATCGGCAGATTAGGTGCATGGGCCGTGCGAAATTGCCCCTTAATGTCAGGGGGATTAGCAGGGTAAATACCTGCGGTTACGGGACTAGGGCCTGGGTGGGATTGTGGTCGGTACAGGCTCGATGGGCCGAATGGTCTCCTGTACTGTAGGGATTCCATGATTCCCTTGCCCTCCTTCTTGCTTACCTTTCCTGCAACTCGGTTGTTTGGGTATTTACAAAGTTGAGCCCACTTGTCATAAAAGTTGTTAATCTCACCATTCACCGTACACAGAACACAACAGCACAAACAGGCCCTTCAGCCCACAAGTCGCTCTGATCATATCCCCACCTACCAGACCTATCTCTAACCCTCAATCCCATTAAATCCCATGTACCCATCCAGAAGTCTCTGAAAAGACCCCAATGAGTTCGCCTCCATCACTGACGTGTACAGATATCTCCCTGAGAGAGAGAGGGGGAACTGAGAGACACCAGTCAGTATACAGATATCTCCCTGAGAGAGAGAGGGGGGACTGAGAGACACCTGTCAGTGTACAGATATCTCCCTGAGAGAGAGAGAGGGGGGACTGAGAGACACCAGTCAGTGTACAGATATCTCCCTGAGAGAGAGAGAGAGAGGGGGGACTGAGAGACACCAGTCAGTATACAGATATCTCCCTGAGAGAGAGAGGGGGGACTGAGAGACACCAGTCAGTGTACAGATATCTCCCTGAGAGAGAGAGGGGGGACTGAGAGACACCAGTCAGTGTACAGATATCTCCCTGAGAGAGAGAGGGGGGACTGAGAGACACCAGTCAGTGTACAGATATCACCCTGAGAGAGAGAGAGAGGGGACTGAGAGACACCAGTCAGTGTACAGATATCTCCCTGAGAGAGAAAGGGGGGACTGAGAGACACCAGTCAGTGTACAGATATCTCCCTGGGAGAGAGAGAGGGGACTGAGAGACACCAGTCAGTGTACAGATATCTCCCTGGGAGAGAGAGAGGGGACTGAGAGACACCAGTCAGTGTACAGATATCTCCCTGAGAGAGAGGGGACTGAGAGACACCAGTCAGTGTACAGATATCTCCCTGAGAGAGAGGGGACTGAGAGACACCAGTCAGTGTACAGATATCTCCCTGAGAGAGAGAGAGGGGGGACTGAGAGACACCAGTCAGTGTACAGATATCTCCCTGAGAGAGAGAGAGGGGGGACTGAGAGACACCAGTCAGTGTACAGATATCTCCCTGAGAGAGAGAGAGGGGACTGAGAGACACCAGTCAGTGTACAGATATCTCCCTGAGAGAGAGAGAGGGGGGACTGAGAGACACCAGTCAGTGTACAGATATCTCCCTGAGAGAGAGAGGGGACTGAGAGACACCAGTCAGTGTACAGATATCTCCCTGAGAGAGAGAGAGGGGGGACTGAGGGACACCAGTCAGTGTACAGATATCTCCCTGAGAGAGAGAGGGGACTGAGAAACACCAGTCAGTGTACAGATATCTCCCTGAGAGAGAGAGAGAGAGGACTGAGAGACACCAGTCAGTGTACAGATATCTCCCTGAGAGAGAGAGAGAGGAGACTGAGGGACACCAGTCAGTGTACAGATATCTCCCTGAGAGAGAGAGAGGGGACTGAGAGACACCAGTCAGTGTACAGATATCTCCCTGAGAGAGAGAGAGGGGGGACTGAGAGACACCAGTCAGCGTACAGATATCTCCCTGAGAGAGAGAGGGGACTGAGAGACACCAGTCAGTGTACAGATATCTCCCTGAGAGAGAGAGAGGGGACTGAGAGACACCAGTCAGTGTACAGATATCTCCCTGAGAGAGAGAGAGGGGGGACTGAGAGACACCAGTCAGTGTACAGATATCTCCCTGAGAGAGAGAGAGGGGACTGAGAGACACCAGTCAGTGTACAGATATCTCCCTGAGAGAGAGAGAGGGGGGACTGAGAGACACCAGTCAGTGTACAGATATCTCCCTGAGAGAGAGAGAGAGAGGGGGGACTGAGAGACAACAGTCAGTGTACAGATATCTCCCTGAGAGGGAGAGAGAGAGGGGGGACTGAGAGACACCAGTCAGTGTACAGATATCTCCCTGAGAGAGAGAGAGAGAGGGGGGACTGAGAGACACCAGTCAGTGTACAGATATCTCCCTGAGAGAGAGAGTGGGGACTGAGAGACACCAGTCAGTGTACAGATATCTCCCTGAGAGAGAGAGAGGGGACTGAGAGACACCAGTCAGTGTACAGATATCTCCCTGAGAGAGAGAGGGGGGACTGAGAGACACCAGTCAGTGTGCAGATATCTCCCTGAGAGACACCAGTCAGTGTACAGATATCTCCCTGAGAGAGAGAGGGGACTGAGAGACACCAGTCAGTGTACAGATATCTCCCTGAGAGAGAGAGGGGACTGAGAGACACCAGTCAGTGTACAGATATCTCCCTGAGAGAGAGAGGGGGGACTGAGAGACACCAGTCAGTGTACAGATGTCTCACTGAGAGAGAGAGAGAGAGGAGACTGAGGGACACCAGTCAGTGTACAGATATCTCCCTGAGAGAGAGAGGGGGGACTGAGAGACACCAGTCAGTGTACAGATATCTCCCTGAGAGAGAGAGAGAGAGGGGGGACTGAGAGACACCAGTCAGTGTACAGATATCTCCCTGAGAGAGAGAGGGGGGACTGAGAGACACCAGTCAGTGTACAGATATCTCCCTGAGAGAGAGAGAGAGAGGAGACTGAGGGACACCAGTCAGTGTACAGATATCTCCCTGAGAGAGAGAGAGAGAGGGGGGACTGAGAGACACCAGTCAGTGTACAGATATCTCCCTGAGAGAGAGAGGGGGGACTGAGAGACACCAGTCAGTGTACAGATATCTCCCTGAGAGAGAGAGGGGGGACTGAGAGACACCAGTCAGTGTACAGATATCTCCCTGAGAGAGAGAGAGAGGAGACTGAGGGACACCAGTCAGTGTACAGATATCTCCCTGAGAGAGAGAGAGGGGACTGAGAGACACCACTCAGTGCACAGATATCTCCCTGAGAGAGAGAGGGGGGACTGAGAGACACCAGTCAGTGTACAGATATCTCCCTGAGAGAGAGGGGACTGAGAGACACCAGTCAGTGTACAGATATCTCCCTGAGAGAGAGGGGACTGAGAGACACCAGTCAGTGTACAGATATCTCCCTGAGAGAGAGAGAGAGGGGACTGAGGGACACCAGTCAGTGTACAGATATCCCCTGAGAGAGAGGGGACTGAGAGACACCAGTCAGTGTACAGATATCTCCCTGAGAGAGAGAGGGGACTGAGAGACACCAGTCATTGTACAGATATCTCACTGAGAGAGAGAGGGGGGACTGAGAGACACCAGTCAGTGTACAGATACCTCCCTGAGAGAGAGAGGGGGGACTGAGAGACACCAGTCAGTGTATAGATATCTCCCTGAGAGAGAGAGGGGGGACTGAGAGACACCAGTCAGTGTACAGATATCTCCCTGAGAGAGAGAGGGGGGACTGAGAGACACCAGTCAGTGTACAGATACCTCCCTGAGAGAGAGAGGGGGGACTGAGAGACACCAGTCAGTGTACAGATGTCTCCCTGAGAGGGAGAGAGGACTGAGAGACACCAGTCAGTGTACAGATATCTCCCTGAGAGAGAGAGGGGGGACTGAGAGACACCAGTCAGTGTACAGATACCTCCCTGAGAGAGAGAGGGGGGACTGAGAGACACCAGTCAGTGTACAGATGTCTCCCTGAGAGGGAGAGAGGACTGAGAGACACCAGTCATTGTACAGATATCTCCCTGAGAGAAACAGGGGGGACTGAGAGACACCAGTCAGTGTACAGATATCTCCCTGAGAGAGAGAGACAGGAGACTGAGTGACACCAGTCAGTGTACAGATATCTCCCTGAGAGAGAGAGAGGGGATTGAGAGACACCAGCCAGTGTACAGATATCTCCCTGAGAGAGAGAGGGGGGACTGAGAGACACCAGTCAGTGTACAGATATCTCCCTGAGAGAGAGAGTGGGGACTGAGAGACACCAGTCAGTGTACAGATATCTCCCTGAGAGGGAGAGGATTGAGAGACACCAGTCAGTGTACAGATATCTCCCTGAGAGAGAGAGAGGGGATTGAGAGACACCAGTCAGTGTACAGATATCTCCCTGAGAGAGAGAGACAGAGAGAGAGAGAGAGAGGGGGGACTGAGAGACACCAGTCAGTGTACAGATATCTCCCTGAGAGAGAGAGACAGAGAGAGAGAGAGAGGGGGGGGGGACTGGGAGACACCAGTCAGTGTACAGAAATCTCCCTGAGAGAGAGAGGATTGAGAGACACCAGTTAGTGTACAGATATCTCCCTGAGAGAGAGAGAGGGGATTGAGAGACACCAGTCAGTGTACAGATATCTCCCTGAGAGAGAGAGACAGAGAGAGAGAGAGAGAGGGGGGACTGAGAGACACCAGTCAGTGTACAGATATCTCCCTGAGATAGAGAGAGGGATTGAGAGACACCAGTCAGTGTACAGATATCTCCCTGAGAGAGAGAGACAGAGAGAGAGAGAGAGAGGGGGGACTGAGAGACACCAGTCAGTGTACAGATATCTCCCTGAGAGAGAGAGTGGGGACTGAGAGACACCAGTGAGTGTACAGATATCTCCCTGAGAGAGAGACAGGAGACTGAGAGACACCAGTCAGTGTACAGATATCTCCCTGAGAGAGAGAGAGGATTGAGAGACACCAGTCAGTGTACAGATATCTCCCTGAGAGAGAGAGAGGGGACTGAGAGACACCAGTCAGTGTACAGATATCTCCTGAGAGAGAGAGAGAGGGGACTGAGGGACACCAGTCAGTGTACAGATATCTCCCTGAGAGGGAGAGAGGGGACTGAGAGACGACCAGTCAGTGTACAGATATCTCCCTGAGAGAGAGACAGGAGACTGAGAGACACCAGTCAGTGTACAGATATCTCCCTGAGAGAGAGAGAGGATTGAGAGACACCAGTCAGTGTACAGATATCTCCCTGAGAGAGAGAGAGGGGACTGAGAGACACCAGTCAGTGTACAGATATCTCCCTGAGAGAGAGACAGGAGACTGAGAGACACCAGTCAGTGTACAGATATCTCCCTGAGAGAGAGAGAGGATTGAGAGACACCAGTCAGTGTACAGATATCTCCCTGAGAGACACCTGTCAGTGTACAGATATCTCCTGAGAGAGAGAGAGGGGGACTGAGAGACAACAGTCAGTGTACAGATATCTCCCTGAGAGAGAGAGAGGATTGAGAGACACCAGTCAGTGTACAGATATCTCCCTGAGAGAGAGAGAGAGAGGATTGAGAGACACCAGCCAGTGTACAGATATTGCCCCTTTAGCAATATTTAAAGTTTTTAATGTGGATTCAGTAATTCGGTGCTGACTCTTTGAACCGGGGTAGGAGGACATCTCAAAGTGTTTTGCAACCAAGATCATCGTTGTTGTAACACAGGAAACACAGCAGCCATTTTGTGCACAGCAAGATCCCACACACCGCAGTGAGACAATGGCTGGATAATCTGTAGTCCTCGGGACACATCCCCTGCTCTTTGTTGTAATAGTGTCCCGTGTGGCCTTGTCTGATGGTCAGTTGTTGCTGTTAACTGTTCTGTTGACAGTGTTAGTGGGAACTGTAGCCTGGAGGGCAGAGAGAGAGGAGCATTATTCGAGTATCAGAAATGATGTAGTGCTGACAGAGGCCATTCATGCCATTGTGCCTGTGCTAGCTCTTTGACGGAGCTATCTGATGAGTCGCGTTTCCCTGCCCTTTCCCTACAAATTCCTCTGGCGATCCTCCAATCCCTTTTGAAAAGCTCCTATTGAATCTGATCCCAGCGTCCTTTTCAGGCAGCGCCCTCTCGACCACAACAACTCACCACACGAGAGATTTCTCTTCAAACGGGCGGGGCTACTGGGGAAACGAGTTGGAGAGTGGGACAACACGGCCAAAGAGCTGAGACCAGCACGATGGGCTGAATGGCCTCCTTTGTGCTGTATCTGTTCTCTGACTGCCTGAACACAAGACGGGGACATGTTTCACACGTGCCGGATAGATTAGATCATGTGGCACAGGAGCAGAACTAGGCCACTCGCCCATCGAGTCTGCCCCGCCATTCAATCATGGCTGATACTTTTCCCCTCCCCCATTCTCCTGTCTTTTCCCCCGACCCCCTTATTAATCAGGAACCGATCTATCTCTGTCTTAAAGACACTCAGTGACCCGGCCTCCTCTGCGGCAAAGAGTTCCACAGATTCCCCACTCTCTGGCTGAAGAAATTCCTCCCCATCTCTGTTTTAAAGGATCGTCCCTTTACCCTGAGGTTGTGCCCTCTCTGGTTCCAGTTTTCCCTATTAGTGGAAACATCCTCTCCGTGTCTGCTCCATCCGGGGCCCTCGCAAACAAAGAGCAACAAAAGTGTTCCCCGGGACTGCAGATTAACAAAAGTCATTGTCTCGCTGCTGTTTGTGGATCTTGCTGTGCACAAAATGACTGCTGTGTTACGAGAGCGATGACCTTGGTTCCAAAACACTTTGAAGATGTAAGTTTTAATAAGACCCCCCCCCCCCCCCACAATCCTTCTAAACTCCACCGAGAGTCCTCAGCCGTTCCTTATCTGACAGTGCAGAGGGACCTGGGCGTCCTTGTGCATGAGTCGCAAAAACCCAGCTTGCAGGTGCAGCAGGTGGTCAGGAAGGCGAATGGGATGCTGGCCTTCATAGCGAGGGGGATTGAATATAAAAGTAGGGAGGTCTTGCTGCAGCTGTATAGGGCATTGGTGAGGCCGCAGCTGGAGTACTGTGTGCAGTTTTGGGCGCCGCACCTGCGCAAGGATATTTTGGCCCTGGAGGGAGTGCAGAGGAAGTTTACTAGGCTGATACCGGAGTTGAGGGGGTTGAGCTATGAGGAGAGGCTGAATAAACTAGGCTTGTACTCGTTAGAGTTTAGAAGAATGAGGGGAGATCTCATTGAGACGTATAAGATGATGAATGGGATGGATAGGATCGAGGTGGAGAGACTGTTCCCGCTCAGAAAAGACAGTAGGACTAGGGGGCACAGCCTCAAGATAAAGGGGAGGCAGTTTAGAACAGAGTTGAGGAGGAACTTCTTCACTCAAAGGGTGGTGAATCTCTGGAATTCTCTGCCCGTTGAAGTGGTGGAGGCTGCCTCGCTAAATATTTTTAAGAAGCGGGTTGATGGGTTTTTGATAAGAGAAGGGATTAAGGGTTATGGGGAGAGGGCGGGAAGGTGGAACTGAGTCACGACAGATCAGCCATGATCTTATTGAATGGCGGGGCAGGCTCGAAGGGCCGGATGGCCTACTCCTGCTCCTGTTTCTGATGTTCTTATTTCCCTCGCCGCAGGTTGCTGAACGAGAATGATAAGAGGCCGTTTGTGAGGAGGCAGAGAGACTCCGCTCACAGCACAAGAAGGACCACCCCGATTACAAGTACCAGCCGCGGAGACGGAAGAACATGAAGCCTGGCCAGGCCGACACGGAGGCCACCCGGAGGACAGCCACATCTCCGCCGTGCAGCCTCACTACAAGGCCGTGCCTCAGGACCGAGGGCGCGGGGCGGGGGGCTCCCCTCTCTCGGAGGGACACAGCGAGCACACAGGTGAGCCGTACGCCTCACGGCCCAGCCCAGCTTCCTGGCGGCGTTCCGACCTCCCGCTGCCGATTACCCGCGGGCGGTGTCCAGCCTCACCCCCTCTAACAGCCTGGCCTTGGGAATAGTGAGCCAATCCGCTTCCGCTGGGATTCTGCTCCCCAAAACATTGGTGAGAGCAGCATTAATACCTGGACGCAAAAATATCTGGAATTAAGAATCGTTTATGATCGTGAACCCATTGCCGTAAAGATCCATCTGGTTCACTCACTACTCCACCTAGGCCCTAACCCCATACATTTACCCCAGCTGGTCCCCCCCCCACCCCCGACACTAAAGGTCAATTTAGCGCGGCCAATCCACCTAACCAGCACGTCTTTCGGATTGCTGGAGGAAACCCACGCAGACACGGGAGAATGTGCAAACTCCGCACAGGCGGTGATCAAAGGCCGGGAATTGAACCGGGTCGCCCCGCACGGAGGCAGCAGCGCCAACCACCGTGCTACTGTGCCGCCACCATTAATTAGGGAGGGAAATCTGCCGTCCTTACCCGGGTCTGGCCTACGTGTGACTCCAAGCCACAGCAAGGGTGGGTTGACTCTCAGCTGCCCCTCCGAGGTAACGAGGGACGGGCAGTAAATGCTGGCCCAGCCCAGCGATGCCCCGCGTCCCCACAAAATGAATAACAAAAATAATCTTTTTCCATCACTGGCGTTGCATTTCACCAGTCAGGCAAGAGTGGACATCGCCAGTGACCATCCTCGTTGCCAGTTGACCACCCTCCGTCGCGTGCGCCACCCTCCAACCCCTCCAGGGATCTGGTCAGCCCTCATCCTTAGACGTATCCCCCAACCCTGGCCCCGCAATACAAGTCACAGACGGACTGAGGGACTCAGTGGAACTGCCCCCTCTTTGTCTCGACCATTCCCACATTCGGCTGAGTTCCAAATTCCCCGTCCTCACTGGCGGGGGGGAGTGAACGAGATCGGAGAATCCCGGCCACCGAGTTTGAACTCTTCCATAACTTCTGGAGCGTTGCTCTGTGTTAAAGGTGCTATGTAAATGCATTTTTTTTTTTTTTGCTCAACTGCATTTGCCACCTATTTGCCCACTGGTGCACCCACCCCACTGTAGTTCCTGCCCCCCCCCCCCCTCCACCTCAGTTCTGCCTCTGCTGCTAATTTGCCCCTAAACTGTGATGTTGTTCCCTCTCTGCCAGTGTCCGAGCATTGTTTCATTGCCCTTATTTTTTTCCCCCCTCTCTCTCTCTCTCTCTCTCTCTCTCGTACAGGGCAGAACCACGGCCCTCCGACCCCCCCCACCACCCCCAAGACGGAGATACAGCCCGGGAAGGCGGAGGGTAAACGGGAAGGGCGCCCGCTAGTGGAAGGAGGGAAGCCGCACATTGACTTTGTCAACATGGATATCGGTGACCTCAGTCACGACGTCATGTCCAACATGGAGAGCTTCGACGTGCACGAGTTTGACCAGTACCTGCCCCCAACGGGCACCCGGGACACGGGCCGGCCTTGGGGGCTGGGGCCCTACGTGGGGAATTACGGGCTGGGGGGCGCGCTGTCTGCCTCCGGCGGACATTCTGCGTGGATCGCCAAGCAACACGGTGGTGGCTCGTCATCCTCTGCCTCGTCCAACCCTTCAGCCGAACCCAAGACTCAGATCAAGACAGAGCAAGCCCATCCGAGTCATTACGCAGACCAGCAACACTCCTCTGCCCAGATCACCTACACCTCCCTCAGCCTTCCTCACTACGGATCCGCCTTCCCGAGCATCACCAGGTCCCAGTTCGACTACCCCGACCACCAGCCTTCCGGATCCTACTACAGCCCCTCGGGCCAGGGCTCTGGACTCTACACTGCTTTCTCCTACATGGGGGCATCTCAGCGTCCACTCTACACGTCCATCAGTGACCCTTCCTCGGTGCCGCAATCCCGCAGCCCCACTCACTGGGGAGCAACCGGTCTACACAACGCTCACTCGCCCATAGGAAAACCTCTCCCCTCCCCCTCCCACCACCCCCCCCCCCTTCCCCACCCCCCCAGCCCTCCCACACACCCAACAACCCTGGGCCCAAACCACCTCCCGCCACCCCACCCCCCCCCCCCCCTTCTCTCTCTTCAAGACGAGGGTCAAATGGGACTTTTTTTCTTTGCCAAAAGATCTCAAAAAGAAACAATCGACAAATAAGGTTCTAACGATCGAGCCCCGTTTTCCGGCAGGTCACACATTCCCATGGGTCAGACTGAAGTCTCTTGGCCCCCCGCAGGTCTGGGAGGGACAGGCTGATCGTGCGTCTGAGTGAGAAGGCAGCGAGGCGAACGCGAACCGGACCCACCGCCTACGGGACGGAGCGAGGTCAACGTCCCCAGCGTCAAGTCAACGCGAAGCGATCAGCCCAAGTTTCTGGAAGTATCCATCTCTCCTACGGACAGCGCTGCCAAGAATCCCACAGAGAACCGTAAGGTCACATCGCGAACCCCACCTCTCTCCCCCCCCCCCCCCCACCGGCTCCACCCAGGATTAAGTGACCGGAGATGCCAGCCTTGCTGTTGGCGGGACAGACCCACCCCCCTCAATGGCCTCCAACTGTGGTGGGACGTCGTTGTAAAGAACTCCTGAGATACTGTTATTAAAATAGGCCGAAGGCCACGTCAGCCTTCGATTGTCAACTGCCGCATAATCTTGTCAAAAGTTGTTTAAATCTGCTTTGCTTGAGTTGCGAGTAACACTTCTCTCTCTCTCTCTCTCTCTCTCCCTGTCTCAGTTTTGTTTTAATCTGTTTAACTCTCTCTCACAGGCGGACGTTTAGTTTAACCTCCAGCCACCGTACTAGAGCATCGCTAATATTCTGTGTGCGAGCGGATATTTGTACAAAAAAATGTGTTTGTATTGTGGGGGGGGGGGGAAAGGGGGGAAAGGGGGGAATCAGGGGAGGGAAGGGGGGAAATTGGGAGAGAAAGAACACTGCACACACCCCCCCCCTCCCCCCTTTTCCTGTGGGTTCAGGAGATCCCAAGTCAGTCCAGGGATGAGTCTTTACGAAATGTCGCCATTGCTATGATGTAGGGACGGAAAAAGCCAATTTACAGCAAGACCCCCTGTTCACACTCACTCACACACTCACTCACACTCTCACACACTCACTCACACACTCACTCACACTCTCACACACTCACTCACACACTCACTCACACTCTCACTCACTCACACACTCACTCACTCACTCACACACTCACTCACACACTCACTCACTCACTCACTCACTCACTCACTCACTCACTCACTCACTCACTCACTCACACACTCACTCACACACTCACTCACTCACTCACTCACTCACTCACTCACTCACTCACTCACTCACTCACACACTCACTCACACACTCTCACACTTCACTCACACACCTCACTCACTCACTCACTCACTCACTCACTCACTCACACACTCACTCACTCACTCACTCACTCACTCACTCACTCACTCACTCACTCACTCACTCACACACACACTCTCACACACACTCTCACACTCACTCACACACTCACTCACACACTCACACACTCACTCACACACTCACACACCACTCACTCACTCTCACACTCACACACTCACTCACTCACTCACTAACTCACTCACTCACACACTCACTCACTCACACACTCACTCACACACTCTCTCTCACTCACTCACTCACTCACTCACTCACACACACACACACTCTCACTCACTCACACTCACTCACTCACTCACACTACTCATTCACACACTCATTCACACACTCATTCACCACACTCATTCACACACTCGATTCACACACTCACTCACACACTCACTCACACACTCACTCACACACTCACTCTCTCACACACACTCTCACACTCACTCACTCACACACGACACTCACACACACCCACTCATTCACACACTCACTCACACACTCACTCACACACTCACTGTCACACACACACACAAACACACACACACAGCAACACGATATAATCTACTTTCTTTGGTGTGATTGATTGAAAGATGGACATTGGCCCCAGCACTCTGGGGAGAATCCCCATGAATTTTAACGGAGGTGATGGCCTAGGGGTATTATCACGGGTCTATAAATCCAGAAACTCAGCTAATGTTCTGGGGGGACCCGGGTTCGAATCCCGCCACGGCAGATGGTGGAATTTAAATTCAATTTTTAAAAAATCTGGAATTTAGATCTACCGATGACCATGAAACCATTGTCGGAAAAACCCATCTGGTCCCTTTAGGGAAGGAAATCTGCCGTCCCTTACCCCGGTCTGGCCTACATGTGACTCAGAGACACAGCAATGTGGGTGACTCTCACTGCCCCTCTGACATAGAAATATAGAAACTCGATAAAAGCAAATTACTGCAGATGCTGGAATCTGAAACCAGAAGGGAAAATGCTGGAAAATCTCAGCGGGTCTGGCAGTATCTGTGAGGAGAGAAAAGAGCTGATGTTTTGAGTCCAGATGACCCTTTGCCAAAGCTCTGACCAAGGCTCATCTGGACTCAAAACGTCAATTCTATTTTTCACCTCTTACAGGTGCTGCCAGACCTGCTGAGAGATTTTCCAGCATTTTCTCTTCTGGACATAATAACCAGAAGCAGGAGGAGGCCATTCGGCCCCTCAAACCTGCTCCACCATTCATTTTGATCATGGCTGATCATCCAATCCTGATCCCCCACCACCCCCCCCCCCCCACTCCCCCTGCCCCCCCTTCCTCCCCAGATCCCCTCATCCCAAGAGATACATCTAATTTCTTCTTGAAATCAGCAAGATAATTCAGTTTCAAGGATCAACTGGGGATAAATGCTGACCCAGCCAGCGACACCTATGTCCCGAGTATGAGTACAAAGGAAATAGCGGCAGTGGAATTTTACACATTCATTCAAGAGGGTGGGTGGATCCCCTTACTCCCCCCGCAGTGTAACACCCTTCCTGAGAGGCAGGTAACGTGCACATATTTGATAAGGAAACTGGAAGCTCGTCTCATTGGAAACTCTCTTGCCCTCTTGCGCTGGGTCAGATCCACGCAGCTCTTAATTCAGCGCGGATTTTGCGAGACAAAGACTCTGCCAGATTCACCCCCTCATACCCTTACCAGCTGTTGGTAAATATTATTGAGGGGAGGAACTTAAGACCCTTGTATTTTAACGCGGTGTAGGCGTATAAAGCGTAGCACTTTGCGTCGATTACTTTCGCCCACAGTGAGGGTCCATCAGAAAGCGTTGGACTCTCTGTCCTCGGGCTGGAGTTACAGGCTCCCAACCCCTCCAGGACGTGTCTGAGAGTCTCCTGGATTTGCAAATTGGGAGGAAGTTCGGGCGCCGAGAGAGAGAGATGTGTGTTATTTTATTTGTTACGTTAGTTAAGTAACTGAGATGGAATGCTGGGTGAGTTGAGGATGGACGGAGGAGTACAAGGGGAGGTTGACTGACAGTCACCCTGGGGAACCTGTCCACAGTCAATTCACTTCCCGATGAGGGTGGGTGTATCAGGTGACCACTGAGGGTCATGTGATGAAGTCTCCAGCAATATTTCCAGCCAGTGTTGGGTAGCACGGTGGTTACCACTGCTGCCCCGCAGCGCCAGGTTCAATTCCGGCCTTGGGCCTTGTGTGGGAGTTTGCATGTTCTCCCCGTGCCTGCGTGGGTTTCCTCTCACACTCCAAAGATGTGTGGGTTAGGTTGATTGGTCATGCTAAATTGCCCCCAGGCGTTCCCAAGAGCTGTCGGCGAGGGGGATTAGCAGGGTAAATAAATGGGTTTATGGGGATAGGACGTGGGTGGGATTATTGTCAGTGCAGGCCCAATGGCTGAATGGCCTCCTTCTGCACTGGAGTGATTCTATTAAATCTGCTGTCTTCAACCTCATAAATAGCCTCTGAAATTTAATTTCTAATTTATTCATTCATGGGCCAGCAGTTAGTGTCCATCCCCAATTGCCCCTTGAGAAGCAGGTGGTGAGCTGCCTTCCTGAACCCGCTGCACTCCCTAAAGGGTAGGTACACCCACAGTGCTGTTAGAGAGAGAGTTCCAGGATTTTGACCCAGTGACAGTGAAGGAACGGCCGATATATTTCCCAGTCAGGATGGCGAGTGACTTGGAGGGGATCTTGCAGTTTGTGGTGTTCCCACCACCATAGAAAAGTTACTGCACCCAAAGGAGGCCATTCAGCCCATCCTGTCCGTGCCAGCCCGAGGCCACCCAGATGCTCTTTCTAATCTGACCTTCCTGCCCATAGCCCCGTAGCAGATCCAATTTTACCTGTCCACCCAAATCGCTTGCCCACATAATTTTGGACGCCTCAGTCAACCCAACCCACCCCTCGGGCTTCTTTGTTCCAAGGAAAATCAGCCCAAACCCCTCCTCGTAGCTACAATGTTCTAACCCCGGCAACATTCCTGTAAACCACCTCTGCCAAGCTGGGTAAGGACGGCAGATTTCCTCTCCTAGAGGGACATTAGTGAGGCAGCTGAGTTTTTAATGAGAATCACTGATAGTTTCAGGGTTACTGTTGCTGAGACGAGCTTTGTCATTCCAAATTGATTCATTAAATTTCAATTCCGCCAGCGGCCCCTGGTGGGATCTGAAACCCGTGTCTGTGGAGCTTTGGGTCTGGGTGACCAGTCCAGTGATATTACCCCTATGTCACCACCTTCCCCTGAAAAATACAATTAGGAGCGTCTGTAATAAGCAATTAGACTTGGCCTAGAGCTGAGCAAGAACAAATAGCAAACACATAGACCCGGCAGCTCAAGGCTGCATCCTTAATCCAGGCTCACCTTAGCTGTTCATCTAATTTTTCCATTCTACTTTCCCAAGCAGGTTTTAATCATAGAATCCTACAGTCAGAAAGAGGCCATTCAGCCCGTTGAGTCTGCACCAACCACGCTCCACCTAAAGTCCATAACCCCAAACATTTACCTAGCTCATTGTCCCTAATTTATTCTCCCCTCAATCTGGTTTCCAATGGGGGTGCCATGAGCATAGACACAGGTCAAGAGTGAAGAGGAAAAGCACAATGTTAAAATGGCGGTGCGGGCTCGTTGGGCCTGTTTCTCGTGCTGTGTTGTTCTTATCTCCCTGACATTATGGGGCAATTCTAGCATGACCAATCGACCCTAGCCCACACGTCTTTCAGACTGCGGGAGGAAACCTGAGCACCCGGAGGAAAACCCAGGCAGACACGGGGAGAAGGTGCAGACTCCGCGTAGAACAGTGACCCAGGCTGGAATTGAACCCGGGGTCCCTGGGGTTGTGAGGTAGCTGTGCTAACCACTGTGCTGCCATGCCACTTGAGGAATTGGAGCAAAGTAGAACCTCCTCCTCACAACACGGGCTGCTTTTGACCTGGATGGTGTCGATCTTCTTGCTGGAGCCGTACCCATCCAGAGCAAGTGGGGAGTATTCCATCACACTCCTGACTTGCAGATGGTGGGACAGGCTTTGGGAAGTCAGGTTTCCCACAGATTTCCCAGCCGTGCATAGACTCAACCAATTCAGTTTCTGGTCGAGGGTAGTCCCCAGGATGGGTGCAAGGGTGATGCTCCTGCAGTTAAATAGCCCCCTGACATTTACCGCCCGCACTCAGGTCCACTTGAATGATAAGAGTGTGTCGAGGAGACGGGCAAAAAATATCGGATTCGGTATTTATCTGATATGTCAGAAGGGAATTATGTTGCTGACAAACACTCTCAGCTGAGCCCTTATTCAAAAAAAAACACACCCTGAAATATCGTATTCAAGCAAAACCCTTTTTCTCCTTTGTGGCTGGGGTTAATCTTTCACAGACTGTCTCCCCCCCACCCCCCCACTTCAACACACCCCCATCCCCAGCCCTGCCGGATGAGACCGATCTGAATATGAACAATCCTACCTAGGACAACCGATGCTTTGTCCTGTACAGAGTGTCAAGAAGCAATACTTTTCACTGTATCCCAGCATGTGTGACAATTAATCCATCAGGCAAACCAGCCTCCCCATCCATTGACTCTGTCTACACTTCCCGCTGCCTCGGCAAAGCAGCCGCATAATTAACGACCCCCCACACACACCCCGGACATTCTCTCTTCCACCTTCTTCCGTCGGGAAAAAGATACAAAAGTCTGAGGTCCCGTACCGACCGACTCAAGAACAGCTTCTTCCTGCTGCCATCAGACTTTTGAATGGACTCACCTCGCATTGAGTTGATCTTTCTCTACACCCTCGCTGTGACTGTAACACCACATTCTGCACCCTTTCCGTTCCTACTCCCCTCAGTACTCTATAAACAGTATGCTTTGTCCGTATAGCGCACAGGAAACAATAATTTTTACTGCATCCCAGTCCACGTGACAATAATAAATCAGAATTGGCAGTTTTCCGGGCTCACGATAGAACAACGTACATTGTGGGGTTGAACCTGAGGTCCAGGGGTCCTGACGGAGTGGGGGGGGGGGGGGGTGAGCAGATCCCGAGAGTGATGGGGTGAGAGTTAAGAAGGTGGGGGGGGGGGGGGGGGGGGTGGGGGGAGCTGTGGGAAGGGGTTCATGATGTTAGTCCATTTCTAGTGTATTATTTATTACTGTCCAGGGTCACACACACTGATGGAAAATGTTTGTGTTTATTCACAGTGGGGGGGGGGGGGGTTTGGACGGGACGGGGGGCAGCTGGGGGTGGGGGGGGGGGGAGGGGGGCGCGTAAGGGTAGTTTGTTGATATTTTTGGTAGGCTGATGGCTTAAAGATTTCCCCCCCTCCCCCACCCCACCACCACAGTGCACCCACCCACCTCGCCCCCTCCCCCCCCCCCGCCCCCGCACTGCCCCTCCCTCCCCCACACACACAAACCGCACTCCCCCCAGTCCATGAGCAAGTTGCAAACTATTCTTCCTCGCGGATTCCGGAGCTGGATGTCCGTATTCCTGGATTAACTGGAAAACAAGGATTCCCTCGTGTCCCTCCGAGGGGCTGAGTGAGGGTTCCGTGACACTCCCTACGGATGGACCTCAGGCAGCTGGTGAGGGAGGGGTGGGCGGGGGGTTGTTTTGGGGGGGGGGGGGGGGGGTGGACTGGCGGTGGAGGGGGGGGGCGGGGCGGGGGCAGCATGTGCTTTGCCAGGCGATTGGAATGTTGGAGGACGCGATGTGCAGTATAACTCCTGCCCAGTCCAATCTGACTCTCCCTCTCTCAGTTGCTAAGTAATGATGTGATCCGGAGTATTTATATCCCGTGTTGTGTGAGGTGTAAAGTTGTATATTTACACTGTGTGAGTTTCGTAGCTTTCCATTTTGTTACAGCTAGTTTATTATGATGTAACTGTGCTTTTGACAAAATAAATGTGTAAAGATGCCCATGCTTGCCTTGGTGTTTTCTAATATAAACTGTCTACAGGTTGTCCTTGGAGTCTCGGTGTCTAGATGTGAACAAAGAACAAGAACAGCCCGGGAAACAGGCCCTTCGGCCAACGAGCCCGCGCCGCCATTAACATTACCAGTCCCCCCCCTCCACCCATGACCCTTGTCTGTGCTAATGGCCATTCCACATTGAGGGAAAACTAATTTAGGGACAATTTGTTACACCAATCAGCCTCAGAGCACATCTTTGGGGTGTGGGAGGAAACCGGAGCACCCGGAGAAAACCCACGCAAGCACGGGGAGAATGTGCAAACTCCCACAGACACAGGCCCAAATCCATGTGTCTGCACAGCAATCAGTGATAGTCACTGAGCTGTCGTGTTGCCCAGTATCTGTTCCAGTTTAGGCACACACTAACCACATGAACACTAGGCCAATCTCGAACGACCAAGAGCAGCCCCAGTACGACCCATCGCGTGTTTGCCCCTCGTTGGACACGAGGCGGATCGAATCACCTGTGGATTAAAGAGAATGTGTGTGTGTGTGAGAGAGAGTGTGTGAGAGAGAGAGAGAGAGAGTGTGTGTGTGTGAGTGTGTGTGTGTGAGAGAGAGTGTGTGTGAGAGAGAGAGAGAGGAGTGGTG